>BNCP01000036.1:1035000-1381466 GCA_019650235.1 Volvox reticuliferus | reverse complement strand
GGCTCATCCCCCCCGGCTCATCCCCCGCGCGCACCCCGCGGCTCATCCCCCCGCGGTCATCCCCCCCGGTCATCCCCCCCGGCTAATCCCCCCCGGTCATCCACCCCGCGGCGGGGCTCATCCCCCCCGGCTCATCCCACCCCCGGTCATCCCCCCCGGCTCATCCCCCCCGGCTCATACCCCCCGCGGCTCATCCCCCCCGGGCTCATCCCCCCGGTCATCCCCCCCGGCTCATCCCCCCCGGCTCATCCCCCCCGGCTCCGCGATCACTTGAATCTCATGAGGGTCCAGCAGGAGGTGTGATCGGTGGTGGTGACCACCTGTAGCCGGGTCCGGTTTGTGGTGGTAGAAGTGCACCTGCCGGATTGCGTGCGTCCGTGTGTGTACGTGTGTGTGTACGTGTGTGTGTATGTGTGTATGTCAACCCTCTCATAATGCCGTAATGCGACTCGCCAACACGCCGTATACGAGGTAAATTACTCCGGTCGCCGTACTCTTAACCCGTACACGTCCACGTACCATCTGCCGTACACCCTGAGAGTATCCTATACTCTTGTTGGTCTTGCAGTGTGGCCAGGACTTGGACGCGTCAGGTTGGGAGTAGTCCCCGCACAGCCGGCCCGCGAACAGCAGCACCCCGTCCCGGCGCAGGTGCGGCGCCCGGGGATGCAGCGGGGAGTAGCCCAGCAGGTCCTTAGTCACCTTGGTCTTGAAGGCCACGGGGATGACAATGTCCTGAAGGGAGAGCCGTACGGGGGAAGTTGAATGGACGGGCGGGGGGAAGAGGCGCTGAAACACAGAGTGGGAAAGGCAGGTGGCACATATCAGGTAGTTAGGTAGTTAGACAGTTGGGCACGCAGGCAAACGGTAAGGCACGGGAGCAGCTGCGTGTGCGTCACTGACTTCGTTTCCACTCCCCCCGGGGCCGTGTTGGAGACCCCCCCCCCCCCATGTGACATAACCGTAATATACAGCGCCGTCCCACAGCTGCAAGCATCGTATCTATCGTACACCTCGTACCCGTCGTACCTTTCCTGGGCGGTGTGCCGCCCTCCAGCCACTGTATGGGTAGTCGTCGTACAGTCCCCAGTGGTGCAGCCACGTCATGTTGATGAACGCCTGTCGTACGTCCTCCTGCACCTCCCCCCGCCCCGAGTCGCCCATATGGATCACGAAATGCCGGTGGCCGTGCAACCTGCGTATTTGGGTGTGTGTATGGGTGTGTGTATGGGTGTGTGTGCGTGAGTGGCGGCCGACTCCTCGTCGTGAAGGGTCGGTGAGGAGGTGTAGATCCAACCGCCGCAGCTTCAAGAGCCCCTTCGACCGTTTTGCCGTTTACCGGTTGCGGCAGAGCATAGGCTGTACGGTTGCTAGGGCTATGTGGTTTCGGAGCAAGAGGCGGTGCCCCAATTGGAGAGGATGCATACAGCTCAATAATCGCAACAGCCGCCGGGACAATTAGGACATCCTCCAATGGCGACGATGGAGCACCTAACGGTATAATGCGCCAGGCGGTAAGGATTGACAACTTCGAGGTTGTAACCGACAACTGAAAACAGAGGTATACGGCATCATGACGGTGAAACCAGGCATGCAAAGGCCACATGGGCCCCGACGTACGACAAAGCAGTGCAGAAACGGAAAGGGGACCGGTGAATCGGCAGTATATTCCGTACCTGTCGTACCATGGCCAGTGCTTTTGTACGTACATAATAATCTTGAACAGCTTGGGCCCGTCTCCTGAGTTCCGTAACTTCACCGGGATGAAAAACCAATCCTGGGTTGGGGTTTAGGGTTTAGGGGACGCGGGGCGGGAATAAGAAACGGCGGCAGGCCAGCAGGCCGTGAAGGAAACATCGTGGGACGAGCGCCGTACGAACAAAAATGGGCCTCTTGGTAAAGGGACCCCATTGGGGGTACAGGGGGAGGGGAGGGGTGAGGGGCGAAAAGGCAAAAACTGGAGCTGACGCCGGTAGGGGGGGTTTGAGCCACAAAAGCCGTTTGAATAACGTTGTGTGTGTATGTGTGTGTGTGTGTACGAGAGTGAGAGAGAGAGAGAGGTGTAACTCCCACCGGCGACGGGAAAGGGTGGATGCGGGCGATATGCGTGCCGGAACGGTCTCCGCCGCCGTGTCTGTGCTCGGCTTAGGGTTAAAACCCGCAGGCCCCACACGGACACGCGCATACTCGAATGAGCGCCCACGAGGGGAGAGAGAGAGGAGAGAAGGGCGGGCGGGAGGAGGGGGAGAGGGCGGGCGGGAGTTGATGAGCGCAAGGTAGCAGTTGCGGCGGCCAAAACCCCCTCCTTCCCGGTCGTGGACGCATGGGCCTAGCCTCAGTGCATCAGGCGCTACCCGCACTGGTGGGCAATCCTGCTCAGTAAGCTCTAACTAATCAGTACGGCAGCGCCCCTCCCTTCAGCTATGGGTCAGGTTCTCATGACGTCACCACCCGGCCGCCCCCGTACAAGGCCTCAATGTCAGGTTCTTTTTCCACGCACCGCCTCATCTCCATCCGCTACCACAACCCGCGCCTGGAGCATCTGCTGCCAGATAGTCCAGTGCGCCTCCCGGTCCATACGCCGGGGGTTGTGCCTGAAAAGTGGGAGGGAGGGAGGACGGGGAGGGGTGGATGGGGAGGGAGGAGGGGAGAGGAATAGGAACCCATACACGATACTGGCGGCACGGGCCAAGGAAGGGGGGAAGGGGAAGGGTTGGGGATGAGAGGGCACACGGCGGTCCGGGTTTGCGGCTTCGGAAAACTCGGATGCGGGGAAGGGGTGGGAGCTGCAGAGAGGGGAGCTTTGCCGTACAGAGAGGGGAGCCGTACAATGACGGACGTGCGTGTATGTATTGCATCATCAAGAAGCTGGCTGATTTACATGTCCTGTGTGTGTATGTGTGTGTATGTGTGCGTGCATATCCTCGCAGCCAATCCCCCGTCCCTACCCCTACCCGTCCAGGAAGGGGGCCCTTCTGCCATTACTTACCGCCCCCCCCCCACACACACACACGAGTAACTCTGTCCGTGGGTGCCAGTCGTAGCCGGGAATGGATACCACACAAACACAGGGGGCCGGGAAAGCCATGCTCCGGGCACCATACCATGAGGAATATCGGTGTGGGATGTCGTACACGTAAATGTACGGGCGCTGGTCGCGCGGCTGGTAGCCCTTGCCTTCCAAGATGACAGGCTTGCCGGAGGGCCCTATGCTGAGTGAGCAATCGGCACTGAAGAAACCTGGTGGAGTAGCATCATACACATATGTGTGTGTGTGTAGGAGAGGGGGAGAGAGAGAGAGGGGGAGAGAGAGAGGGGGGGAGAGAGAGAGAGAGAGAGAGAGACGCCCCAAACCTCAACCCATCAAAAGCAGCCATAACAAAAGCGGCCTGATTTCCGCCGTATGATATATGCTGTACACGCAACATGCAATTACAGTACTGTACGACATGCAGGCGTTGCAGGACACACGGACGGAGGAGACACTACCTCCGCCGCGCACCTCTCTCGCACACGCACTCGCCCAGCACGCACTTCCCCCGACCGTTGCAGCGGTTTAGGCAGGGCATCGGCTGCGAGGCCTCCTGCTTGGCTGTCTGGGTGAAGTACCGCAGGAAGGAGGCGCTAGTGTTGCCTTGGCAGTCCGAGCCGGTCAGCTGCTTGGGGCAGTCGCACCTGGGAGTAGCGGGGGGGGGAGGAGCTGTGTGTATGTGTATGTGTGTGTGTATGTGTGTGTATGTGTGTGTGTATGTGTGTGTGTATTCGTGTAAGGAGAGGAGAGGAGCAGAAAGCGATGCAGGTGGGGCCAGGCAGCAGCTCCATCTGCTGCTTGCCAAAGTGCGCCGAACTCACGGAAGAATAACCAACCGACAACGAAGAAAAATACCGACACTGCAACCAAAAGCCCGAAACTGCTTGCTAAGTCCGCTCTACCACCCTCGCCTTTCCGTACCCGCCCGTTCCCTCCAGGCGCACCTCACTGAGCTCGCAGCGCTCACCTGCCCACTTCCTCATTACAGGTGGCTCGTTCGTAGCATAGCTCGGAGCAAGGCCGGCGGCCAGGAGGACCGGGAGGTACAGGAGCCGGGTCCGCCACTGACGGAGGCAGTGGAGGTGGTGGATCAAGCCCCGGTGCCAGCGGGACCACCGGCGGCTCTCTTGCCGGATTGCCATCCGCCGCCGCTGCGTCAATGACCCGCGGGTCGTCAGTCCGTGACTCGGCGGCGGCAGCTCGCTTAAGGCCGCGCATTCGCCGTGGTGGTGGTGGTGGTGGTTTTCGTCGAGACTTTGTTATAAAGGGCTTGTGCAGCGTTTCGTAGCGGGGGTCAACTCTGGATGCAGTCAGGTGGGGAATGCGGTTGAGCGGTTGATCAGGCAGGTGTAATCCCGTGGCGCTGCTTTCCGACAGGGAGTGGCGGTGTGAGAAGTGTGATCGCTCCAGGGAGTTGGCGGCATCTCGGAGCTGTGACTGCGCCAGGGGGGGGGGAGTCGGCATGTGGCGAAATGACGTCATGAGTTGCGGGCGCAGAGAGCGATGTGGGATAGAAGTCAGGACCCTGGGGAGTTGTAGCACCGGTGGCGCGGAGCTAGCACAGCGGGTAAGGGAAGGGGTGAGGCTGGGAAGAGCCCAGATCAGGGAACAAGTAGACGCGGGTCGGCGCCATGCTTACCCGGCTCCCGAACGCGGCGGTAACGCCGAAGGCCACTGCTACGAATAGGCTCCAACTTTTGACTCCCATAAGTTATAACTCAATGCAAAAAATAGGTCATATTAGGATCGCAGCGTGGCTGCCCCAGCAGTACATTCTGAATCAAACTTGCGACGAACACGAATGGAAAGCGGAGTCGACGGAAAACATGTTCAACATGAACTTGGCTCCAGCGGTAAGCATACTAGGACTAAACATTGCTGGTGGCACTTTGGCATTTTAACCTGGCTTCAAATTGTGTAGTCGCTGTAGTAAAACATCAGAATCGCAGCCAAGGCATGTGCCCTCCCCTAAGACCAGGCGCCAAGTAAGATGACATCATCTTTCTCATCACATTCGCCAATCGAAATAGGACAATGGCAGGCTGGCAGCTGCTGTACTCAGCTGCCAACCGTTGCCAACCGACAAATTCCGACAGACCGTGATCTGAGTTACCACGGACCACTGAGCAGAATTCTGGACTTCAGAGGGACTTCAAAGAAGGCATTCCTACGCTATTACATTTACATTACATCAAGTGCGAGCCTTTCAAAATGTGCCGTTCACAGTCTGCCTCACCCGCTCAGTACAGGACGCAGTAGCGGAGCCCTCCGCGAAAGGGCGTCGGCGGCACCTTCGCTTTACGGAATAAGACATCACCACCAAACCCGTCAAAATTCAACTCTTTTTAATCTCCTGCAGGGTGCTAGCTGATGAATTGCGGCATGGCACCCCCCAGGTGACATCCGGGGGGTTGGGGGGCTTAAGGGGGGAAGAGGTACTTGGCGAATAGATACACCCCTGACCAGCAGACACTGTACGTCACAGTACGGTAGCTACAGCTGATCTAATCCCCCGTGTGGAACGTGGTTGCCGAACCATCGCTATGCACCCCGTCAAGACGCCACAGGCTGAAGTTACCATGCCGAAGCAACGAGGGGAAAAGAATGGCGTGTGCATTACCACACCGCGTGCTGAAGAGAGATAAGAGATTGCCGCGTTGATCATTGCCGTGTTCCGTACTTGGCCGTGCTGCGCCTGCTGTGCGCTCCATCATGCCGCAGCACGCAGGCGGCTTCCCTTCAAATGGCTGTGAAGGGCCGCTTTTACCTCATAAGCCTTCACTATTGAACTGGAGAAGCCCATCAGCTCATGCCATTTCATATATGCATGCGGGCGACCTTCTGGCCTCTACACACCATTGGGTCTCAGACCCCCCCCCGGGCGCAGGAGAGCCCTTATGAGAGGGACACTCTTATCAGTCTCCACCAGCTCCAGCTGTCGTACGCGTTTGAGAGGTTAAGAGGTTGAGAGGACGAGAGGCCAGGGGAGGAGCGGAAGCAAGAGGGACAGAGCGTGGACAAGGCCGCCATTATACAGCTTTTAAAATCAATTCTTTTTGGAGATGGCTTTGTTTCAATGTTGCGCAGTTGCCGCCATGTAGAGGCACCCTAACAGATAAGCCTTTGTCGAGGAACGGCGCCTCACTCAGCACAGCACAGCACAGCACAGCACAGCACAGCACAGCTCAGCACAGCTCCTTAATTAATCACGGCCTGCAAGTCATGTCCCACCCCGACATGGATGACTCCCGACGTAACGCAGCCAGTCGTGAGAGACTCATCGATTGTTTTGGGGGGACTTGGCAGGCAACAGGGGCAAGCAGGCAAGCGAGCCGAGGTGGACGTCGCGCCCAGGCGTCGCGCTGCAAGCATCCCGACGCCGACTGCTCCAGAGGTCATCCGGGCTTCGGAAAACATCGCGACCCAGATCAGTCTTTTACGGGTCAGCTGACGGATGCCTTCAATCCTTGTTTTGAGTTTTGGACCTCAACTGGAGTTGATGCCTCAACCTGTGTCAACCAGCGACCATCACCAGCTACACCCGTCGCATAACGCACACAACCGTTGCCTAATTAAGACATCGTTCCAGTCCTATAGTCCCTCGTGCCTCACGCGGAGACCACGCACTCTCCGCTGTCCTCGAAGGTAAACAGCGGACCACCAGTATTTCCTACAGCCAACCGTTATTTGGGCGCCCCCGGCTGCTAACAGTCAATCCACCAAAACTGTGGAGTGAAGCCGTACAGCCGCGTTACGGCCGTTGCCTTACATGTGATGAGAGCGAGCGGCCACCAAATGGGTTACGAAGCGGCGTTACTAAGCAGCAGTGGTCACCGCCCGCCACTGGAATACCTAACAGTCATGCCTAACTAGGTACGTAAGAACCGAACGCCAGACAACTCACAATCGCTAGACAGTGCCTGAACGAACCACCAGTACAGTGCGTCGTGCAACGACCTCCAACTGACTACAGCAAAAATAGATACAAGCAACACACACACACACACACACACATACACACATAACATTGCCGCTTGAATGTGCGGGGTTTGCCGTACAGACCAGGCATACGGCAAGACGGGTTTCGCACAGTATGCGAACCTGAAAGCACTCGCCCCAACTTCCGACATCTCTCCTTGACTAACTTAAGCCCTGTACGGCCTCTCATGGCCGTACATAGCCATGAAACGTTTCGAGGAGGTACGACGGAAACGTATAGGATGCACCCCTCAATGCCGATGCAGGAGGAAGTATCCACCACCGCGGAAGCAGAAGCCGCCGTGAACGCCGTACAGCGATCGTTATACACTAGACGACAACAAAGAGAAAACATGTCCCAGTAACCCCACCTCGGCCCACCCTGGATCGCAGACTGTACGACGCAATCCGAAGCATATGTGGCTAATGACTTCAAAGACACGTCAGCCTATCCCGAATAACAATGGAGGGGCTCCGGATGCACCCCTCAGCCGCTTGTGAGTGCCGGATACGACGGCAGCGGCCCCAGCGCCTCAGACAGCTGAGCACGTACCAGTGCCGCGCTGCTACCCAGCTCCAGAGCGCACGACACTGCCGTACCTGCCGCTGCCGCCTCAGACAGCAGGTGGTACCAGTCCAGCAGGCACTCGGCAGCGGAGAGCACCAGAGGCGCGGCCGCCATCAGGCAACGCCGAATACGGAGACCTATCCGGGGGGGTGGCTGCTGCTGCTGCGGCGGCGGCGGCGGGGTCTCCCCGCTCTCACCCAGCTGCTGAAACTGCTGTTGCTGCTGCTGCTGCTGCTCCTGCGCCGCCACATCCGCTACAGCCGCCTTCCTCGCGCGAATGAGCAGATCCAGAATGGACGTCAGGCAGCTGCGGAAGCTGCTCAGCGCCGCCGCGCCGTCGGGCCCCCCCCCTGCGTCACTCCGTGCTTGCCCTGCCGCCACCAGCGCCCTCGTCGCTGCCAGCTGCGCCCGCGGCACCTCCTGCAGCAGGCGCCACGCTCGGCCCAGTGAGTCCGCAGAAGCCTGTGTCGCCGGGGACAAGAGCTCACCTGCCGCCATGCCGCCGGCAGCGGCTACTGCTGCAGCGGGGAGGACGGCAGCGGCCTTGTCACCGGCCCAATATCTTCCTGACTGCATTGCACCGGTGCCCCCAGGAAGGGCAGCGTAATCCACGGCGTCAACTGCCATGTCGCTCCGAAGCCCCGCCGCTGCGTCTGCGGCACGACCGGCGCCGGGAAAACGGCCGCCGCGCTGTAGCAAATTAGTTAAAGCCAGTTCGAATGGCCGTTGGACGACCCCACGAGGCGGCAGAGGCAGTAGCTGTGGTAATAGCGGGCGACGCAACAGTTGCCGGTACGGCGCCCGAACGGCGGCATTCCATGTTCCTCCTCCTCCTCCTCCTCCTCCGCCGCCGCCCCCGCCGCCTGCAGCGACACCGCTGACCCGATCGTCTTCCCAGGTGGGCCCGATGCCACGTCTAGCGATTGCCAAAGCTCCGGGTGCGACACCGCTAGGCATGCGAAGCGTATCGTTCCCTGCCGTACGTACGGCAGAAACGTCACGTGTGGTCCGATCACCAAATTCATTGTGTCCTGCATAACCGGAGGGGAAGGCTGCGCCGTCAGGGTCGTCGTCGGCGTGTCGGTAATGAGGAGTGCGAACTGTGTTTGACTGGCGGTGCTGCATGGGCACAAATGGATGTTGGCCTCCGCGTCGTATATGCGGTGCTGCCGTATCGTCGTCATCGTCATCGCCACGGGGCTGCAGAGGCGATAGGTCGTCTGCGGTATGCGGTGCCGCCGGCAACGGCCGCCCGGCGGCCGGGAGCCTGCCGCCGTACTCCGCCGTCTCCTCCACACGTGAATACATCCCCCGTGGGGTGGACGCATCCGGCAATGGCCGCTGCGGGAGCGGCAGCCGTCCGATCTCGCCGCCTGCTGCCGCCGCCAGCGCCGCGGCGCTTACCGCCACCTGCCTGCCCTGCCGCAGCTGCTGTTCCTGCTCCTGCTGCTGCCGCTGCGTCCTCCGTTGCTGCTCTTGTTCGCCGGCTCTTTGTTGCGGGAGGTCTGGCAAACATAAGCCCCCCTGGATGAGCATCAGCAGCTGTTGCCGTCGCCATTGTAACTGTTCCTGTTGCTCTTGCTGTTCTTGTTCCCGCTGCTGCTGCTGCTGCTGCTGCTGCTGTTGCTGTTGCAAGAGCTGATCGGCCTTTGCTGCGGCGACCGCAGCTGATGCCAAAGCCTCCAGGTTGAGGCCACCACCGGCATCGGAACCACCTCGGGTATCGACGTTATCGTCACGCGAAGCAGCGGCGGCCACACCAGCCCCTGGCCCTCCCGCCGCCCCAAACCTCCCCGAGGTCCGCCTGCGGTCACCACCCGGCACGTGGCCGGTTGACGGAACCCACTGCGCCCGTGCCGCAGCGTCCGCCGAAGTCGTACATGGAGTGGCCATGCCATCCCCAGTTTCCTCCAGCCGCCGCTGTCGCTTGGCACGTTTGTCAAGGGACCCCTCCGGCACCTCCTGCAGCATCTCCGCGCCGCCATCTGTTGCGGCGGCACCACCACCACCACCGCCACCATCATCATCGCCGCCGCCGCCGCCACCGCCGCCGAAGTTCACATCCTCCTCGCGTTCCTCGCCCTCGGCCAGTAGCTCCAGGTTGAGCCGCCGCCGCCGCAGCCCCGACAGCGCATCGGCGCCTCCGGCGGCTGAGACTTCCCGCGGCGGCGGCTGGGTTCGATCCATACCCCCCAGACCCAGCTCTATTGCGCCGCCAACTTGGAGCCTCATGAACACCAGCGGCCGATTCCACATGGCGGCTGAGATCAGAAGCTGCAAGGACATGCATCCGTGAGATCCTGTGGGCCCTATGGTGCACTGAGATTCCTCCATGCAGGTCTCCTGCCAGTTTGCGAGCGATGCGGAGTCACCCCCGGCATCGACCTGCATGTCCGTGTTGTCCTTGCCCCCGCTGTTTTTGCCATGGAGTGGCTTCAGGTGCAGGACCCTCACCGTCACCGGGCGGGGATTGGCCTTTCGCAGTTGGTCCGCGGGTAGGAGCTGCGCGGGTAGCGCGTAGAATATAAATACGAGCGTAGAAGATACCAAAGAAAGTACACATCGAACTCTTTAAAATGTGTATGATTAAATAAATGATATGCACATCTCCGTAAGGATTCGGTGTATAAATAAATAAATATATATATATATATGTAGACGTACACATGGGTAGATGTAGAATCCGAACCCGTACGGAGATGTAAAATCATATCCAGCGAAGTTTACACGAGGTGGAGATGGAAGGGGACTCGCTACCGGTCGCGGGCCCCGCCGGAATCCAGAGTATCCAGAGATCGATGCGGACTACATGTGGCCTATGTGCCCCTCCCGTAAGGTCCGCCACCACAAGGGTAGAGGTGGGGAGAACCATCAGATGGACGGACGGGCTTCTTTGGCCCTCTCCTTCCGCAGCTGGAAATCCTCACCACCGGCCCCTCAAGGCCCCTCACATCTCTTTTCCCCCCCTCCGGTTCTTCCTTGGGGCTCTCCCTACAGCACCGTACCCACTCCCTCTGTGTCCTCTGCGTTCAGTGCCCCTCGTCTCACCTCCAAGATCTGCGGGGGCAGGGGCAGGTGCTTCTTGTTACCCAGGATGCCGGAGCTGGTTCGCATGATGATCTGCTGCTGCTTGCTGACGTATCTCCGCCGGACCGTCAGCGGCAGCGCCCTGCTGCCGAGGCGACCCTCCGACCCGGACACTGGTGGCGCGGGGCTCTCCACCACCACCCACTTGGCGGGGCCGACTTGCCGATCGCTGGGGTTGGCGGGGCCGTTGGCGGCGCGCCATGGAACTTCCTCTGCCGTCGCCGCCGTGGTCGTCACTGCCTTGTGGCCACCTTCATGTTCCCTTGTGATTACTTGCTCAGCCTGCAGCCCCCGGTGCTGTGGCTGGTGCTGGTTCTGATCGCTCTCCTCTCCCGCCTTGGATGTCCCGCCACTGCCCGGCCACTGCTGTATGACTGCTCCCTCCTCCTCCCCCTGTAGATGCTGCTGCTGCTGCTGCTGCGTCGGCTGGACCCCGCTTTGCCTTGCAGCCTGACTCGCCGGCAGTGGCTCCGGCTGCGGTGAATTATCTTCCCACCCTAGCTTCCGCAGCTTCCCCTTCTCCACCGCCGCCGTACTGGCCGCTCGGTTTAATCTCACAGATGCATCTCCGGCACCCGATATGAGGAGCCGCAACGCCGCAACTGCATCATCTGCCGTACTAGTGCCCCCCGCCGCGGCTTCGGAGCCCGAGGGCTGCGGTAAGCTTAAGTCCAGTGGCTGGATCCAAGGCGGCTCTACGGGTGCGGCTACGCGGGAACCGGATCCAGGATCCGAATCCCGCTTGTGCGGCTCCCCACGTATAGCGGTCTTCTCTCCTCCGCCGGTGTCCTCGGCATTATCGTGGCTGTCGGCGCCCCCCGGCGCAGGTTCGTGGGCCCCAGCTTGGCGCTGCCCGGAGCTGCCCGGAGCTGCCTCAGCAACAGCCGCTTCCACAGCAGGGACATCTTCGCATTCGCCGGTCGTGACCGCGACAGGAGGATGGATGACGTCATCGCCAGTGCCAGTGCCGGTGCCAGTGCCAGTGCCAGTACCGGCAGCAAGCACCATCGTGTCTTCTGTATCGGGCGCCGCCGCCCAGGCCGCCGGATTGGTTACCGCGGGCGTGGTGGCAGGTGTGTTCAGTTCCGCTGTCTGCGCGCAGCGGTTTCCAGCCGCCACCGCCACCTGCTTAAAAGTCTCATCGACGTCACCCGCGCACACCCCTGCGCGCAATGGTTACATAAACAGGGCGGGTATCAGTGAGGAGGTGTCCGACGTTACATACATCTCTTGCCGTTAAGAAGAGAGCAGGCAAGAATTTCCAACGACGGAGGCTCTGATGTGGCGTTGTATGCTGTGCTGTGCTGTGCTGTGCTGTGCTGTGCTGTGCTGCTCCACTCGCGTCACTGATGATTGTGACGCCGTACGCGGACACGCACGTGCGGACTGGTAGCGGGCTGGTCGTACGTTCTGCCCCGGCCCAATTGAGCGAGTCCTCCCCCCCCTCCTTCCCAGCGTAGGGGCCAACCTGATTGCCAATAGAGCCAGTGTGCTTTCCACCTTGCTGTGACGCACCTGCACCCCACCCGCTTTCGAGCTTCTACTCCCCCCCCCTCACCTGCTGGCCTGGACGAGCTAACGGTTTGAGCGGTTGGCGTCCCCGCGCCTCTCCCCAAGGGCTGGGTTATGGGCTTTCCTTCAACCGCAGGCCGCGGCGCCGTACGAACAACGCGAGCTCCCACTCCCAGCTCGAGAGTATAATCAGGCAAAAGCCGGAAGAACTCAGTACGACGGCCGTACGTGAGCTCCGAGACCACAACCTGCGAACAAAGTCAAAATCCTGAAAACGATGAACACGGTAAGGGGCTGCACCGTTCAGCATTCACCCGGATTTGCGGCTCCGAAGGCAGGCTATTGTATAAAGGCGTCAGACTACATATTACAAATCGCGCCCTCAGACCCCGGAACGTAAAATCTCAGATGCACGCATCCCATCAGGACGCAAACAGCCCATTAGCTCTTTAGCCTCTTCATAGCTGGCCGCTTGGTACACTCCATTGCCGTCATCATGCAGAGCACATGCACATATGCCATATCTCCCGAAGCACAGTCGCAAACGGCCGCAGAGAAGAAGCTGCTACCAATTTTGTGACAATCAATCAGGCTTGGTTCGAGAGCCCTCCTCATATCCGTTCCTACCGTTCATTCGCCGTTCGTCGTAGCTGTGACAGATGCGGCGGCTGTGTCACTCTGCATGTGATGGATCACCCGCCCTTCATCCCATCACCACCACTTTAATAAGCCCGTTGGCAGCCTCGCCTTCCCAACCAGCTCCATGACCCCGCCGAGCGGTGCCTCGCCCAGCCCATCCAACCCAGCCCGCTTCACCCCACCGTATGCCCCCTCCATGCCTCACCTGAACTGCCGGGAAGCCCCCCGGTCCGTTCCCAATCAGACACATGGCCTCCTCCTCCAGCGGCTGCGTGGCCGCATCACCAGCCGCCTTGCACCCAGACCGCGTCGACTCTCGCTCCCACTCGCCCGCCTGCTCCTTATCAGCGCTTGTGTTGCTGTCAGTGTCACTCATGTTGCTGTTTGCACCCATCGCCCGATCACCCATCCGCCGCCGCTGATTAGATCCCTTCGCGGTCCGCTGCTGAGGACGTCTGGACGGCAGGAGGACTACGCGCACACGGATGGGCTCGAGACCTTGCCGTATTGGCTGGGGAAGGGCCTGCAAAGCAGCGAAGCGGAGCGGAATTAAGCTGGGTAAGGTGGGGTGGGGTGTGGGTGTGGGGTGGAGAGGATGGTTTGTGGCAGCCACGACGTTGATCTACGACGTACAGCATCGGTACGTAACGTACATCAGTTGTTAGAGGCTAAATGAGGCGGGCGACGAAGGGTTCGTATATATTCACATAAGTTCACATCATGACCAGCGACGGGGCGAAGAGGGCGGACCCCTGTTGGAGATGGCCAAGCGGACGTTAAACACTGCGGCCGTTGGTCAAATGGAACAACGCGTTCGGCTGAATCCGTCTGTCAGCCTTCCAATACCCAGGCGCCTGCCGCCTTGCCGTCGCTTCGAAGTCGGCCGCGTTGGAACCCATAAAAAGTCCGACAGGTTAGAAAGCCCCAAGACTAGGGCTGAATCCGAAACTTAATATCCGCTTGAAAACGTATAGCTCATCACCGCTTCGCTGACTCTGAAAGGCGCCAACCGCCAACCTCCAGCCGCCAACGTGTCATACCTGTACGATCTCCCCTGGCAGTACCAGGTGCTTGGTGTCCCCCAGCCTCCCGGAGCGGGGCACCAGCATTTTGGGGCACTTGCCCTGAGCGTGAAGCACCATTAGGGGCAGGGCCAAGGCCGGGCGTGGGCGCGCGGCGAGGGTTACGGCGGACACTGCCGCCGACGCCGGCGCGGATGCCCACGGCACGTGCTTGAACGCCGCGTCGAAAGCTGCCGGCCCCGTCAGAAGGACCGCACCCAGTGATAACTGCCTTTCCTGGCCTGCCGCTGAAGTTGCTGTGTCAGGTAAGATCGTTGCGGTGCATTTGATGGCGCCAATGACGCCGCCACCACCCGTGACGCCACTGGCGTCACGTACATCGGGTCCCATGGCGCGGGCATCTGCTTCAACGCCGGAACTGCCGCCGTCAGCTACCTTCGCCGCATCGCGGGCGGCATCTACCATCTGCACCGCACTAATGCTGCTGTCCCTGCCGTCACCGCCACTACTGCCGTTGCCACCCCCACTGCCTGCGTGGAGTTTGATACCATTTCCGACGCCGCCGCCGCCGCCGCTGCCACCCTCCACCACGCCTAGGACTGGCCCGTTCTTTGCACCAAATTGCACTTCAGGAAGGGGAGTCTGCTGCTCTAATCCATCGTGCTCTGGAGCAAAACCCAGCTGCACATGCTCACTGCTTGCCGCCTCCGCCTCAGCTTCCTCCGCGGCCGTCATCAGTGCCTCGTCACGTCTCCCATCGTTGCCTTTGCCCCCCCATACACCCCTCCTGTGGCCTCCCTCACTCAACCCTTTCAACCGCCCTTGGCGTCCTCCATCTCCGTCGCCTTCAGTTTGGCCTCGCACTTCCGGAAACTCGCGCAGATAGGCCTCAACGCTGCCGTCATCAAGGGTAAGCCGTGACGGCACAGATGGCACCGGTGCTGAGGCTGTGGTGACGGCTGCGGTTGTGGTAAAGTCCTGCCTCTGTGTCGGACTGGCGTGCTGCCGCCGTTGAAGCATACGCAGGCGGTACGTCTCCATGGAGTCTTCGTACATATACGGACTAGGCGAACCAGTCGTACGTATCCTAAATGGAAGCGGTGTCGGCGACCATGGTATGGCTGCGGGGGCGGCTCGACGGTGCGGAGGTGCGCCTTCCGTGGGCGAGATGTTGGTGGAGACGTATCGCGGCGCCGCCAGAGGCTGAGCAGCGGATGGATATGGTGCATAGCGTGCATAGCGTGTCGGCGGCTGGCCGGCAGTGCAGACGGCGCGATGATGTACCCAAGATGCGCTTCGCCCCGATTCAAGAAGGTCCTCCCCTTGCTGATGCTGCTGATGCTGCTGATGCTGCTGATGCTGCTGATGTTGATGGCGTTGTTGTCGTACTGGTGATGCATGTTGTTGCAACTGCTGCGGCTGCTGGAGCTGCATCCTGGGCAGCGGTATCGACTCGTCTGACTCAGCGTCCCTCTCGTCAGCCACAAAGGAGAAGGGCGGAGAGTTGGCGCCGAAGTATCCGGGAACACCGCGATTGCCAGGCAGACCTCGCACATCAGCGGCTGGTCCTCGCGGCTGTAGCATCATCGAGGGTTGTTGTTGCTGCTGCTGCTGCTGATCCAAGCACAAGGGCATTGCAAGTAATGAGGAGTCGGCTGCTGCGGCACCGTCGCCTGCAGCGACGCACCTGGAGCTGCGCTGAAAACACGCCACAGCATTATGCAGCGGAGATGACGAAGGTCCAAATTGATGCACGGCCACGTGGCGTGCTTCCAATGCATTTGAATCTCCGACTGCTGCCCGTTCCCAGGTGGCTGCAATCCTGACGGGACTAGTAGTGGTGGCAGTGGTGCCGCCAGCACCAATGCCGGTACCGCCACCAGGGTGCGGCACAGGCCATGCCGTGCGCACATGCGGGGTTGCAGCATTTGGAGCCGGTGGGATGTTATCGGTAATGCCGAGGCTCGAACTCCGGCCATCGTCGGTAGCCGCAGCGTTAGAGGAGGAGAAGGGCGGGAAGCGGCGCGGGTAGAAGATTGCCCCTCTTAGGTTTGGATCTGGATCCTGACGCGCATCCTGACCAAGCTCTTCTACTCTGAGTTGCAGCTGGCCGCTGGAGGCTGGATGGTACATCATGTAGGGCTGTCTTGAGTCGTCAGTACAACCCAGCGCTGCCGGCCAGGTCTGTGCCGGGATGGGCGCGTGTGAGAACTCGGAGAGACCCACGGGTCGGTGCGCAGAAGAGGTTTATGGCTTCCAGGAAATGATTCACAGACACGTCTTTCAAACGTGATCCGGGTAACGTGTACGGAACATCAAATAAACCAGAATGGCGAGGCTATATCATTTATGATTATGGGGCTGCGGCCGGCGGCGGCATGGCCGCCAAATTTGGCCCCACAACAGAGACTATTCCGGCAACGTAATCTTTTTGCCCCTTTTACAACTAAGAGTAGCGCACGTATACGTCTTGCTTACGTGTTAAGTGTTAAAAGTAAAGGTGGCCTGATTTTGTGCCCTCTGGAAAACGCACGTAAGACCTAGAAAACTTCTGAGCCTAGGAAAGTCCGCCACGGATGCTCATCTTAAAGCAACTGTTTTCAATTGGGATCAAACGGACGAACTAAAACTCTTATTTGTACTTACAGAGCTTCGTGGACCGCGCTGGTTCTCTGAAACACCCGATGAAGTGAGCTCGGCTTCGTAACCCCGGAGCAGGCCTGGCAGCACTTCGCTGCTGCCTGGATGTCCTCTCTGCATTGTAAAGTGCCTAAGCTGCCGTTCTTAAATTTAAAGATGGGAGGCCACAGTCCACAGCCCGTTAGGAAGGTCGGTTAAGCCAACCCAGGCAGGGCAACTAAACTGCTGAGCAGATATATGACAAAACGTAGCTATGAGTTAAAGCGTACCTGCGTATCGAACGACAGTGAAATTTATATACATCCTGCATACATAAGGTGAAGAACATAGGAGCGGCAAGTACTTACATCTTTCCATGGAGACGACCCGACGTTGGACGGGGAGGCACCCCGGTCACATCCTGCAACCTATTGCGACTTATTACGTGCTCCGCTTTGAAAGATAAAATTAAGCAGGTCACTACTTATTCAGGCTGTTGATACGTCCGACAGACTCGAGGCAACCGATGACATACAGCGCCGCTTTTGCGAGTACAGGAAACATACATCACGAACAATAGAGGGAGCCTTAACGAAATGTACAAGGTGAAAGCAAAATTTTCACAACCCAATTGTGTTTTTAGGGCTCGCTCAAAACGGACACGAACAGACAGGAAAACGGATGTTCGCTCACCAACTACTCAGTACAAGCTCCTTAAGTTGGATCTAACACTTCCACTTCAACCATGCAAAACTGCATAAAATGAGCAGGATAGGCCCAAATCAGGCCCTGCCAAAATAGAACCTCAAAATGACGACGTAAAACCAACAACGTGAACGTCATGATGAAGCGGCTACATCTATTCACATAGCCAAAATCAACACTTAAGTACAACCCTCACATTGCTCTTGGTGCAAAATCTAGCTCTAGCCGGATCCTCTCTACAAGAACAGCAACCTGCATCACCATCTTCGCAGTCCGGCTGTCCACTGCACCCTCTCCCGTTGCCACCGCTTCTGCAGCGGATGCCTTCACATCATTCATCTTCCCGGTCTCCGTCTCCAGTATGGCCGCCGCATGCATCACCGCTTCCGCTGGAGCCGCCGCCACCCATGCCCCTGCTTCCGCCACCTCCACCGGCGTCGTGTTGACCGTATCACTTGAGAGTGCCTCCCCGTCTCCACCAGCGCCTTTGGCTCTTGCCGTCGCGCCGTGACCCACATCAGAGGTTTCAGTCGCCTCCGCCGCCGTTGCCGCCGGCCTCACATCTGAATGTGCGCCACTATCGCCGGCGCCGGCGCCGCCTGACGCTGCGAATCTCTCAAGGTACAGCGCCAATTCAATCCATGCATCGTCGTACCGCCGACTGAAGAACAACAGCAATCCGTACTGGAGTTGTGCCTCACTGCGGCAAGCGCCAGAAAGGAGCCCAGAACACGGGCCTCAGCGCTTAGGGTGAGGATGCCAGCGGTCGGGAGGACCTTCCAGCCCAAGGCCCCCAAACATGAGGAAATCTGGGTGCTCAGCGGCAGACGCAGCTTGCCAGGGTTTGAGTGGTATAAGGGAGGGTCCGTGCCTGAGGGCAGACGCTTATTGGCAGTTGGAGGTTGGTCGCGACCTTTCGAAGTTCCGCGGTTTGTCGAAGGCACTGCAGCTGACGCTTTAAGCATACGGTGCGTGTAGTACTAGAGATCATATTCTGTGCGAGACACTGTGCCGCCATCACCCCCTAGTATCGCATGCTTTGACGCTATCCCCACCATCCCACCATCCAGGCCCCGCCCTCCCCACCACGACGCCCTCCTCCGTCACTGCGGGATATCCCCTCAGGGCAAAGCACCCATACACACCCGCGCACAGGCACGCAAGCCCCCCCACGCAGTGTACGTACCTGTCCTGCGGCAGCAGCCACAGCCGCTTCTCCGCAGCCGCCAGCGCCCTCCGCAGTGAGGCGGCACGTACACCGCTCGTCGGGATCACCGCCTGCGTGTCGGGGCAGAGATAACTGAAGAAGCTCCCGGCATGAGTCACGCCTTGTTATGAAGACCTAGACCCCAGTTAGACCTCCGCCACTTTCTCCTCCCTCTCCCTTTTCCCCCCCACCTGGACGCTCACCTTGTTTGCCAGCGCTGTTTCCAAAGTCAGCGGTATCATGGACCCCGGCAGAGGAGAGCAGCCCAACGCCGCCGCCCAGTAGGTGTCGCGCAGCTCCCCCAAGAGCGCGGCCAGCAGCTCACGGCGGCTGGCTGGTCGCAGAGCGGCCTCGTCCACACCGAAGATCTCACATACCTGGCGAAGGCCGGGATGAGGGGGTTGGTTTGGTTGGGCGGGTAGCGCGGAGGACTGAGCGCGGATGATGAATGGCGTGGAGGTGATGGATGGAGGTGGCGGAAGCTTCCGCCGTGGATACACACGCGGACCCTCATTTCACGATGCCCCACCTCGTCCAGCAACAGCAAGCCTCCCCTGCCGTACGGATCTACCAAGAAGCGTTGACCGTCCGCGGTCAACGGGGCGTCCACGGGCCACAGGACGAAGTACCTGTCATTCAGGGCCGCGGGTGATATGATTCACGACCAAGGGCTCTGCTGGAGGGCTGACTCTTAAGCATGAACGAATGGATAGCATAAATTTAATACATTGGCTGGAAAGCTGCCCTAGGCCCCATGGCGGCCATACAACCACAGCTACAGCAAAAATCTATATATCTCAAAACGTTTCACAGGGAGCAGTGTACTCCAATATATGCACGCGCACGCGATCCTGGAGGTCCATTGAGATCAGCCACGTCATCTCCGCGCGTTCCAAGCCAGCGCCGCCACTTCCTCCGGGCGATTGTCTCATCCTCATAACACGACGGCATAGTTTGCCACAGCCGCTATTTTTGTACATCGAATCAACAACACAAGTAACAAGTAACAAGTACTTTGCATCATTCACGACTTAGGTCTATATGCATGGGGACCACGGGGATCACTGTCCGCCACCGCATACATCAAAACCCCGAAAAAAATACAGTCCTGGCGTGCCACGGGCTCTCTTTGGCCCATCGTCTCGTTCAAATCTTAAAATTTTAACCACCACCACCACCACCACCATTCCCACCTTCCGTCTTCCAAAGGGCGGGCTGCTAGTGGGAAGCCCAGCCGCTCGCACACCTGTGGGTGCCGAGTGGGTTATCGTCTCAGGTGCTAAGCGTTTGGCGCCTAGGGTACGTTGATGTCGGGGGCTGCAGGACCGTTGGACCGAACAAAACACATCCCAGTGCCGATGAAGGGGATGGGAGGGAAAGCGATGGGATGGGAACGCGTACAGCAGCAGCACGGTACACACACACCCTGTCGGTACACACACACCCATGAATGCACGGTCTGCACGGTACACACACACCCATGAATGCGCACAACCCTGAATAAAAAATGCTCACAGAAGAGGTGCGCAGAAGGCACTGTTAGTGATTGCACTGCGATGCTGCGCTCCGTACGCTGACAAGCTGACATGATGTCTGTCTCTTTCCATAGGGCCCGTTATTGCATTGCCATTACGCGATCAGCCTTTGCCTTGACTCCCGTGACTGCGCTACGCCGTAATGGAGTCCTGGCAATCAATCACAAGGGAGACAGTGCGTGCGAGGAGGAGGGAGAACCCAAATTCTTTCTCCGCAGAGAACCCATTCTTTATTACCTCTAGGTACAAGATGGAGAGAGCCGCACTGGCGCCCACACCTCGCTCCATCACCGAGGCAAGCTGGTGATCACTGCGGAGGACAGTGGACGGATAAGACAGGGCAGGTTAAATAAGGACTGTCACACGAGCGGCCGGGGGTCCTCATAAGGTCTAGCATGCGTCAAAATCAGTGGAACCGAATCGAGAGTACAGTTTGCGGCTGATGCGCAGGCGGCGCAACACGATCGTGACGCAGATGCTCACCTTGCGACACCGTACCTATTGCACGGCAAGTATCCATGCCGGTCAAACAACACAGTGTTGACCGCTGCCAACGTCTGAACCGGGTACCGCCTGTACAGCGCCTGGCGCCTGCCGTACAGCCGCCGGCCGCTGGGCCATGCGGAACCGTAATATCTGTCCTCATCGTTGCTGCCGTTGCTTTCAACACCATTACAAGGAGTACTTTTATTTTCATTGCAGTTGCTATCGCTGCCGTTTGCGTTGGCCGAGGCGGCGCTGCGGCTGCTGGTGGCGCGGTTGCTACTGCCGACAGCGCCCGGTCTGCTAGTGTGGATTCGGTCCAGCAGCTGTTCCTGTTCAGCGGCGAAGTCGAAGCTGTTGATTGCACTGTTTTCGGAGCACGGTTGGGGTTGCTTGGCGTCTACGTCAACGGCCCCCGGGGGTATGGTTAAGGAGCAGCAGCGGGAGTCGTCGTTGCCATTGGTGTCGGCGGCGGGGGACCCCACGTCTGGTGCATCGGGTGCTACCACATTGCTTTGACGATCAGCCTCTGCTGCCGCCCCCATTGCCTCAGTGCGGTGCTGTGCCCCTTCCCCGAGCAGCTGCTGGTCCAACAATGCCGCAACCTCCTCCGCCAGCGCCTGAAGCCGCTCGCCGCTCCATGTGCTTGCGCTGGCGGCACTCCGGGGCCTTATGGCGCGAGGTAACCGCGCACACGATGTCCAAAGTCGCATGCATAGCAGGTGGGCCAACGGGCAGGTCTTCGGGGTTATGCGAGTGGCATTCTCGCTGCCGTTCGACGCGCACAACAAGAAGCACATGCCCAAGCACATGCTCGTGCTCAGGCTCGGGCGCACATACGAAAACCACTACGTCATCGTCATTTGGCAGGGAAAGAGGGAAAGAGGGAAAGAGGGAAAGAGGGAAAGAGGGAAAGAGGGAAAGAGGGAAAGGGGGAAAGAGGGAAAGAGGGAAAGAGGGAAAGAGGGAAAGAGGGAAAGAGGGAAAGAGGGAAAGAGGGAAAGAGGGAAAGAGGGAAAGAGGGAAAGAGGGAAAGAGGGAAAGAGGGAAAGAGGGAAAGAGGAAGAGGAAAGAGGGAAAGAGGGAAGAGGAAGAGGAAAGAGGGAAAGAGGGAAAGAGGGAAAGAGGGAAAGAGGGAAAGAGGGAAAGAGGGAAAGAGGGAAAGAGGGAAAGAGGGAAAGAGCCCACGTGTCCCTGGGGAAAATGGGGCCAGACAGAATAAGGCACATGCAGGTGCGTTATCCGGTGGACTGCGATGGCAGGCTAACTCAAGAGCGTCTTAGCCTTCAGCTAATTACTTATTTCTTTACTAATTCTTTATTATTTTTTTCCCAGCGTGCTTCACAAGCGTATACCCATCATTAACATTGGTACCTATTGTGCTGTTTCCTATGCCCCTGTCCCCCGGTCCCCCCCCCTTCCACACACACACACCTCAGGCTGCTGCTGCTGGCCCTCATCACCTCCGCCAGTTCGGGATGGGGCGCCTCCTCGCTGCGCGCAGCCTCTTCCTCCAATGCCATCAATAGACAACATTTTGCCAGGTGGATAGCACTATCCGGCACCTCGGGGGATACGCAGCGGCGGAACTCGCTCCGAGACCATGAGACCACCTGACGGGGAGAGCAAGAGAGATGCGGGGAGGGAGTAAGAGAGAAGACGGGGTGGTGCCACGGACTTCAGGAGGACGGGAGCGCAGAAGAAGGCTATATAAGGCGGTTGGGAGGTAAAATGGGAAAAAGGGATGCAGATAGGAAAACGTGCTCTCATAGTTATGCAGGGGAACTGCCTGATGTCATGCGACACTGGAGTGCAGGCATGAGATGTTGTGGCCGGGGCTGGGACCTAAGCGATTCCGGTTTCACGGGCCGTTGTTTGAACCACCCGCCGTAATCTCAGCTTAAACGCGCATGTCTCGGCCTTAGCTAAATGGTAAAACGGACCGTGTAGTAGCGGGTTGTCATGGCGAGTGATCAGGCCCAAGCGGGCAAGAGGGCAGGGAAACTCGGGAGGGGACGAGCGATGGACGTGCGGACCAGGAGCAAACCGTACGGATCCGGGTTCTTTTACCTGCGTCCAGTCACGTGGCAGGTCACCTCCCATCCGTCCCGTCGCGGCTCCGCAGGAAACGAGCGATGGTTGGCAGCGGCCTGGACGCACGTTCATGACATAACTTCCGACAGCGCGGAAACTTATACGTGTAACGAGAAAAGTTTTATTTGGCCTTGCAACTTCGTAAAAATGAAGGCCTGCATCATGCTGCCCGCAGGCATATTGTGACAAACTTGTTCGTCGGAGCATGATGAGTATTATAAGTCAAGCTTGAAAGAAAATATTGAAATGATAAAATTGTAATGCAGTTGAGTTCAAAAGCTACTTACAAGGCGCTGCTATTCACGCCGGGTTACAAGTGACGGTCTTGCGCACTAGCGCGCAACGCCACCTTTTACAAAAAATTTCACAGACACGAATTTGATAGAGAAGCGCGCTCTCACAGGACTTCAAGCGCTGATCCAACGCGGTGAACACATACATAAGTTCCGAACTTACGATGCCAACCACCGCAACCAAAGCCGTACAACCGCCTGCTGCTAGCCTGCTACCTGGCACATATAGGCCTAAACGCGCCGTGTCAATAAGATATGGGTTTTTCCATACTGGGTATCAGACAATCATTTGGCCGTGCATAACAGTTACCATGTAGTGCGCATCATAACTTAAAAGGTAGATACTTTTAATAGTTGTTAGCCAGAGCTTTTTTTTTATTAGTATCGGCAGTAGTGATCCATGGCATTTGGGCAGGCATGTCCAGTGCTTTGCGTCTTCGCTGAATCGTCTGGAGGGGATGGAGCATCATGTCTGCTCAGCCACGGGGTACGAGGGGTCGCACCGTGTAAACCACCTCAAGCCAACACTAGGCAATACCCGGCAATACCTATCGTTCAAGCATCTGATCTGCGTGCTGTTTCCTCCTGCCAAATTCAGCTTGCAAACAAAACCGAGCTGGGATATAAGTCTTTTGCATTGCAGCTCGCATGCATGGCTTTCATCATAGTCGATCTAAGCTTTCGATATGTTTCGACCATGAACAGTATCAACCGCTTTTCGACCCAGTTCAACCGCTTTCAACCTCCATTCAAGGCTTTCAGTAACATGGACATGCTTAGGTGAATCTGCCAGCAGCGAGGTAAGCTGCAAAATGGCGACTTCTTTTCCTGTGGGCTTGCGTCGAGACAACACGCGAATATACCTTTCCTTGTTATATCATATGGGTTATTCAATTGTTACGTATGCTACATGACGAATATATCATGCTCATATAATTTAGACTCGCGACTACAAATGATGGCAGTATGCTAAGGCCCGCTCCGAGAAACAAAATAGCTATATTGATGATCACGATGTATATTTCTTTATTTTATACTATTCTCGAATTATCACATCAAGCGCTTGCTTGGCCAAACGTAATCGACGACACCCTGCGTAGCCTTTTACCTACCTTTTAGATAAGATAGCTGTTAGAACTCCATTGGAAACTCTAAAATTTCCGTTTTCGCTTGAACTAGTATTTTGTGTTGGACCATCTGCTAATGGGTTATTCTCTCTTTTACCCATGTAACCACTTCCCCAAAATACTAAGGAAACAAGAATCCATATTATTCCATTTCAGACTTTCTAGTTAAACGTCGCTCTGATGGGGATGGCGAAAGTCGAGTTTATTGTAACTGGCTTCTCCTCTTTTCATGGCGTCGACGAGAATCCAACTGAGCGACTTGCTAAGTGGCTTCGCACGAGCCTTCAAGAAGGAAGACTAAAGCAACAGGAACTGGAGGTGAGCCGCGTATGTATAGGTCCCCCCGCTCATTCGCGACGTTCCTTTGAAGAACTGCAAAAATCATCCGATATATGTTAAGTGCTTTAGGTATCGCATGGGATGTCAGCCCTAAGGCACTACAAGAGGAACGTTAACGACTCGTCCAGCATCGCTTTCGGCCACACAGGGTCCTTCCGTCATGAGCAGCTTTGGTTGACACGCGCATGCGTCTAGAGGAACGAAACCCTTACGTAACCTTGTACCCTACGTGGTTTCCGATTCCCGGGCTCCCGGTAACTGCGTCGTACGGCGATTCAGGAAAGCGATCTTCTTATCCATGCAATCATGATGACTCGCAGGTTCGCGACATTGGAGTCTTGAGGGTGGCCGCAAAAGATGTAGACGCTTTCTTCGCCCAGCTAGCGCATCAGCTCGAGCAGGCCACAGCCCAAGGGGTGGGGACCACGTGCACGGGAACTACAGCCAATGAAGCCGGCGAAGATTGGATTACTATCAGCACCTTACATGTGGACGCAGTGTTGAAACCACAACGCATTGTGCTGCTCCATCTCGGTGTCGCGTCTGGGGCAACGGAGTACCGTCTGGAGTCGCGTGCGTATAACTGCGCCAATTTTCGAGTCGCTGATGAGAGAGGCTGGTGCCCCGTAATGGAGGAGATTGAGCCCGGCCGAGGATCGAGCTTGTGGGTGGGATCGCGGTTGCCGCTCCAGACGGTTTGCGAGCATTTGGCTGCCAGAGGTCATAACGTGGTTGTGTCGGAGGACGCCGGGCGGTTTGTGTGCAACTGGACGTATTACCGTGCGTGTTCACTTGCGGAGCGGTACGGCGTGGAGGCTGTCTTCGTGCACGTTCCGCCGTTTGAGGTGTTGGGTGAAAAGGAGCAACGGGCGTTCCTAATTGACGTCATGCAAGTGATTGCAGGTTGCGTAAACGATTAAAAACTGGAAATAATGGATTAATATAGTATTGCATGGTAAGAAGTCGAGCGAAGGTAGATTTGAAGGAACGGACGCCGTGATCACACGCAGCTGAGTTCGACGGTCCAGTCATCTCGGCCATATCGCGTCGCGCTTTGGAAAGCTAGGTTCGAAAAATACTACTTGTTTGCATGCAGTTTACCCCGGCTTGACCTGTACTTACGAATTCATCGTGATTGTAACACTTCAGGCACAGCCGTATACAATGCGTTAAGCAACAATTGACCTTTACAATAGTAAATATTATCACTTAATGAAAATGGAATATTCTCATCAGCATTCCCTCTTGGCAACAACGCGTCTCTCTGGATTATATAATACCTGAAGTACCCTATTTTGGAACTTGTCCGTGACTGTTCATGTCATTCTGTTAAGTAGAAATATATAATAATTATATAGCAATTGACGGTGATCGAAGCATCGCACATAACCTCTATCAGACGCCTAGCTGGGCGGCAATTGAGATTGAGGGCAGAACGGACTGGGAAACTCCTCAACTTCCGCAGTAACTTGAGGAGTTGCCGAATATCTTTACACAAATATTCATTTTTCACTACTTGAACAACTAAGCTAAGCTCAATCTCTAAGGCGTCGCCGGAGTTTTCGGCCCCCTAAAGGACGGTACGTCTGCGCGCTTCATAATCATAGCCTGGGAAAGAAAGATTAACCTAGGCTATGTTCGCAAAATGTTAAGGTCTTATAGTCCTCGATTGGGTTCGGGCGCATGTGGTGGCTGGGTTACTTACGAGGCATTTCGACTTCAGGAATGATTTCTTATACCTGTCTTAAAAAATATCCGTTATGATTGATTTTGGAAATGAAAGAAAATGTATGCAGGACATAGATTGGTCACCTCCACCACTGCACCGGTAAAACGTTACTACATAATCCACAGAGGTCTGTTTCCTTTTCCGTTGCAGATAAGGACAACATCAAACGATGAATCGTAAAATAGGCTCGCTTCGTCATCCAAGTTCCGGGCCGTGTCCCTTGCGCACCTCATCCGCGCTATCGCCGTCGGCAACGGTCCTCGACGCGGATGCGGCAATCAACGCTTACAACACTTTAGAAAAATATCGCTCTACTGAAGTTGGGGATGATCTTCTAGCTCAACAAATGGAAAGGTCGCCCATCATGTCAGCACCCAAGCTGGTCATTCGCCCTCTTGCCCAAGTCGTCGGCGCCCTGGATCCCCAATATTTTTCTCAAAATCTTGAAGAACAAGACGATAGACAACAACTACATACAGCGGAGGCTCCCCGGTCGTACGGGAAAGGGGCCTTCAAACGCCAGAACGTAGGCATTCCCCACGACCATGATGCGGAATGGGGCCCAGACCCAGAGCACGGCCATCCCCTAACCAAACAACTTCCAATCATCTTGCGCCGTGCCCCAGTCCATACGGCCGCGATCAATGCGCTACCACAAAATCTGTACGACACCATCCCGTACGATAATATCGATCCGCCCCTTCTGCCGGTCCGATCCGGCCCACCTGCTGCCGCTGCCCTCTTCCAACAACGCATCTTCGAAATGGACATGTGTGCAAAGACACCTCAGCTTTCAGGCCACAAGCGGCCATCGTATGGACGCATTCTGCTCCAACGGCTGGCAGCACCCGCCGATGCCGACGTGTCGCGTATTCCGGGGTATCTGGACACATACACACTGGACTGTCGTGATGACAGCAGCGGCCACCCTATCGAGCCCCGACCGCCACCGTATGATAGGCAACCGCCGTACGGCCTATTCCAAGATGTCGTACAGCGCGGCCTCTTTGCAACGCGGCATGCATCACCTAACGGTGTAGGTCGTGCTGCTGGCCTCGCCGCACCTTCAGACGACGTGCTCCTGCGGGGCCCGGTAATGGTACGGGCCCAAGCAGCCTGCCGTGACCAATTGTACAGGTGGACGAGCGGGATCCCGGAGGATGAGCCCGTTGTCGTTCAGCCCGTTGCGCAAATTGAAATGCGCGATGTGCGTGTGTTGGCGTGTGAGGCCGAGGCGAAAACACCCGCGGCGCTGCTGCCATTCCCGGTCCCCAAGCCAGCGAATTCGGCTGGCGGGCGACCAGACGCACTGTGCAACCTGGAGGCGCTGGCGGAGGTGGCCTGCCGTGCTGCGGAGCTTCTGGATAGGGAGGAAGGGGAGGATCAGCGGGTGGAGGCAGAGGCGGCCGAGCTGGGCGCCATGACCATGAATGGCGGGCACTCCAGGAGGAGCCGTGAGGCGGAGGAGCGGAGTCGTGTTGATGGTGCCAGCCGCAGCCGGAGGCAGAGGGGTGCAGCGGCGGCGGCTGCGACAGCGGCCCCAGCAGTAGCCATCAAAAGGCATCAGCAACAGCAGGCGCAGCAGCAGCAGCAGCAGGTCTGGACAACCCCCCTGGAGCATCCCTGGGCCGCCGCCGCGGCAGTGCTAGGATTAGCTGCAGTTGCAACCCCCGCCGCAAGCCCCACGGACTCCGGGCCCTCTCTGGCGCTGCCCCTCACGGTGTTCCATCTGGACCGCAAGTGCCCCAAGGTGCTGGCGCCCCGCTCCGGGAGGCTGGGGGACACCAAACACCTGGTGCTGCCAGGGGAGATCGTACAGGTACGGCAGGTCAGCGGTGGAAAGCCGTTAAAGTTTTTACGGCATCAGCTTCGTGATACTTACATTTAGACCGCAACTAGACATCACACTTACATCTTGCTTCCGTCTTGTTCGTATCCAGTATCGGTGTTCCCTAATCCGCCTGATGAGACACTGTACGACACAATACCTTTCGAACGTACGAACTTCTACATTTCACAACTTATTGACTTAGTATATATATATAATATTTATATATTTATCCGTCTTGTTTGGATATGCGCGCAGTCACTTCCGGAAGACGTGTGCTCGGGAGATCGGCCCATTCTGGTCCAGGCACTGGTTCCGCCGTACCATATCGCACCGACAGAGTTAGAAGATAAAGAACCGCCCCATCAACAACAACAACAACAACAGATGTCGATGCCGATGCAGCGGTGCGACATCGAGTGCCAAATCGGGAATGGGCCCGGGGGTTTCCCCGCCCTGCACCTGCCCGTGTCACAGGCGGTGTACGGCAGGCCCGTGCGGCGCTTCACACTTCGCGAGGACATGGTTTTGGAGCTGGAGCTTGGCGATCCGGTCGTGAAGCCGTCTCGTGGCATTGGCGGCAAGAAGCGAATCTCAGACGAGTCCTCCGCCAACACTTCAGGCGAGGAGGCGGAAGAGGAGGAAGGGGCTGATGGTGACGGCACCGCTCCTGGCGCGGACGCCTCCGGCACCGCCGCTGCTGCCGCGAGTCCTCCTGAGGTTTGCTCACCGCCCCTTGGCAAGGACAACTTCGTCGGCGAGAAGGAGGAGGTGGTGCAGAAGGTTACGAATGAATTAGAGGCCACGGGGAAGGCGCTCTCAGCGGATGCGATGGAGGTCTGTAACCCCGAATCAGCGGGCGTTTCCCTGGCGGAGCCGGAGAAGGCGGAGGAGGGGGCAAGGACTGGCGGGACGGGGTCCGGCAGTAACGTGTCGGATGACACCCGGGTTGTCGCGGGCAGTGAGCCGTTATCGGCGGCAGCAGTGGCGATAACGGCGGCAGGACAGGTCCAGCCGGAGGCGGCGATGGCAGGTACCACGAATAGTGGCGGCGGCGGCCGACGGCGTGGCGCAGCCACGGCAATTCTTCCAATTGTTGTCCGGCGGCCCCTCAGCAGCAAGCCCACTGTGATGCGGTCTTGCACGGGCGCTGTGGGCAGCAAGAAGCACCTGCCGTTACCCGGCAGCATTATGAAGGTGTGTGGCGCAGCATGCAGATGTAGCCGCTGAAGGGAAAGCCACTGATGGTCGCGTTGATTGCAGACCGTTGAACGAAGCAAACCAACAACCGAATTCAATACATTTGAACTAACGTCCCTGTCTGACCAGTCCTTCTTCCGCCTCCTGCGCATTATTTTCGGATACCGGTGCTGAGGCGCGTCCTCCTTTGATTTTATGCGATAACAACACACCCTTTAACCCTCAAAACACACACACACACCGTCTCCACTTCTATCCGTCCCGAAGGCTCTTCCTCACCCCCAGCGGAGCGGCGCTGCACCCGTGGATGTGGTGGTCACGTTCCCAGCGCCGGCTGCGGCGGGGGTGGCGGGGCTGGCGGCAGGAATACGTGATACTGCGATCTCCGAAGAGCGCATCCGCTGCTTTGTGGGCCCGACAGGATCACACGGCTGTGCGGCACTACAGGTGAACAGATGAAGGGTATTTGATTGGCCTTAGACGTACGAGGTAGACATGGCACGTCTACAACCCACAACAGCAAAGTTGTGTCAGATTATACATGCCTATCTATCTATCTATCTATCTATCTATCTATCTATCTATCTATCTATCTATCTATCTATCTATCTATCTATCTATCTATCTATCTATCTATCTATCTATCTGTCTATCTGTCTGTCTGTCTGTCTGGTTTCGCCCAATACGGACACCCTTACACCAAGGCCCCTAACCTTGGCAAAACTGCCTTGCTCATGGATGCATATGCTTGGCTGTGGACGGGCGCAGGTTACCGTTAGCCGCGCCATGAATGGCAGACGACTGCTACACATCACGCTGCGTACGGACCTCACGATCGAGCTGGGTTTGGGGGAGCGGGTGGAGATGTTGGCTGCGGCAACACATAGCAAGGAAAGGGCAGCGGTGGTGGCGGCCACATATGACAGCGGCGGCGACATCGACGTCGACTTCGGCAGCACAATCACTGAAACTGCAGATAGGGGTGAATTATTACTCGCTGCGACAGGCACTGCGCAGCGGCGGCGGGGCAGCAGCGGCGGCGGCGGTGCCGTATGGGAGCGAGGTGACGGCATGGCGCCGCGGCCGTCCAAGCGCCGCCGGTCATCGTCCGTTTCCCCTTGCGACTCAGCCGCTGCCGGGGACATCGCTACTATTGCCGCGGCGGCGGCAACAGCGCCGCCGCCGCGGCCCCCACAGGTTGTGCAGGACGGCTGCGGAGTCATAAGCGAAGTGAAAACGGCCGCTCCGGACACTGACCCCTTCAAGGACTTAGCTGCCATGGCGGCAAAGGCCGGCTTGACAATGAAGGCAATTGAAGTGCTACAGCTGCAGCTGCTGATGCAACAGCAGCAGCAGCAGCAACAGCAGCAGCAACACCTTCACCTGCAACCGCTTCAGCATCGGCGGCCGCACGCTGGCATATCCGTCAACGTATCCGGGCCCGCCGACGCCGTAACAGCATTACCAGTGCGCCTCCGGTCGAGCTACCCACCATCCGGGCTGCTGTCGCCGTACGGTATGCCTTCCTTCGAGCAGACGGCCGTCGCGGCTAGCCAGCCAATCAGCTTCGCGTCCGTGGAGACCGCGGCGCCTGTCGTACGCAGGATGCGCTCCGCCGCGCCTCCCCGCTGCCAACGATCTTCGGATATATACGGATCCGTACATGCTCTGCAGTCACATTTCCATGCTACGCAATCAGCAGACCTGGAGGACGTCGGCGTATCGTCACCCAGCAGCAGGGCCGGCGGCGGCGGCGAGGGCGCCGCCGCCGCCGGCATCACCGCCGCTGCGCTTAGGAGCAGCGTCGTTGCCGAGCCGGCGGTAGATGATGAATCACCGGCGCCGTTCTCCGCCGCCGCGGTGCTGAGTCGCACGTGGGGCCTGCTACAGCAGGTGCCGCGGGCGCAGCTTACAGCGGCGCGGGCGCTGGCCATAGCAGCAGCACAGAGTGACGGAGCTGCGGGGCCAGAGGCTGCCGCCGTGTTGAGCAACTTCCGCGCCTGCTTGGCGGGTATACTGGGCCTGCTGATGCGCGCACGTGAAGCAGCTGTGGCGGACCTTGCCGCACAGCTTGGCGGCAACAGCGAAATCGGTGCCGCCGCCGCCGCCGCCGCCGCCACCACGACTGGGTCGGTGCATGGCGATTTGCTGGCGGCCGCACCGGCGATGTTAAATGCGGCGGAATGCCTGATGGAATGGTACGGCCTGCTGGCGGCGGCATCAGACGAGCGTACGGCAGTTTCATACGCCGCAGAGCTGGCGAGCAGCGCGGCGCTGGTCAAGGCGCAGCTGGCCAACGAGCTGGCGCCGCTGGCTGTACTCGTTCGGGCGTGAGCCTCCGGTTCAGAACCGCCTCCTATTCACTTCCCAGCTCAGTCCAGATGTACCAAGCCGTCAGTCGTCGTACTTGAAAAGACTACCTAAGTTTCCCCGTGCGGGTGTACATCATGATTATCTGCGTGGATTATTAGGTCTTATTGAACTCAGATGGACTTTCTAGCGTGGATTTGGTAGTAGCGAAGCTTTGATCGAGTCGCTGATTGTTGATGCTTTGGAGCGGCTTACAGATATCCGGATGGAACGTGCGTGGCCTGCTTGCTACGTATATGATGAGTTGGATCTCCTGTACAACCATACAGCTTTGACGTAAAGCTTTGACCTGCCAACCTGTTCCGGTTGTAGATATAATACCCAAGTTAATTCACCTGGACTGTCGTCAGCAGAATTCGTTTCCTTCGATTGGGACACCAGCTAAGCACGGCGGTGTTCTAGAATCCACCACATCGGAAAAACGCGGGAAAAACGCGGCTGATGCGACTGACTGCGAAATGATTAACATATACAACTTGCTTCCTACGCTAATAATAAGGAAGCGCCTCCAAGGCTCTTTGCGAGTACGTATCTTCTATCTTCATTCAATCAAGTCTCTTGAAGCATCATAAGATGAAATGCCATCAGCGAGCGGCAGCGGGTCAGGGAGCTGAGAACCGAGAACCGAAAGCCACGGCAAGTGAAGGTTCATTCGTGTCCTGCATGCGCTGTTGCCGGCCTGTCGCATGGCGCAGTCAATATGCATGGCGCTGGTGCGCCGTACGTAAGGATATGGACACGTCAGCTATCCAATCATGCGTATGCTCGTAATACGCACGTGTTGCTGTGAAGACTGACAAGCAAGGTGAAGAGCGAGAGCGCATCGCTGCACGCATTGCTGCATGCGGCTATGCATGCAGAGCGAAGGTTGCTTGCTCGTGGGTATGCGGTGAAAACCCGCCCAAAATGAACCGCGCACGATGAGGAGCAGGTTTGGTGGTTCAGAGCGAGATGTTGGATTGTAGCGTTATGGCGATGCTGATAAGGCAGAGCTGAGCTGTCTTGTCTGGCATTGTTATGAAAGGCTGCACGTCCTGCTGCGATGGAAGCAAGCGCCAAGAGCATGCATACATGCATGGGCAACGTCGTCCTGCGATGGACTAGAGGAAGATGAGCGCGGAAAGATGGAAGCCCTGCTCCCCTGCTGCCCCGCTACGGAGCTTCAGCGGGGTAAGACCCCCCCCGGGTGTACAATACAGTGTTAATCACCTGTAGATAGGGTAGAAGTAGTGTCTGTGTTGAGATGATGCCTGCCTGCAAGTGAGGGAATTGTGCTGCTTCTAGCTACTGCTAATTGTATGTCCTGCGGGCTGCAGCTTTTGAGGATTCGAATTGTGAAAATTACTTATGGGGCTTATGCGCCATTCTCATTATCGGTACTGCAATCGCGATATCGATCGGCCCTGGATTCCGGGTTCTGGGCCAGTATGTAATAAGCTGTAAGATGGAGCGACCGCAGATGTGCGTCAGTGCGTGTTCCGGGACATGATTCCTAATGGCGGTGACCTTTGGCAGTCCTTTGCTGCTGCCTGCGTGTTTCCGTACATGCTGTATGTTCTGTTCATGGTGGCCGTGTTATCTGCATGCGCGTACCTGTATGTGCGTGATACCCCTTAGTAGTTGTCACCTTGATGTATGTGCAGCGCGTCTTACATACGTGTACAACTTAAGGGGGGGTAAACCCTAAAACCCTAAAACCCCTTATTTCCCGGCAGTACATGTCGTTACGTCACTGAGCACTACTGTAGGGTGTTTGTAGTTGAGTTGATGAGTGCCGAAAAGGCCTCTTTTCGAGATGTTCGACAGGGTGCTTCTTGCACCTTATATTATTGTGATAGTGTGTGCCGTAGAAGTACGACTACTACAGCGCTACTGCTCGGTGGCGGGGCAGGATCGACGGATGGCCTTTGCACCTACCGCCAAAGTAATGACTTCACTCTGGATATTGAGAGTATCATGAGTTTGTCACTCTCCGGTCAGTTTCTAGCTATTCACGTGCCGTTCCTGAGCCGTATTGTGTTTTCCGTCCGCATTTGACGTAAGGCCGACTGAAAAAAGATAAGAACTAAATAAAACTACTTACAGCGGAGATGTAATGTAACGGGTAGATGGAGCTACATACGTAGCCGGACAAGCAGCATAACAGGATCCGGAGGCAGGATATGGTCGTCATCATCGATCAGCTGGTTTGATCTGAGTTCAGAGTGCAATGCGTAAGGGGCGGGGCGGGGATGTATTGCCGATTGGTGTACGCCCGCTTGCGCTGTGCTTGGCGGCAGGTGGACCGGTGGCTGATGAGGTAATAATGTGCGTGGCTTGCGGACGTACGACTTGTAGCAGCGCTTGGCTCCTCGCTGCGTTTTCCATGCACGAACGTATTTGGACTTTATCTGTTTCTTCCATTCCCCATCGGCCCCTGCTGTTGTCTGCATGGAACCATGGATGTATGGTAATGGTGGTGGTCCAGGGTGGTCGGTACAGCCAACTCGCACGTTAGCAGCGATGCACGCAAGACACGGCTCATTTCCCTCATCGATCATCTTACTTGATGGGGCTGGTCACATGCATGCAGGACGAACCCACAAGACGAACATGTATAATACTGCGGGCTGTGAGGGCGAGAGTGTCAAGAAGAAGCTAGAAGAATAATGCGTCGCGCGCAGCGCAAAGTTGGCCCAGACAACGATCGAAAGCCTCCGGTGGCGGGCCGTGTGACCTGCATACCTTGTGACCTAGCTATTTACGAACGCACATTCTAGAGCGAACAATTATGACAAGCGACTATAACTTAGCCTGATGGCGGCAAAGATTGGTTGCGAGTTGGGATGTCAGGGCAGAGGTGAACTGTCGGCATAACCGGAGGTGATGCACGAATGGTTTAACCTCCAAACATGTATAAGTTAGGTATTTGGTGAGAGCCGGAAGTTAGGTTGCAAGTTTGAAGAGAACCTGAATGGAATTGAGGGCCCGATGGCGTATCGGGCAATGGACGAGAAGGATTTAGGCGCGAGTACGGCTTGGCGCGAGCGCGCGCAAACTTAGGTACTTAAGTCGCTGCTCAACTGTATTTAGCAGCGATTTAGACGCAATTGCGACAAGCGAATTTATCCTTATAACGGACTGTGCATAGATTGTCCTGCAGCGTTCTCTCGCTCAATTCAACATTCGGCATCGACCAGGCGCAGTGAGTCACCATCACTCGCCCGAACCTAGGACGTCACCAACGAAGGCACCCTCTCCCACGCGTCGAGAGGTGTGACCCACGGTGCACGCCATCAAGTCATCCCGTCCAAGGCTTTGCCTGGACGAGCAAGTAAGCGCAAGGTCGGCCTGCAGCGTCCTCTTGCTGGGTCGCTGCAGGAACCTGGTCTTTATAAGACTGAACACCAGTACCCCACACTCGTCTAAATCGCTCTTGCTGCTACTAATCCTTGCTGAACTTCTTCGAGCAACAACTGCAAAGGCACCTGTCACGGCAACGAGCTGCATCATCGGCCGTGCACCACCGCGAGTTCCTTGGCAACGCCCTCTGACCGCTCCTTCAGCCTCGCGACGGAGCCCTAAGGAGACTTGTTGTCAACGTACCGCTGATCAACATCAACAGTGGCGTCCCGGAAAACCAGACAAGACGGGTCTGAGCAACCACGGTGACAGACGGTGCTACCATTCCTCTCACCGTTAGCTGACGCAGCCGAGGAGACCGTCCCGGAGCTACCACCACACTACAACCTATGATCGGCCAGCCCACACGTGGACGCCTTCCTGGTTCAGCGCGCCATAGCTGACGGCCGGGCCGTGGTGGAGAGAGGAGCGGGTTTACAAGTTTCTGACGGCAGGGATCTCAATGTGAGCGCCGGCGGGTCAACGTCCGAAGGTAACCAAGCTGCGACCAGCTCAATCACCCAACCAAGCCCCGTCCGCACGCAAGCCAATCAAGAGACTGACGACGACATGGAAGGAGTGCAGAATCTGATGCGCTGCCCGACCTTTAGCTCGCGGGCACTGGGCTCTTCGAATATGAGTTCCGTAAGCATATAGGCACTGTAAAGTTCTACGGAGTGGTGCAAGGCAAAAAGGCGCTGCTAGACCACGGGTTCCCCATCATAACCGCCAACGTCTGCAAGGACCGGGACTACCCCTTCACCGCTTGGGTTGAGAGTGAGCACCCCAAAGTCCTGCGCGAGCACAAGCAGCTCTGGGTACAGGCGGGCCACCGAGATGCAGAATAAGAGGGCCTGGACTTCGTCAATGAGCAGGGGAATGGCGTGCCAGATCTATGGACGTTCTACCTGCTTACGGAACTCATATTCGAAGAGCCCAGTGCCCGCGAGCTAAAGGTTGGGCAGCGCATCAGATTCTGCACTCCTCCCATGTCATCGTCGGTCTCTTGATTGGCTTGCGTGTGGACGGGGCTTGGTTGGGTGATTGAGCTGGTGCGTGAGTGTGTGAGTGGTGTTAGCAAAGATCAATGTTGTCGTGCAGCACTGACAGGATAACTGACAGGAGTTTCCCTGGATTGCTTTGTTGTACCACGCGTCACTTTGCCTAAGCTCTGCTAGAGTTGCACCCACCATCGCTCTGTCGCGCACGACACCACGTCAGCTGTCGTACGTGGACACTGTGGAGCGATACGGCACTGATGACGTCACCCCTGTCGTACGTGGACACTGTGGAGCGATACGGCACTATCGTACGGTACGGCACGGTACGACGGTACGGCACGGTACGACGGTATGGCACGGTACGACGGTACGGCACCGATCACGTCAGCTGTCGTACGTGGACGCGGTGGAGCGATACGGCAATGACGACGTCACTGTCGTACGTGGACGCGGTGGAGCGATACGGCAATGATGACGTCAGCTGTCGTACGTGGACACGCGCGGAGTAGTACGACAGCGGGCGCGGCGCGATCGCACGCATGTCACGCAGCACGTAGCACCGCACACGCTAGGCGCGCTGGCTAAGGGCACAAGCAACCCTCAATGAGCATACCGCCTAATGCACTGTGCACAACGCTGCGAGCATGTATTGCGTGACCAGCATCGCGAATAGTGCGCATGGTCCGGCGACTTGGTCGCGGACGATCTAGAATGCATGAGGCATCGCATATCAACGCGCACTAATGATAACACGTGCATTATGCATACGCGCGCGCGCGAGCATGATAATGCGAGCGTACCTTGAGGTCGCGAGACAATGGCTCGGGCGATGCGGCGCGTCGAATGCAACACTACGCGCGATGGCGTAGTCGGCACCTTTACGCGAGTAAAGAACATTGCATTATTGCTATGACGGCTTATATAGCAATATCCGCACGCGGGATCACGGTAGTACACTTACTACTTGCAGATCTCTTGTACCGCGAGCCGTCGCTGCGAGTATATCTGCTATGCGCATTGACGGCCTAAGTATGAATATAAGTGAGGATCACTACGCGGACCTCCCGATTGACATTTATATAAGCTAACCGCGTTTTGGTTGAGCTTACGCCTTTTATATCGCTTATGGTCGTATTTCTTGGATAAGCCCGAGCACCGATTCGCATCGGTTAGATGATGATTGCCTCGGCTAGGCACTGATAGCCTATCACGTCATCTTCGCCTGTCTTGGATTATACGTTGTAACTCCTCGCATCGAAGACTTCCGCTGCCTCGATTGGTACGTTCTGACATAATCGAGCATGATGCACTGAGCCTGGTTCTCCGCAGAATCAATGGGCGATTATGAGGAGTGATACAACAAATTTGGTATCGAGACGCAAGGTTCGTTCACGGCCTGCTGTCTCACCCCGATCTCTTTCGTAAGTAGGTCACTTCTATGGCTGGAGTCAGCGAGGGCAGTCTTAGTCCTTTGGATACATTCGCGGAGGAGCTTGGCCGAGCTGTGATGGCCGCGGCCGCCTCTGGTCTGTAATTGCCTTGCTGCTCTTGCATTGCCGTTCGTTTTGCCTGTTCGAAGTACGCGCTTCTGAGCCGCAGGTGAATCGAATCGAGTCTCACTCGCCGCTGCAACGACTGATTCGAATCCGAGTCCGGATCAGTTGCGGGCGCTTATTGCGCGCACGCGCGAAGTGCGAGATTCGTTGGACGGATACTTGCTGTATCTGCAGGGAGCGCTTTCCGTCGGTAGGCTTAAAAACCGTCTGATTGTCGCTCGACCGATACCTGTGTGAGAGTGCCTTCATCGCACGAGGTTGCGGCCGGTCAGTCGCCGATTTACCATGGCATCTGGTAGCGGTGATGTAGGGCTAGTAGTGGGGGACGGTCGTGCCGACACGTCCGTCGTCCCTGAGACATCTCGGAGGGGCCCTTACACGCATGTTGTTGACGGTGTCCGAGATCCCCCTGCTCTACTAGACCCACGGACTCCTATCCATCCGACTGTTCCTGTCACGGCAGCCGAAGCAGGCCCCGTTGGACGCGAGGAGCAGAGGGGTCCGTCTGCACCACTTCGTCAAGGTCGATCTGACGACGAAGAAGAGGTGATGAAACTGTCGCTTCCTGTCCCGAAATTAGACATCCCGCATGATGCGAAACAAAAGATTGCTGGACGAAGCATTGCCGATACAACTCGTGCATACCTGCGTGATGTCCGCTTGTACTTGCGACTGGTCCGTGGTGGTGATCGTGACCCCGTGAAATGCTACCTCGTCGGGAACACCCTCGCGGGTGAGGCGAAGGCATGGTACGATCAATGGACGATGGCAAGGCAGACATACACGTTTGAGGAGTTGGCCCGTGCTTTGCTTGCGCGCTTCGCTCCCGAGGTTCAATCGTTAAGTGCTAAGGCTCGCAGTACGTTAGCATCTGGCACATATCGCATGCGCCCTGATGAAACGGTACCTGCGTACCAGTCGCGCTATGAGGCCCTGATCACGCCCATCGGTAACCTGACGGAGGAGGACCGTATCTTTTGGTTTCAGCGTGGATTGTCTGAGGTCCTGGCGCAACGATGTGCCACGGATTTAGCGGGAAAGGAGTTTGGCTCCTATGAGGATTTGGTGCAATTTGCGCAAGGGGTCGAGAAGCGTCTCTTAGCTGGCCAGCGTGCTATTAAACCTGTCCCTCGTGCTAATGCCATGCGAGTGCAGGATCCGGCGTCTGACGCTGCGGCCATGGACCAGGGGGCCGAAACGGAGCGTCGAATGCCAACGGCAGCAGTGACCACCGTTCGTACGGATCGCGGTCACGGCGTTCGCGGCGCTTCCGGATCGGGTAACCGCAAAGGGTCAACCGGCGCAGGTCAACGCGCGGATCCAGCCAAGAGCAAGAGGAAAGGGGGTTCGCCGTCTGCAGCGGCTGCGCACGAAGCTAAGAACGAGACCAAGCGGCAACGCACCAGCGACAGTTGGTTGGATAAATGGGGTTGCACGCACTCCGAGCTTGCGCGTCGGAAGAGCAAGAAGGTTTGCCTGAGATGCGCGTCGGCGGAACATCCTACGAGGGAGTGTCCGCACTTACCGCCTTTGGCTCAGCGGCCGAAGTAGGGGATTGCCCAGGATGGCTCGGAGGGGACTCCACCTGGGAAGTCGGAGCTAGAGGGTGGGCGGTTGTCGTCCGTGCGGCAAGCCGTGAGGGCACCGTTGCCTTCGGTCCTTGAACAAATCGAACGCGCGATTGGACGTCGATTGTCGCTCGACGGTCGCTCAGGACGTGTAGGTTTTGACTCGCTGTGTAACCTGTATGCACCGAGTAAACCGCTGACGTCTATCGATTTGTTAGGCCACACCGTTCTGTTCCTCCCCTCATCTCTGCGCGAGCTGTCAGTGCAGCTGACCTTCTATAGGAGAAGTAGGCGTCAACGTCCAGACACTGCCGCTTGCGTCCTTCTACCCGCTTATAGTCGGCGAAAAGCCTCGACTTTGCTAACGGGTATGCGGAAAGTCTGCCGGTTCGAGCCGGGCACCGTTCTGTATAACGGTGTTGATTTAGCAGGTGCACCTGTTCCGCTGTCGGTCCAGGCCTACGCCGTTGACGTTTGGTACGATGCTCCTGCACCTCATTCTGAGGGTTCTGCCGAACGATTCGAACCCGCCCTGAGCGTCTTGCTTTCGTCCGCAGAGTCGGTACCGGCAGACAATCGGGTTCCTTTGATTCAGGTCGGCCTTGCTGGTCGCACCCTGAAGGCGCTCGTCGATACCGGCGCCAGTGACGACTTCATCTCATCGGCAGAGGTGAATGCATTGGGTCTGTGCCCACAGTCGTCGGAATGGTCGCAGGTTACCCTCGCGGATGGGGGTAAGCAACCCATATTGGGCAGGGTCACCCTTCGCCTGTGTATAGGTCCTCTGCGTATTACGACCCAACCTTATGTGTTGCGTGAGCTGACTGATGCTGCGACATATATACTGGGGTCCTCAACATTACGGCAGTATGGGGCCGGCATTGACCTAGAGTCTGGAACCCTTCACCTTCGTAAGGGGACTCTGTCGTGCAAAGTACCCTTCGTGCCGTTTGTAAGTGTTGAGCCAGAGGGGGGTAAGTCTGAGGCGGAGCCTGTGGTTAACTACGCTGTGAAAGCCATGGGGCAGCGTGCTGAACCCAAGCCAGTCGGGCGTAAAGAGGCCATCCGGATGATCCGGAAGGGTGCCCACGGACTGCTTGTGAGGCCTAGGTTGCATCTGAATGCGACGACCGCTCAGTCTTCTTTGGATCCTGAGGTTGAAGCCTTGCTCACAGGGTACGCAGACGTTTTTCGTGACGTGCCTGGGCTTCCTCCTTTGCGTCCCGTGGACCATACCATCCCACTCGTACCCGGCGCTCAGCCTGTGTCAAGACCTATGTACAGGTTAAGTCCTCTGGAATTGGACGAGGTGAAGCGCCAGGTAACCGATCTGCTCGCAAAGGGTATGATTCGCCCCAGCACATCTCCGTATTCTGCGCCGATTCTGTTTGTCGGTAAAAAGGATGGGAGCTTGCGCATGTGCATCGATTACAGGGGGTTGAATGCGACAACGGTCAAAAACCGTTACCCATTGCCGCGCGTGGACGACCTGCTCGATAAGCTAAAGGGCTCGGCCTACTTCAGCTCGATCGACTTGCAACAGGGATACAATCAGATCCGCATCGCTGCGTCTGATGTGCCGAAAACCGCTTTTCGGACGCCCTTTGGTCACTTCGAGTACACGGTCTTGTCGTTCGGGTTGACTAATGCCCCTGCAACGTTTCAGGCGGTCATGGATCGCATGTTTAGACCGTATATCGACAGGTTCGTCGTTTGCTACTTGGACGACATTCTGGTCTACTCCAAAACGCGCGAGGAGCATCTGGAGCATCTTAAGCTTGTGCTTGAGGTGTTGAGGCGGGAGCAATTGTTTGCGAAGCGCGCCAAGTGCTTTTGGGCGCAGCCTCAGGTGGAGTACTTGGGCCACATTGTGTCGGCCACCGGCGTCAAGATGGACCCGCGGAAGGTAGCCGTGGTTCGCGATTGGCCAGCGCCTCGGAACCTTCAGGAGCTTCGTAGCTTCCTCGGCTTGACCAACTATTTCCGTAAGTTCATCAAGCAGTACTCTGTCCTTTCGGCCCCGCTCACTGATTTGACGCGTAAGGGAGCTTTCGATTCGCCTGGCGCATGGACGCCCGAGTGCCAGCTGGCGTTCGAGGAGCTAAAGCGTGTCGTTGCCGACGACGTTACCCTTGCGTTCCCCGACTACTCGTTGCCGTTTCGTGTCGAAGTGTTTTCGGACGCTTCGTTGTATGGGAGCGGCGCTGTATTGTTGCAGGAAGGGCGACCGATCGCCTTCACGAGTAAGAAGTTTACGGGCGCAGAAACCCGTTACACTACAGGGGAGCAGGAGCTGCTAGCGGTCTTACATGCGCTTAAGGAGTGGCGTTGTTACCTCGAGGGGCGGCCGTTCACCCTTAAGACTGACCACAAGCCCCTGACGTTTTTACAAAGCGTCCCCACGTTGAACCGACGACAAGCGAGGTGGATGGAGTACCTCGCGCGGTTTGACTGCATCTGGGAGCACGTTGCCGGCCGGATTAACATCGCCGACGCCCTCAGTCGACATCCGTCGCTACACGCTGCGATTTTGGCGGCGCCTGTCCAACGTCCACCGACCCCGGACGTGCCTCTGTCCTCAGACCTCGCGGCTCGCCTGAAGGCTGCCTATGCGGGCGACTCCTGGTTCGCTTCGCCCGGCAATGTTGAGCACCTACGCAAGCAGGATGGTCTTTGGCTACGGACGGAAGGATCGACGACTCAGATCGTCGTGCCTAACGACGATTCCCTTCGTCGCGATATTCTTTCCCGTTTCCATGAGGATCCGTTGGCAGGACACCCAGGTAGCACACGGCTGGTCGAGTTGGTGCGACGCTCGTTCTGGTGGTCTCGTCTGGCGAGAGATGCCGAGAACTTCGTGCAGACATGCAGTTTGTGCCAGCGCAACAAGGCTTTGTCCGGTAGGGGCCAGGGGTTGCTGCAACCATTGCCTGTTCCTGACGCGCCTTGGGAAAGTGTTTCCATGGACTTCGTAGTCGCGCTGCCCAAAACTGAGGGAGGGTACGACTCGGTGCTTGTCATGGTCGATCGTTTGACTAAGATGGTTCACCTTGCACCTACCACGTCGACCTGCACTGCTGAGCAGACTGCACGCCTGTTTTTCGATAACGTGGTTCGGTTGCACGGCGTCCCTAAGAACGTGGTCTCGGACCGTGGCGGTCAGTTCACGTCTAAGTTTTGGGAAGCGCTCTGCAAGCTGGTGGGCATGCGGGTTAACCTGAGCACGGCATACCACCCGCAGTCTGACGGCCAGACCGAACGCACGAACCGCACCCTGGGGGATATGTTGCGCAACTTTGCTGGTCGCACGCCTCTTGTTTGGGATACTTACCTGACTGCGGCAGAGTTTGCGATTAACAATGCTGTTAATCGGTCGACAGGTCAAAGCCCGTTCTTCTTGACGTATGGGTTTCACCCGGCGCTACCTGTGTGGCGTGAGCTGGAGGTGTATGTCCCTGTGGCTAAGACCTTTGCCAAGACGTTCTTATCCCGAATCACAGACGCGAAGTCGTGTTTGGACGCGGCGCAGCAACGAGCGACGGAGTACTACAACAAGTCCAAGCGGGACGTGGCCTTCTCGGAAGGGCAGATGGTTCTGCTGAGCACTAAGAACCTGCGTTCCTTTGCCGAGGGGTCCCGTAAGCTTTTGCCCCGCTGGATTGGTCCGTACCCCGTTGTGCGCATGGTCGGGAACGCGGCTGTCGAGCTCGCGTTGCCCTCTGACATGAACATCCACCCTACGTTCCATGTGTCACTTGTTCGTCCGTATCGTGGCACGGAGCCCGCGCCTGCCACCACTGATACCCCTGCAGCAGTCGAACCGGGTCCTGAGACCTGGGTCGCAGGCAAGCAGAAGGTATACGATGTGGAGCGCATCTTGGACTACCGCACTCGACGTGTAGGTAGACACCGGCGCAAGCGCACCGTGCACGAGTACCTGGTTAAGTGGACGGACTACTCAAGTGAGCACAACTCGTGGGAACCTGCGCGCAATTTCTCCCCGGAAATGGCGCCCATCCTCGAGGAGGCTAGGTTGCGTACCACGCAATCTCAGTAGCTCTTGTCGCCTGAGCGGCAGCGAGGACGCTGCCTATGGGGGGGGGAATAATTGTTGTACCACGCGTCACTTTGCCTAAGCTCTGCTAGAGTTGCACCCACCATCGCTCTGTCGCGCACGACACCACGTCAGCTGTCGTACGTGGACACTGTGGAGCGATACGGCACTGATGACGTCACCCCTGTCGTACGTGGACACTGTGGAGCGATACGGCACTATCGTACGGTACGGCACGGTACGACGGTACGGCACGGTACGACGGTATGGCACGGTACGACGGTACGGCACCGATCACGTCAGCTGTCGTACGTGGACGCGGTGGAGCGATACGGCAATGACGACGTCACTGTCGTACGTGGACGCGGTGGAGCGATACGGCAATGATGACGTCAGCTGTCGTACGTGGACACGCGCGGAGTAGTACGACAGCGGGCGCGGCGCGATCGCACGCATGTCACGCAGCACGTAGCACCGCACACGCTAGGCGCGCTGGCTAAGGGCACAAGCAACCCTCAATGAGCATACCGCCTAATGCACTGTGCACAACGCTGCGAGCATGTATTGCGTGACCAGCATCGCGAATAGTGCGCATGGTCCGGCGACTTGGTCGCGGACGATCTAGAATGCATGAGGCATCGCATATCAACGCGCACTAATGATAACACGTGCATTATGCATACGCGCGCGCGCGAGCATGATAATGCGAGCGTACCTTGAGGTCGCGAGACAATGGCTCGGGCGATGCGGCGCGTCGAATGCAACACTACGCGCGATGGCGTAGTCGGCACCTTTACGCGAGTAAAGAACATTGCATTATTGCTATGACGGCTTATATAGCAATATCCGCACGCGGGATCACGGTAGTACACTTACTACTTGCAGATCTCTTGTACCGCGAGCCGTCGCTGCGAGTATATCTGCTATGCGCATTGACGGCCTAAGTATGAATATAAGTGAGGATCACTACGCGGACCTCCCGATTGACATTTATATAAGCTAACCGCGTTTTGGTTGAGCTTACGCCTTTTATATCGCTTATGGTCGTATTTCTTGGATAAGCCCGAGCACCGATTCGCATCGGTTAGATGATGATTGCCTCGGCTAGGCACTGATAGCCTATCACGTCATCTTCGCCTGTCTTGGATTATACGTTGTAACTCCTCGCATCGAAGACTTCCGCTGCCTCGATTGGTACGTTCTGACATAATCGAGCATGATGCACTGAGCCTGGTTCTCCGCAGAATCAATGGGCGATTATGAGGAGTGATACAACATGCTTTGGGGCTGGAAGGAGTGCGGGATAGTCAAGGATTGTTGATAGCTTTCGGTGGGATGGCTTTGTAGCTCTGTTGCTTAGTTGAGGACCTGATGACGACAGCGAGGTCAGCTTGAGGAGGCCTGAGATGGACTTTTTGTCCTGGTCCCCTACTCATGGCACTAACCTGAAATATTTTTTGTTGCAATTATTCTGTATTTACTTCAGCGCCCAAACGTACACATCTATCGGTTTCATTCGCTCATTCGCTCGAATCCCCGCCGCTGCTGGGGAGCAAAAGCACGGGAATGGCAGAATCCTTGTTTTTGCTTCATTCTTATATAACTGTAACATGATTCGCCATTTATAAGCAGTGACTTGCTTGAACGATATACCGGCATGCAAACTGAGAGGACTGGATTATAAGCGCGGGAAAGGTAGGATATCGCCGGAACCTGATGAGAGGAATGAACGAAGATATTATATTTCTGTGCTATAGATAAATGCCTCAGAAGTGTTCGAATCGAAATTAACGAGACGGATTAGGTACGGCAATGTCTTTGCTTCTTTTTCACGTTGCAGACAGCATTTTACTTGTTACAGTAATATTCCTTACAGTGTTAGAAATGCCAAGCTATGACAGGTAAATGAGTTCAAAAGCTTGAAAAGTTAAGGCTAACTGCTCCCCTCCTCTGCTGGTCAAATAAAGGGCAGCTTTCACATCTCAGTGATGCGTCTTGCTTGCCCAGGGTTTGCCTGCCTCGTTTTGTCTGACTGGGCCATATGGACATTCGTGGTGATAGTTCACATGATGAGGTGCTGTTGTGGATGCTTAATGAATAACGACCAGCACAATATAATCAAAGTGCAGCTCTCATAGTCTGTTCATTTCGCCGGTTGTACAATGGTGCAATGCATGGTCTTTATTTTATCTCCTATGCATCTGCTGTCACGAGACGACTATCCGACGGACATGCCTTACCTCCCCTGCCTACCTCCCCTGCTCCCCTGCTTTGATTCATCTGGCATTCCCAACCACTCGCCCATGGAAATCTCTAACACGGCAGCATCCCTGGTCGCCCGTAACGAAGGTGCGTGACCACTGTCAGCACCGGCCCTCATCACCCGCCTCGACCCCCGGGCTCGCTAGCCATCCTTCATCACCTCCTCCGTAATAAGGGAAGCAGTCCAAGGGGGAATGAGCTGCCAATCATCCAGAACTTGACGACCACAACTTACCTCAAGCCTCATGTCTCACCTATTTTGTTCGCTGAGCGGTGATCAGCCGCGGCACCTGCCGAAACTAGAATATACAAACCCATGCAACCCCTGATGACCCTACGTTCTCGGCAAGGGCCCGTCCCTCGCAGTAGTCCCGACCCGAAATAATCTTCGTGGGGAATGACGAGCGCTCTGACCACTGCGTCACCGCCACCTCAAGAATCGCCTTTCATGGCAATCGTCATGCTGGAGCCTAGTGCTTCTGGATACTGTTGAAGTGTTCGGATTTCGGGCCCCCAATTTTGCGTTTCTTAAGCTTGTTGACCACCTCGCTCGCACTGCACGTTTCAACCCACGTATGGACTTCCTCCTGGATCAAAAAAGGAATTCCAGGAAGAATCCTGCCGTACTCATCCGTGTACGATACGCCGGGCTGTGACGTGCACAGGAGCAGCTGCTGCTGCGTCTGCTGCTGCTCCGCCCATTGTGGCTGCTGCAGCAGCTGCGCTGGCGGCTGTATCGTGTTGACACGAAGAGGCCCAGCTCCTGCGGGGTCGCTTCGGATTTGCACGGCATCAGACATACCAGCGCCGTACATCGCCCTCGCGCCGGTGATACCGTGCATGCCATACGCGCCGTCATCTCGGAGGCGCTCTTTGGCGTTGGTGCGAAAGCCTCCCTCAGTCCACCAGCCTACACCATCGCTGGCGCCATCACCGTCGGGACCATTCCTGCAACCGTCAATAATGCCAGCACCTTCGCTGCCGCCACTCTTAGATTGTCGTACTCCCAAACACAGTTTCCGCACCACCGTGTATCTGGAACCTCCATCAACCATACCGACCCCTTCCCCGCCGCTGTAATAACCATCACCCAGACGCCACCACGTGGGTGTCCGCGGAGGTCTACGTGGTGGAAGCTTGGGCCGTGGTCCCGATGGTGCCACATGCGTCTGTGGCGGCGTCACCGTCAGGCACAGCCGTGGATGTGCCGCCGCCACCATCAAGCCCAGTCGCAAGGAGGTATTCGCCAGCTGGCGGAGGCACGAGCTGCCCCGCAAGCGGTGCAGCAGTTTATGGTAGCGGCGCCGCTGCTGCGACAGCGACGGCGTAGCTGACGGTGGCGGCCCGTCGGCAGCGGTGGGGGTGCACCCCGCCTGGCGAAGCAGCCACGCAGCCAGGCTGTGTGCCACCTCTGCTGATGCCCACTCCAACCCACCACCGGGTACTTCAACAACCTCTGCCGCTGCCTTCATTCCTCCACGCCGGTTACCTCCCTCCTTTTCCCCCAAAGACCTCACCCTGCCGCTCTGCGCCTGCTGCTCGGGCCCCATCACATCTCCGCCTGCGAGGTCATCATCTTCCTTTTCAACTGCCTCCAGGGCGTTGCGCGCAATTCGCGTCCTGAGCAGTGCCAATGTATTGCGCTCCGCGGACCCAAAGTTAAGTGGGACCTCAGCGACCCGTGGGTCGGCCGCCGCCGTCATCTGCAGCAGGCCGCCCAGCCACGCCAGCGGGTCGCGCCACACCTCCTCACTCAGCCAGGTCAGTAGCGAGTGCGCTACCAGCCTGGCTTCTAGATCCCCAGGTAAGCAAGGAGGGATTTGATGTTGCCATTGCTGCGGAGACTGGGGTAGCACTGGGATTGGTCCCGGCAAAAGGGCGGTGGAGCTCTCTGGCCGAGGCGCTGGGGTCGGAAGGGTCTCCAACGGCCAGCACAGCCGCCGCCGAAGCGCTGCCGCGATGGAGCCATCCTCGCCGTCATCGCCACACTGCATGAGCAGTTGCCGGCCCTGCGCGTCGAAATCATTGAGGTTAGTTAGTTAGTTACGTAGTATGGTATATAAGTCGCAACGTATGCTTGAGTCATTGTACATTTGGGGTCGCAAAGGTGCGACATGGACAGATGGACAGATCACGCAGGGGGCCAAGTGGGGACATAGCCTCCATGTCCCGAGTAAGCCAGTGATAATCACCATTCAGTGGCACTCGTGCGTTAACGCATGCCTAATCGTCACCGCCGCAAGTTGCTTTACCGCGTCATATGCGAGCTGGCTGACCCGGCGGAGCTGCACTCGGATCTCCGCCGGTCCCAGTCCCACTTCAAAGTCTCCTCGCAGTGGGAGCAGTTCAGAGGCTTGCAGGCTAAGCAGAGGGGGTAGCAGACGACCCGCCGCCGGCACTGACAGAGTCGAGGACGAAGCCCGAGGCGTCGGCGGCGGCAACGACGCCGGCGCTTTTCCCACAGCCTCATGAGTACGCGTGGGGGCTGGTGGCAGCGTCGGCAACGGCGGGACCAACTTCCTTTGATTTGCAGCTCTGTCCGCCCTCCCTTCCCCCATAAACCTCCCTGGACGCGACCAGCGCGGCCTCAGTACTCGCGAAAAGGGGGGTGGAAGGGGTGGAAGGGGTGGATGTGGAGGCCCTGTCCGGGACATCTGGCCCTGACCCTGCTGGTGCCGGGTGGATATCGATCCAGGGAACGGCCGAGGCGTCTTGGCCAGCCATGCACCCCTGACCATCGGATGCGGATTCTGGTGCTGCTGCTGTTGTTGTTGTTGGTGGTGGTGGTGGTGCTGCTGCTGCTGCTGTTGCTGCTGCTGGTGGATCAGGCCGCTGGATGTTTCGTAACCCGCTTCTTCCGCTGCCGCTCTCATGGCCCCCTCAAGCTGCACCTCCAGCATCAGCTTGTCGTTTTCCTACCATCACGGAAACCACGAATCCAGCAGGGCGGTGGACCGCGGTCAGCGCCATGCGGATGGAAACCGTGGAGAGCAACCAATTAACAACTAATTAACTAACACAACTTAGGGTTATCTTTCCTTTTACTCGCCGCGCGTGGTGAGTAGTAGTGTCTTATCTCCGGGGCCACGACCAATCAGGGTCAGGGGGCGGTGGGTCCAGAGGCTCCAGGTAATCCCGGCTAGGCGGGATGTGTTTGGCAGCTTCACTCGGAAGGCTGTAGGCTGGTGTGCGGTGCCGCCGCTGTCAGCCGTGCCCCTCAGACCGTTCGAATGGACTCACTGGCGACATTCCTGCGCCACTGTGAGGACAGCTCGGCGCGCGGATCCTCAAAGCCCCATCTCCCCATCTTCCTACGTACCAAACGCCCTTCCCGTCAAGCCCCTTTCCTTCCTCACTCACCAGGCTCGTCCTCCGCTGCTCCAGAGCCATAAGCTCATCGCGGGTGAGCAGCAGCTGCCCCTGGAGCGCATCCGCGCGGGCCTGGGCGCCCCAGAAGGGAGTGGGGGTCAGGAACGGAGTTCGGCGTCTCAGGCACCTTTGATGATGAGAGATAGTGCCATGCGCAGCTGGCTGCCTCGGACCTCCTCCTAACTCCTGTTGGCTTAGAAGGACCAAGCGCAGGAGGGGCCCGCCCAGCACAACCCGGGGCGCTATCTCATAACACCCATCATTGATGTGCGATGTGCGATGTGAGATGTGCGATGTGAGATGTGCGATGTGAGATGTGCGATGTGAGATGTGCGCGCCGTCTTAATTCCAGTGTTTGATGTATTCCGTGTTCTCGGTGTCTTCGGTGTCTTCGGTGCCAACATATATGTGGCCTGTGCCTGAGCTCAGAGTGCTGGTACGGGTACCGCTGTGCTTACCACCCTTTTTACCAACCGCTATCAAACTGCCCGATGCCTACCCGGGCCTTATTAATATTTCATCCGGGTTGATATTCCTGACGGCCATCTGATTCCCATCCACCCGCTTCTGCACCTGCTCTCGTGCCGCCCTCTCTTCCGCTTCCGCCCTCGCCCTCGCCATCGCCGCCACCGCCTCTAAACCTGCCCGCAGCTCAACCTGCAGCCTCAGGACCGCCTCCCGCTCGCTCGCAAGCACCTCGTGCAGCTCGCACACCCGCGCCAACGCCCCCTGAAGCTCATGATCGAAACGGACAGGGCGTCGCCGCCCCGTCAGCGCCGCCAGCGTGGCGGAGGCGCCGGCGGAGACATGGTCCCATCCCTGGAGCGCCGACGAGATCCTGCCCGCTAAGGTTTTGGTGAATGCAGTCAGCGTTAGCATCCGCGACGCCACTGGTGGAGTCGATGTCAGCGGCATTGACGGCGGGGGATACCGCAGCGGTTCGGCTGTCGCATTTGACGCCGCCGTTGGCGCTGGCGCCTCGATTAACGTCATCACGGTTTGGTCTCGATTAGCCTCCGCTACGTGGAGCCTACCCTGGAGTGGTCCCAGGATGTTTGATCCGTGAAGCCAGACGTCGGGTTCCTTCCCTGGAGTGAGCTCCACTGGCCCCGCTGGCAAAGTCTGCTCCATGACCGTGACCGCTGCCGCCGGGCGCTCCCACCGCTGTACGATGGCCCCCACGTCAAAGGATCTTTTCACTGCCGGCAGCTGGGCCACTGTCGATGTCAGAGATGGCAACAACGGCTGTCGCAGCTCCGGGGGCTGCGATGAGGCAGCATGAGGGCATGGTGAGGGCCTCGGATGAATAGGCGCCGCGGCGGGACGGGCCAGCGACGGCGGAGCTGTCAACTCCACCGTACACCACTGTACCGCATGCTTAATGCCGTACAGCTGCGACAGGAGGAACAGCTCCAGTTCGATGGGCCGAAGTCGTATGGTGTACGCCGCCAGGCGCGAGTTGATGGCGTCGGCAGCCCGCTGGCACCACCAGTAACCTCCCTGGAGTAGCACCACGAACCAGTCCACAAAGACGGGTGCGTGGGGCTGCCGTGCCACCAGGCCACTTTCGGCTGACGGAAGGGCCGGCGGTTGCGCCAGCTCCAGTGATGGGGGTGGCACCTCGGCTCGTACGACACAACCTGGTGCTGCGCAGACCGGGTCACGATACCGCCTATCGAGGCCGTCGGCCTCCGCCCCTGTTGACGACATCTCCTCCGCCACCACCGCCGTCACCGCCACCGGCATGTCGACCGTTGCTACTGCACAGGACCCCACCGTCGGCTCTTCCATCTGCAGGCTGGCGTACGACGAAACCGACGGTCCCTGCAGCATCTTACCTGATACGGAATCCACTGGCGGCGACTCTAACAATAGGCTTTCACACGATGCCGTCGGCGGCGGCGGAGGGCTACCGTGAGATGCCGCCATCGGCGCGAGGGGGGTCCGACGGCGCCGTCGGCAGGCCGCCGCCGGGGCCGTCACTGTCGGGTTGCATACGCTACCGTGCCATGCTACCGGGCCGCAGAATGTTTTCGCACCTCGCCCCGGCAGCCAGGCCACGCATTGGGGGCGGCACCGTGCGGCGCGATGGCCGAACGCGACCCGTTTTTGCGCCGCCACCAGCATTCCAGTCCCAACCGGAACTTAGGCCTTGTAACGTTCCCGCCCTCCAGGTGTTTCGGTCTTAAGTGCCTCCCCTGGAGGTGAGAGCTTTTGGGTCGCCACTCGTCAGGGAACGGTCCTTGTTGGGTGAAACGTGGCTAGTAGCACAGCGAAACGTGTCGAACGTGTCGAAAAAGAGTCGAATCTTCTAGAAGCGCGATGCTACTTCGGACTCAGTACCCTACAAGTCGAGCTCTCCAAGTTAGTACAGGGGCTGATGCAGCTGCAAAAGAGGATACAGCTTTTCAGACAAGTAGTCGAACAGGATGCCTGCCTCGGCAATAAAGGACATACATGACGGACATGGCGCTAACAACTACCGCTTTGATAGTTACAGCAAAAAGACCAGGAGCTAATGAAAGGCCAGGTCTTAGTCTTTCCACAACTCCGCGGTCTTAAAATTATATGAAAGGCAAACGAACGTAAACCAACACAGAACCTTCCCATCGTGACCCATGGGTCTGTCGTATTGCCTTTTGGCGACGGTACGCCGCTGACTGCGTGCAGAACGCCTGCGCCACAATAGTACTACGAATAGTAAACGGACCAAGAGTCTTCCAGGTTACGCCGCATCCTTTGAATGCAACCGCAAAACGGCACTATATTATATGAGAAGCAAGAAATGCGAAATCGAAAAAATCGCGGTGAATAGATGTGAGTAAGGAATAACAAACCCTACGAGGAAAAAGAATGTATGAACAGATATGAGCAACAAAATGCCGCTTCCCCAACGGTGTATAAGATGAGCGGGAAGCGCCAAAGGGAAACCGAGGCAGGCGAAAGGAGACAGGAGAACGAGGCAGCTTGAGGCGCAACTGTGCCATGGCAAAGTTTTCCATCCGCTTCACCAAAGCATAGCCACCAAAACAAACCAGCTTCGCAAACTAATACGCAATTCCAGAGGTCACCTCCATCCTGCCGCCTCCAACGGTCCGTCACACAAAAGTCCTAGGTGACTGCGCCTTGGGTCCCAAAAGACGCATCCGCAACTATCCAAAGCAGCCCCCACCAGCGGTGGGCTTCTTCCAGGCTTCCGAGACGCATCTCCCCGGGGCCCGTGGGCTCGTCCGCTGGACGCTTCCCCGGGCTCCGACCTGGCCACGCCAAACCTTCAAAAGCCGCACGTTCTGTCCTTTAAAGCCTGCATGTGCATCACTGGCACCCGACCGATCCATACACAGCTTTGCACGCTCCAGCATGTATCCTGCACGTATTCTCTGCACGTAACTGCATACCCCAGCCTCCACACCCTCTCATCTTCCCCTCGCACCCCTGCTTGTTCAATCATGTCTTCAAGTAAATGCAATATGAATTGTGATATGGGTTTTATAATAAGGCCCTATCTTTTCACTGACTGCTGTTGTTGCTGCGAATAAAGCGTTTGTGTCTTGGACGCTGATGCCGGCCGCGCCTGGGCCCATGACGGCCGCGCCTCCGACAGATCCCGTTTGATTTCCCGGATCTGGTTTCGTACCCCCCGGTGTATCTTGTTCACATTGACCAGCGTCTGCGAATTGGAAGAGCAACAGCATCGCGAGGAAGGGCAAGGCGCGGGTGTAGGCGAATATCAGCTAACCGAATACCCAGAGTCTCATCACCGCGGCAGGACTTTGGGGAAGTTATAACAGTTATCCGGCAGATTCCATTTTGGATGCTGGTGGTGGGTGCTGAACCCGGGAAAATCACTGAGATCGGAGAAGTCCGCGGATGAGGGTGAAAGGATGAGGGTGCCCCGAAATACAGTACTGGGGAAGGTAGGGACTGCCAGGTAGTGGCCACGGGTGAAGCTAAACCCCCCTATCCTACACACATAGGACCCGCACAGCGCGGAGAGCGCCACGATGAGATGGGACTGTGTCCCCAGAGTCTCGTGGGAAATGGCATTGGAAGGCAGCAGAATGGAGGGGCTCGTGACTACCCTTGGGCTGAAGACGCCTGACGCTCAAACAAAAGGCAAACACAGGCTGGCGGCGGGAGAAGGGCGCGACTAGAAACCTGGAGTATATTACGGCGCTCTACGTCTGCACCTATCCCTAAGACAATATGTGGTGTGTCAATCTCCAATTCGACGGAAGGGATGTAGGGCTCCTCAAAAAGCTGTCCCCCAAAATCAGTGTCTCGCATATCGCGCTCCAATTGTCGGCACTGTTCCGACCCTGGCCCCTCTCTGTTGCCTCCATTGCCTCCACGTCTCCATTGCCTCGTTTGGACTTATACACATTCGAGTCCTCCCGCCCTCCCCCGCGGCTGCCCCCTTCCTCACCTTGTAAATTGGGTCCTGGTTTTCTAGCACCTCCGCCTCCGCCTTCGCCTGCTCCTCCGCCATGGCTCGTCGACTGGCCATCACCGCCATTGCGGCGCCCAGTCGGGGCCGCGACGCGGCAACTGAGGAGCCGGGACCCCCGGCCGAGGGTGGCACGGCCCCGGACATTGATACCCCGCCGACTCCGGATAGCGCAGCCGCGGCACTGGCGGGGCGCCCGGCGAAGCTGGTGCTAGAGCGGAGGCTGGCGGCGTCGCATTGTGAGCCCCGCGGCAGCGATCTCTGTTCACAGGGCAGCAGAAGTTGGGAGCTCTTAGAAAGCGGAATGGATCCGAACTGAGACGTGGAATCAACCATCGCGGTGCGACTGGCTATTTGCTGGACTGGACCGAACATTCGCTGCGGGTTCATTGTCGGGGTTTAGCGTTCAGGGCGGTCGGTCGCTGGCGAATGGACCCGGCATGGGGGGGTAACGACAGGAGTGTACCTCCTGCTGCGCTGCTTCTAAGTCTCTGAGCTTTATGTGTGGCAAAGCCTGCATCGTCGGACTGAAGACCGGGGCATTCTATGAAGTAAGAGGTCAAGTTCCTTGCTCTCGTCCTTCAAGCTCACCCCTTATCTACATATATATACATACATACACATGCATGCAACTTTACTCCTCCGGACGGGATGCGACGCCCTTCACGCGCATCGCATCTCTCACCTGCTGCCGCACGGCGAGGTCGGCCCGGGTCGCAGCCGCCCGCAGCTGCCCCGCCAGCTGGTCCCTGGTGTCCAGAGCGCGACGCAGGCGGTCTCTCAACTGGTCGTTCTGCAGCATCAGGTCGCTGATGCGGCCTAGCTCAGCTTGCATGGCGGAAATCTGACGGGTGTGGGCGGTCTGCATCAGACGCAGCTCGCGGTCCTGAGGGGCGACGGGAAGCAAAAGGGGGCCGTGGATAAGGTGGGAAAGGCTGTTATCTTGCACTGAGCACTGAGCAAATCCAACTATTTGCTCTCAAGCTCAAGCTCACGCGCGTTGCCAGCCCCTTCCCTCCCGTCTCCTAGCCAGTTGGATATCATATTCCCCCCCCTTCCCTCCTGCTGCCCACCTGCGCCACGCGGTCGAAATGCCGGGCGCTCTCCAGCTGCTGGTTCTTCAATACCAACCCGTCCCGCCGCCGACCCTCCTCTTGAGCCGCCGCAAGCGCCCGTCGCGCCGCCGCCGCCTCCTCTGTGGCCCCCCGCAGCGCTCCCAGCACCTCCCGCTGCTGCGACTCCATGGCCGCCAGCACCTCCCGGCTCTCCGCCAGGACTGCCTCTCGGGCGGCGTTTTCCTCCGCGGCACTAAACGCAACGGAGTGTTGGAAAGGTAGGGGTCGAACGCCGAAGCATGAAGCTCTTCCAATTGCAGATTAATGCGGCATGACAGACCTGTGGGCCTATGGGGTCAAACCCCTCCTGCTGCGCTTCTTCAGGAACTTACGTTCATATAGTCCATAGTCCAGAGCTCAAGTTCGAGACTATCCTAGCAGCTTGCCGGCATACATTCAGCTTCAGAATATAGGTTGTTTACGGCCAAGAAAGGCCTAATAATCTATAAGCCGGGTCATATGGATTGATTTTCGAGCAGGGTATGTGCTTACGCTTACTCGCGTGCAAGGCCCTCCGTCCGCTGGAGGAGCCAGAGACCTTCACTTAAGGGCTCAAAACACCGCGCTTCATCCGACGATGCCCTCGACCGAAACACAGAGTGCACCCGCATCGCTTTCCCCCTCATCGCAAAGCCCACTCCCCACTCCCCATCAGCACCACTACACAGCAGCAAACCACCCTCACCGCGCCCTGGCCTCCTCCTCCTGCTGTTGGGCCTCGCGGACTTGCGCCTCCATCTCCCGAATGCGCGCCTTCAGACCCAGCACCTGCATGTGAAGGTAGAGGATACGGATTGGACGTCTAGGTTGAGGACGCAGGCGACCGGGGGAAACGTGCAAGAGCATATGTGCCATACGCGCGCCTTTCCTCCACGCCAGAACCAGAAAGTCCGTGCTTCTTGAATCCAATGAAAGAGGACCCCGGTCTGACGCACTCTAGAGATGAACCCACCCGTCCCTGCGCTTCTGCAGTCACCGACCGGCCAGCATTACGCGGGTCGCGGACATCACCTGCTGCGTGTGCGCATTCTGGCGGCCCAACCGGGAGCAGCGCATGTCCTCCTCAGCCTCGACCTGCAGGGAAGGAGCGGCGGCGGTAACGGCATTCCACAATGGGGCTTTGAACGAACGGCCTGAAGGTCACAAATGGTGTTGGCTCCATAGCCATCATAGCCGCTCGTCATGGTTGCGTTTGGCAGGCGGTAGGGTATGTAAGATCAGGACGAACCATATCCAATGTTCAGCCTCCCTACCTTGAAGGTCCACAGCGTCTTGAGTGTGGCCTTCAGCGTACCCAGCACTGTGAGGATGTTTTCATCACGCAAGGCCTCCTTCTCCGCCTGGAGCTGCTCGGGAGTGGGTCGCTCGTCGTCGCCTACTCGAAACTGCCGGGCGGCAATGAACAAAGACAGAAGAAGCGGGGAGAAGTGGGGGGTTGGATGGAGGTGCGCAAAGCCACATGTTGCCAGGCATCGCAAAGGAGAGGAGAGGGCGGCCATGGACTCATGGTCAGTCATGGGGTTGAAAGTGAACGAGGGAGGGACCTGGGAACAGTGAAGGCGCCAGCTCCGTCGATCCAGCACGGCTCATCATCACGGTCATCACTATTGACAGATTACTGCAGGGCACATGTAAGCCTACCCCCCGACCTGACCGGACTGAAACACATGTTGCTGACGCTTCCGGACGCCTGCGCAAACACACATGCCTTGGAGCCATGTGGTGTTGTGGTGGTGTTACCGTGTAAACTATCCCCATGACCCCAGCGCCCAATTCAAATATGTGCAGCACAACCAGCTGTCGGGGGTGCGCACCCACCTGCCCCACCAATGGCGGAACTTGCCAAATTCAGAGGCCACACCGGTGTTTTCTGAAATTAATCTCCGTTTTGATTTTTTGGTTGCATTCACCTTCTTGACGCCCCACCCGGTTGCCTAAGATAACCCCCGATTCCGCGTGTCCGTGTCCGTGTCCTTTGGATCCTGCCTGCCCTCACGATGTCAACCTATGTGCGGTTGGGAAGTTGAGGCCCTCGGACGGGAGGTGGGGAGGGTTTGCTCACCTGCCTCACCTCATTTCAGCATATTCAGGTCAGAAAGTAACCCTTCTACGCCCCCAGCCAAAGTTCTCACCACGCCGCGCTGGCATGGCGTGCACCGGTCCATACGCACCTTCATTTGAACTACCATCTCCCGCACTGCGTCCTCCACCACCTCAATCCCCTGAAGTTTCTCAAGCAAGCCCCTTCGTTCCGCTAGCACCCGTGCAACATCGCCCTCCACTTTAGCCAGCTCAGCGGCGTGGGCCGTCTCCGCACGGTTGGACGCTGCCAGCGCAAGTCCCAGCTCGCTCTCCAGCATAGAAGCCCTGCAGCAAAATTAGATTATGCGTACAATTCATAAAAGTAATCTTGCAAGATTGGCACAGAAACGGATAAAGCGATGCCTGTTACTTCCCCTACACGAGCAGCCCTGCTTTACCTGGCTCCTTCCTTCTTCCCCCCCCTCACCTGCGCTGCTCAGACTCCAGCTGGCTGGTCAGCTGCATAATCTGGTTGTCGCGCATGTCTAAGAGGCTGTCATAATGACGAATGAGCGTCTCTAGGTCATCTGCTTGCGGCCCGACAAGTTTAATGTTGGGCGGCGCGTAATGGCTTATGTCGCCCGAGGTCCGCGGGCGGTGAGGCGAGTAGGCCCCCGGTGATCCGATGCGTATGATAGATGTTTTAGCGTTCGCCATTTGCAATGAGCATGGATGGCTAAGCAAAGGGCTCTGTGGGGTTGTGTGTACTGACGTTCGAAGGTAGGGAAGTTCTTAACAATCTAATACGTAGATGGATATTCATTATACACATTCTATGTGAATAAGTCTTTAAATAACGCTTCGGGCTGTGACTCTTCAGCTGTATTGTCCCGAATGGTAAATACAGTGCAGAAGCGAAAGCGTGAGTACGGATTGAAAGGATGTTACGTCAGCAACTTCAGGAATTAACTACAATTATATTATTATATAAACAACGGCGGATCCTGCTTTTGTTCGTCCGTACGAAGCATCCCGGAATGCCAATTACCAAGGTAGGTCTGCAACTCCATTTTATATGATAATCTAATTCGCTTCGATTTCCTTCAAACGTTCGTCCATGCCTCAGGGTGTGTGTACCAAAACAGGCATTTCTCTTTTAGCCAACTATTACAAACAATAGGTGGCCTTTGAGCCTTTGAATGCAACAACCATGGACCTCTTCTCATATTTTGTCCTGGTCCTTAAAGTATTATGGCTTTTTGGCTTGGCAAAGGCATCACTAAATCTCTGGCGCACTTCCCGTGCCCGGAGCACTTCACCGAAAGGCTCTCCCGTGAATCTGCCCCCTTGTGTTCGAGAACGATTTACATCGCGAAGCATCAGTGTAAAATCCATTATAAACTTCTTGGCACAAAATGGTTACTACGTTCAAAGCGGAGCAACGCCGCCGGTTAGGACGACTTGCTTGGTGAGGCGCGCACTTTTTGTGTGTTAGCATTAACATGCTTGGGTTGATGATTTGCGTAATGTTGAACGCATATTTTAGGAATTGATGGATTGTTTAATGTCCCGTTCACTTAGCCAGGGTTAGCTAGACCGAATTGTCGTGGCGACAACGGCCCAGCCCCGACACACGCCATCGCTCTTGCACGCTTTTGCTGAGTGGGGGGTTCCTGTGGCGCGCCACTAAAGCGGCTAAATTCTAATGATGAGATCTCTATGCCACCTACCGTGATGTAGCCATCCAGCCAACCTTTTACCTGAGCTGACTTTATTCCCATGCAGAACGCTGCCACGCAGACCCAGAACGTGTCAGCGGTGGAAGGTACGGCGGCGGTGGCCGCGCCATATATGAAGATTCTGTACGGCAGTACGAAGGGTACCTGCAAACAGCTTGCGACGCAGCTCTCAGAGCTCGTCTCCGAGGGGTTGTTAAACTTGTCGCCCTCGGTGGCATCGGTTACCACCTGTGGCAGCGCCAAATGTTGCCGCGGCGCGGACGCTCCCACAGCGGCGTCAGCAGTCGCTATACCCTCAGACATGGCCTCTTACGAGCCCGAACAGCTGCTGAGCGAGCCAGCCGACACATTGGTGGTCTTCGTAATCAGCACATATGAGGGCGGCACGCCGCCGCAAGGCGCCAAGTTTTTCTGCAGGTGAATGAGGGCATCCCGAGACGAGGGAGGGACCGAACTGTGGCTTCCGAGGCGAAGGCTGGATGCAGGGGATCTGGAAACACATGGAGCACCACCCGGTTGCGGGTGGTGACATGCAATTGACCCCAAACCCCTGAACCTTAATTGGGTGCCCCGTGAGCATTGCTCAGGGCAATGCTGTTTCTCAAATCTTCATCAGAATAAGTGTGCAATGCTGCCCCGACGGTATGAGCCACCCAGCTTGCCTGGCCCCACCCTGACCCACCGCCTGACTTCACCACCATTGCACCACCATTGCTGTAAGCCAGCGTGCGGCCCCAAGCACACCCCGCACATGGACAGCTGAAATACCTCGGATTGCCTCCATGATGCCTCAGTTTACAGCGTAGCCGCATTACGCAACCTCCCGACCGCATTATAGTTGGCTAGAGGATGCCGCCAGCGACTTCCGCCTAGGGTCCGCGGCCCTGTCTCACCTGCGGTTCGCGGTGTGGGGTTGCGGCAACCGCCTGTACGAGGAGCACTTTAATGTGGTGGCTCGGAGGATGGACAGGCAGCTGCGGGAGCTGGGGGCCAAGAGGTTCAGGCCCCTGGGTGGGTGCAGCGTGGGAATGAACTGCGTGTGCACAGTGCGCGGCTTGATAGAGGAGATAATGATATGGCAAAATAACGGGAATGCAGTAGAGCCAAGAAAGGGAAGGAGTTGTTAGCTGGGCAGCGAGGTGTCAGGGCCTCAGGAGGGCGAGAAGGGGAAGACGAGGCGGCGCTGTATGTGGTGGACGCTTTTCTTTCTGGATAATTGTTGAGCTGGCTGGGCTGGGCTGGGCTGGGCTGGCTGGAGAGGCTGCTGGCGGACGGATTTTGCTGGTATATTTGCTGCCTTTCGGCGGAGGCCCCTTGTCCCTTCGCTATGCGACCTGGTTGGCTGGCGTGGTGGTTTACACATATCACCAACAACCAACTCACGCCGTATTTTGCCAAATCCCACTTTCAACAGGCCTGGGTGATGAGGATGCAGACTTGGACCTCCGGCAGCAGTTCGTCCCCTGGGCAAAGGTGCTGGTGGAGAGAGAGCTGCAACGATGGCAGCAGCAGCAGCAGCAGCAGCCGACAGGACCAGCAGTGAAAGTTAGTGCAAACGGGCCTGCGGTGACAACGGCAGCTCCAGGAACCGGTGCTGGGGCTACGGAAGCTACGCCTACAACAGAAGTAGATGCCGTGAATCCGGACATGGAGGACGAGGAGTACGAGGAGGAGGAGGAAGAGGAGGAGGAGGAGGGTGCAGGCTCCGAGGTGTGATGGGCTGCGGGGAGCCATGGTGAAGCAGTGGCGGCGGCGGTATTTTGGCCGTGGCGCGATATCTGTACGGATAGTTTCAGGACAGTGGGTTGGATGCACCGTACCGTATGTGTATGCTTAGAGCCGGGGTTGAGTGGACGCGTCATGGAGCGGAGCCGGGGCGAAGCTGGCCGCGGATCATTGGGTCAGAGGATTAACTTATGGGAGGCCTCAAGTATCTCAGATCTCAAATTACTGCCACCAAGCGTGCCTGTCTGTGTGTTTGTGCAATGTGGTTTTCTTTACCGTGCCTCCCTAATGTGCGGGTGCCAGATGGACATGGAGGACATTGGCGGTGCGGGTCCCCGCCGCGGTAAGGCCCGCACAGGGGCTGGCGCGGGAGCTGCATCAGCGGCCTCTTCCGGCCCCGAGAGCGGTCCACCGGAGATGCTCAACCCGCTCATCCGCACCAGCCTCACGAAGCAGGTCCGTATCATGACATCTGAGTGCTCACGTAAACGCAAAGCACACGCGCGCTTGCATGTAGATTATAATAGTTAAAACCCTGGGTGGGACGATTCGAAGTGAGCCGAAGTGAAGGGGCGGCATCCACATGAAGGACCGTAGGGGAACGTACCGGAAAGCGTGTGAGTATGCAGTCTTGATGGGCCCGAGGGGTGAAATGGTGGAATGGTGAAACAACAAACTGCAGGGTTAGGGATGTAGATGTGGATGAAGACAAGATGAACAGATGAAGCTGAGCTAGCTAAGCTAGTAAAGTGGATAACCAACATGGGAAACCAATCGCTATGCAGCTGTGTATTCCGTGTGGGTATGATCGGGTTGTGACAAGGAGGGGCATTTCGAATGGCCTTTGTTTACGGCGGCACGTCGCGAGCTGGGTGTGAATGTGAATGTGGATGTGGATGTGTGAGCTGGGGACGAGGGGGAACTGCAGCCGACAAACCTTGGGCAACAACCTTGGGCGGCAAAAGGGGAGGAACAGGGTGGTAAGATGTTTGAAGGAGGTTTGCAACCACACTGCACTTAAGATTGACCATGCGAGCAGTGCACGGCATGTCTGTGAGCCTGTATGTATGTCTGTGTACGGTACTCCGGCCCTGCAGAGCGCTTAGAGAATCCCCTCCTCCCAACGATTTCCCCCCTTTTCGCATCCTACGTCCCACGAGGCGTCTGTCGCTTCCGGTCACCACCTTGCCAACCGTCATTTTTCTCTCCGCGGGCGACTCCACCTCAACCCGGCCCCCTGCCCCGCAGTCACGATTCATCCGTTTCTATCCATGTACCCTTCCGTCGTGCAGGGCTACAAGCTAATCGGCAGTCACAGCGGTGTCAAGATGTGTCGCTGGACCAAGTCCATGCTGCGTGGCCGGGGCGGCTGCTACAAGCACGCCTTTTACGGCATTGAGTCCCACCGCTGCATGGAAGCCACTCCCTCACTCGCCTGCGCCAATAAGTGCGTCTTCTGCTGGCGGCACCACTCCAACCCCGTGGGCAAGGTGGGGCTGGACATCTTCTCGGAAAGCACGGACCATAAGGACACACTTCAGGCTGTGTGGGGGATGGGGGGCCACCCTCCTTGCTGGAGGCCCGACCTCCCACATCCCACATCACATCCGTCCGTGATGTTGTGGCTATTTGCTCCTGCGTGTTTTAGAAACTTCGCCATCACCGCCTCCTCGGCCACGGTGGCTCCTGTGGCACCCTGTCCTGGCTGGTTCTCCGCAGTGCATTTGGGTTCCTCGTTCTGTCCGTGTCCCTAAGGTCCCGACCTATTCCGCCCGGTCGCCGCCCGGTCGCCTTCCTCCACCCGCACTCTTCCTCCCGCCTCCCCCGTGGTACGTCCACTTCTGGAGGTATCTTAGTTTCGCGGGCTTCCAATTCTCTTGGTAACTGCATTCCACTGCTTGCATTCCCCCCTCAGACCTGGAAGTGGCGCATGGACCCTCCTGACACCATTGTGGAGACCGCTCTAGATCTGCACACCCGGATGGTGCGGGAATACTCGGGGGCGCCTGGAGTCAAGCCGGAGGCAGTGGCGGAAGGGCTGCAGGTAAGGAAGGAAGGATGAGGGGGAGGGGAGGTGCCCGTGTAGGGGTTTGCGCCTACAGCAGATTGGATGTTGCCTACCGCACCTCACCCACCTCATGGGCAAGAACAGTTTCGGTCTCCCTCTCTCTCTCCCTCTCTCTCTCTCTCTCTCTCTCTCTCTCTCTCTCTCTCTCTCTCTCTCAACACACACACACACACACACACACACACACACACGGCCACTCTTCAAATCCTCACCTGAAATCTGCCAGGCTGATGCCAGGCATGCGGTGATGATATTGGTCATCCGCATCCCTGCCCGATCCTCTCCCCGCCCTCCCCCCCCAGGTCCGGCATTGTGCGTTGTCCCTGGTGGGCGAGCCCATCATGTACCCGGAGATCAATGCGCTGGTGAACCAGCTGCACAGCCGGGGAATATCCACATTCCTGGTGGGTGGTGGGGCCGAGGGTGGGGCCGGGGGTGGGGGTGGCTGGTGGCTGGTGGGGTTATCAGCGCGACGGAGCTGGTCGCCGGAACTGGTGGATTGATGGATTGGATAGAGTGCAGCGGGTGCAATGGGAAAATGAGCGGGTGAAGTCTGCGCCACTGCTCTTGAAATCTTTTCCCGCACCCTGCACGATGGGGGTTAGCAAACTGGCCGCGAAAAGCAGACGGAATGGGATGTGGGCAGATCTGAGCTATGACGATCCCTTCATGTAGGGGGGCGCTGCCCACCAGAGCACGGGAGGCATCCCCGCCCCGGTTTCCTCCCCCCTTCCATTACATTGGTACGGGTCATTCCCATTAGTCGCCCTCCCGGCTCACTCCTTCATTCAGGTGACCAATGCTCAGTTCCCAGATCGCATCGAGCAGCTCAATCCCGTCACGCAGCTGTATGTCTCCGTGGATGCCGCCACTCCGGAGAGCCTAAAGGTGCAGATGTAGACGAAAACGCAGTTTATATATACTGCAATAGAGTTGCGGTCGTGTAGAGAGGGAAAGAGAGCGGGGGCAGCTCGCTTAAGCAAAAGGCACTATCAGCGGCACTAAGGAAGAGAGAACGAGATGAACGGGAAGAATGAAACGTCAATGGAGGCGAGAAAGGGTCAAGTAAGGCTGGGAATAAGTCAGTGGTGACGCCAGGCGAACGGAGCGTAACGACTGGGTGGTTGTCTTGGCCGTTGCGGTACGGAACGGACACTTAGTGCAAGGCCCCATCCCCCCTGCTCCATTCCGCCCTGTCATTCGCGGTCTGGGCTCATTGATTCATGGGCACCCGGTGCTTCCTTCCCGGCTTGCCTGCTTCCCACAACCCCTCGCAACATACACAGAGCGGCAGGCAGGGTTTTCAATCGTGGTCGTCTTGCTCACTTTTCCCGCCATGGCCCCCCCCCGAGCTTGTCCGCCAGGCCGTGGATAGGCCGCTGTTCTCCGATTACTGGGATCGTTTCACTGCCTGCCTGTCGGCACTGGGAAGCAAGAGGCAGCGCACAGGTATTGGGGTGTTGGGACGTTGGGACGACGCATAGGGAGTTGGGCGACATCGAATGTTTTCCTCTGTCCGGTTTGCACCCCGTGATGTGGCTTTTCCCCCCTTTTGCCTTCCCGCGCCCTAAGTCACTAAGTGGGTGTGGGGGGGAGGGAACTAATACCCCGCACGCGCCCCTCTCTGAACCACCCGCACCTCTACCCCGGCAGTCTACCGCCTAACGCTGGTCAAGGGATGGAATATGGCGGAGGTGCAGGCGTATGCGTCACTGGTTGATTTGGGCCGACCGGACTTCATTGAAATTAAGGGAGTCACGTACTGCGGTTCTGGAGCTGCCTCCAGCTTGACCATGGCCAACGTGCCGTATCACGCGGACGTAGTGGAATTCGGCCAGGCTATCTGTGCCGCGCGCGGAGGTGGGTCTAAAAGTATCGGTTATAACTACCTAGTGGGGGAGTGCTGAGCAATATACATATATATATGTATATGTATATATATATATATATATATATGTGTGTGTGTGTGTGTGTATGCGCTTCTCTGTGTACAGAAAGTCCGTGACTCGTGCGTGCGCTCAAGAAGAACCTGATCCATACGGATTGGTAAAGGGCTAGCAATGTGCTGTAGGCTGTGCAGGCATGCAGAAAGTATTTCAATGATTTCTACTACCTTCTGGGCGACCGTACCGCCATAACTGGAGACCGCTGGTTTATTACTCCTGAGGGACAGCATAGCCATGCCTTAAATATGCCTGTGGCCTGTGGCCGATTCATTCTTCTGGATTTCGAGAGAACATGTAGGAGCGGAAAGTAACGTTATAAAGACTGCCGCGCAAACGTAACAGTTACTACCAATGAAAAGGTCCCACCTCCCACCGCTTGAGTTTTCTTAAATTTTAACTGAAGGCACTGAAGGCGGGTGTTTGGTTCTGATATTGCTATTGCATCGCACATTCGTGTCATTTGCGGCTTTCGTCCTATCTCATTTCCCGTGTCCCGCAAAAAGGCGAATACGCGCTGGCCTGTGAGCACGCGCACTCATGCTGCATCCTGCTGGCGCGAGTGGATAAGTTCTTCGTGGATGGGCAATGGCACACATGGATTGACTACGACAAGTTCCAGCGGCTGGTTCGAGAGGGTGAGTATCTGCACGCCAAAAAATAGAGGGGGCCGGCCTTGCAGGAGCCTGAAGTAATGAAATGAAACCGTACAGCGTCTCTTGTAGTTTGTATTATAGATTGATCTCTCAACACATAGGAACGTCGCCTCCAAGGCTCCAAACCATTTGGATTACGGCGCCTAACTATTATACCAACTATTATAGCCTGTGTTAATATCCGACCGCGACATGCTTACCGCAGGTAATGACTTTGGGGCGGAGGACTACATGCTACCCACACCCTCCTGGGCAGTGTTTGGCAGCGAGCAGGCGGGCTTTGACCCCGAGCAGATGCGCGTGCGGAAGGTGCGCCGCCACCCTGGCAAGAGTGACTCGGCAGTGGCATCAGTGGCGGGCGAGGCGGTGGATGAGGACTCTTGAGAGCTTGGACGCTTGGGTTTGTAGCTATATACGCAAATAGGAAGAGAGTAATAGGGAGGGGGAAGAGACCAATGGCGTTGTAACCTTACGACTACACAGACTGTGTATTGACCGCATTGATCTCCGTTTGTGAGAGCAAGATGTATTTTTGGTTTTTTAGAAGCGCGCTGCTATGTCTTGGTTGACGCCGGGTAGGAAGTAGGAAAAGTAGGAAAAGCCCATGTTGGAAAACCCCACCCCCCTTCTTGTGATTCTCCACGATGAAGTAACGGTTTTTTTAACGTCCAACCTGATAACTATGACACTCGTTGTCTCAGAAGTAAGGGAGGTAGATAGCAAGGGATGCCTCAAGTAGGCTACTCCTGGGAGGCCTCCGGGCCTGGATGGTGTTCCGGCTGAGTTGAACAAAATGTATTGTAGCACCATCGAACCCGCGCGCTTAAGCAGTTGTCCAAACTGCCATTGGGCGGGATGGCAGGGCACCATTGGGTTAATGGAAATGTAAGGCAGTGGTCTACAAGTGATAATCCCGGGCAACTTACCTTACCTTACTTCGATTTGTATAGATTCGAGATTTGTACAGATGCGTTGTGGCTCGGTCCGGTCAGGACATCCCGGTGCTCATCTTTGCAGGGCGAGTCGCCCACACACAATGTAACACCCATTAACATCCGAGCCGATATCTGTATTGACAACCATAAGAAGCAAGCAAAGCTGGGTACACGTCATTTCTTTGATATGTGTAAAGTCTTGGCTCTACAGGTTGAGCAGGAGCTCCACCAGGGCAGGCATATGCACATGCAGGCCATCTGCCAGGGAGTCCGAACAGCCACTTACGGCACGCAACTCAAAGCAGCTCGCTACACTCCAGCACAGGGCGTAGCCATTTGAGACAACCATCTGGAGCCCTTTGGGGCACTTTAGTGATGGATGATACCATAACGTAAACCTGTGCGACAGCCCTACACGCTCCCACCAGACCGTTTGACGTGTCAGCGTTAGTGTGAGCTGCCCCCACCGGTCTGCAATCAGTAAGGTGCGCCGCCCTGTAAGTATTCATACGTTGTGCTTCCCACACAATGCGGCTTTCATTCCGTGTCTGTTGACATCACTTCTATGATAGAATCCTGCTACACACTGCAGGTGGTGACTTCTGGGGTGCAGGATGATAAATACTACCCACTCTCTCCTATGCAGTGCATGGAGTGCAGCAAGCAGGCCGGCTCTTACCCCCCGACCAAATGCCTGTGTGGACGGGGTCCTGCCACCCCGCCAAGAGTGATGCCAGGGCAGCTTGGGCTGTCAGTGGCGGGTGAGATAGTAGAGGAGGATTCTTGAGAGGGTTTGGGTGCATGGAAGCGAAGGAGAGAGGGGTTAGAGAGAGGGCCAGAAATGGAAGCCTTACGACTAGACAGGCTGATTGGTATTGATCGCGATCGGTATTGAGAGGCGTGACTGGAAGCTGAATGAAACCCTCTAGGGACACGATGGTAGTGTTTGGACTGCGGTAGGTTTCAGCTAGCTCGTGTCATACTTCCCTAAGAATCGGGAGGGCACGAAAGGTAGAGTTGTCACAGACTTTTGATTGGGATGGGTGCACGGCTGGGGCGGCAAGCGTAAGGCCCCCACCATGCTGACAATCCAACTTGCGCAAGCACAGTGATTATACCTCCCCGAATATAAGTAATCGAAGTTAATCGCAAGTCTCAATGAGGACCTTATCATGATTCAGGTAATAACGACAGATAATATACATGAAGACGTGATCTGGGCGCTCGCCCTAAGAAAGATGCGCTCGCCCTAACTTCGTCAAGCAAAGAAGAATGAGGTATCTGTGATAGGCAATAACATGTTGGCGGACGATAAAGTGTCGGGCTTCTTCTTTTGCTTAACAGCAGATAGAAAGGATTGGGCGCTGTACAAACACGAATTAGGGCTGCCGCAGATAAGCAGGCTGCTCCAAATTATTAACATTTCGCCGCATACTTCAAACGAGGTTGTATGCCATAGGTAGGCGTGACTGAGTTCCGGATGATCGTTATAAAGACCGTTCCGACGAGCATGTTCCTAACGGTCAAGGTAAATTGTCAAAGCAGCTACGTAAGCCAAGGTCAGGGCTTGTTGCTTCGTTTAGGAAGATGCAGTACTTAGCTTCAAATGCAGTGTTTTCTTCGGCTTAAGGCATGGCTCAGTAAAAAACGTTGTTGGCGAGTTTGGTCAGGGCTCCATGCAGCAGATGGAGGATATCAAAGTTTTTGTTGAAGAGGTAGAGCCCTCAACGGCCGTTTATAATGTGGTGCGGGGCTGCTTCGTGCGTCTCAGCGCAGAACGACGCGGCATGGATGGAAGCCCCGAACTGCAGCTACTGGTCAACTGCGGTGACTACCTGCAGTTATGGGAGCCGGTTGATGGATTTCTGGAGTTAAAACAAACTTTCTATTTGTTTGAACGTATCGAACACATGGACCTTGTGCCTGCATCCATGGGCCTCTTTGGACCAGACTCCACGGACACGGTGCTCTTGTTCACTTTCGACGGACGCTGCGCTCTGTTCAGACTGCATCTCCAGGCGCCCAGTGATCAGCTTGCGCCAGGCACGTCGGCGCCGTCCACTCCAGGACCTTTCGTGTTGACCGAGGTTGGCTGCCTGGTGCTGCCAGTTCCTGCCCTGCGTGATGGTCTTATGCCAAAACGCTTGGGGGGCGTTTGCAGCAGTGGCGTGGCCCCGGTTTCGAAGCAGGTGGCTATGACCAGCAGTGCTCGCGCAGTGGTTGTGGCCGCGATCCATATGGGAATGCTTCACGTCGTAACTCTGCATGCAATGGTGACTACGAGCAAGGTGGGCCATGCGGGACATGGTGGCACCAAAGGTCCCGCCACTTCCGCCCCCAGTGGCAGCAGCGCCGGTGGCGATGACGGCAAGAACTGGGACGGCGGCGGGGGCGAGCCTGTGATGTTCTGCGCAGTTGTGCTGATACAGGACACGCCACTATACGGGATGCCGCCAGGTATGGGGACGGCGCAATACAATATGCAGCGGAAGGACGGTATGGGGACCGGCTCCATGTCTGTCGCCTGTTGGGTCACGGGCGTGCGAAGGGGTGCAACTTACCTGGTTTCAGAGTCTTATGACAGCCACCCTTGTGTAAGGCGGGACGGGCTGTCGGGCGAAACCTACTATTGACGTCAAGGAATATATGGCCTCCTTAACCGGGCTCCGCCGCGCCATTGAAAAGGGAAGGACAGTCCTGACTGTCCTTCGTGCTTTGTGCAAGAGCTTGGGGATCGTCGTTTGGCATCCTGATTTTTCGCCGCCTGCCAACCATATCACTATTATGCATCCGTGCTATTTCTCAAATCGAACAATGTCGCCACCGTAAGGCGCTAAAAGCTATGCAGAATTTAGGCAATTCACCCAAGACCTGTCGTATAAGAACCCACCTCCGTACGGTCCCTATGAAAGGTGATGACGAACTGGAGGTCATGGCACATATGTCCCATGTGTACGGTATGTGTTTCATGCCGCCGCCCGAGCGGGACGCCTATGAGCCGCCGCTATTGGTGGTGCTGCATAAGCTGGAACGTAAGTGAAGCGCAAGCGCAGGGAAGGGGCAGCCCTGCGGCGAATGAGAAAAGCAGGAGACCCTGGTCTGTCTCATGCCGTGGAGGCGAAGGATAGGATGGGGCGGGCGCGGCGACGATAACGAGGAGGCGGAGGGGGTTAAGGTGTCGAACAGCCCATGCAAGCGCGGCGTAGTGGCAGTTAGGAAGGTGGGAAGGGGGAGTAGGGGTGCTGCAGTGATACTCAGGCAGCGTTCTTCACCCCGGACGGGGCCCGGAAATTTTTCGCATTTTTAGGAAATGCCCGTAAAAGTGGTGGGCCCGCTCCAGGGATCCCCGGAAATATTTAGCCGCGCGAAGTGCGGCTTTCCGGGTGGAAAAAAATGACCCCCCAGAAAAAAATTTACTTTTCTGGGTTTACCCGGAAAAATTTTGCCAAAAGTTGGGGTCAGAAGTTACGGGGACAACTACTGGCTCCAGAACCATTAGGAGTTGACTAAGGCTTGATAGAATAACATACAATTCCAAGAAAACCTCTATATTTTTTTAACCATTTTATTAAATAAGACTTCCAATCAAGCTTATTGTGGTTACATACAAGTACCTTCAGAGGAAGAGATGGCAGGTTTCAGTACTGCTGAGCTGCTTGCACTGGGCTTTGAGTAGCATGTAAAGACAGAGCCCTACCTTACATGAACCCCAAAATTATTCCTGAAATTTGACTAAAAGAATTATTGTTTCCCTATAATACACAAGCATTTGTGACCCCGGAAAACGTTTTTGTGGGTTCCGGGCATCCCCGGAACATTTTAGGGCCTTGCCAGGTAGAGTTCCGGGGGACACCCCGGAAAAGAATTTTTGGGGCTCCGGGGATGCCCGGAAAGAACAGCCACCCCCTTGAAGAACCCTGTACCCAGGGTGGGTGCAAAATCGGAAGCGAGGGGCGGAGGCTCGCTGCACAGGCACTTGCTGCCAGGTAGGGCTATGCTCAGGGAATGGCAGATGCACACTGAGTTTACGTGATAGGTGCTCGGGTCCTGAGGGCTGGCAGGTGTGTGTAGGAAACGGGTCAAGAGGTACGGTTGGAGGGCCGTCGGCAACGTCTTGGGTTTGTCTTGTCTGTGCTGGGTTGCAAATGCGATGAAGCACCAGCACGAAATACGAAATACCCGAAAGCGCAGTAAATAGGGTGGGGAGAGGCTGCCGCCACCGCAGGTCCCATTAGATCTGTACCAGGTCGATATTTACTTCTCTTTGTGTACGCCAGGACCTCCCCTACCTTGGTGATATCGTTGGTCGTTGCGGCCTAGGAATAAGAAAGCGACGGACCTGATCATGGGAACCCACGAACTGGTCTTTGGCGGAGCGGCTTATAGCGTATCCCTCGTCACAGTCTTCCGTACATGCCATACCGAATCGTGTGTTCGTGCCGCGTGTCACACGGCCCGTCAGGGTCTGGAGGTCTCAGCTTCACTCTGGACTGCCTTGCCCTAGAGCTCCAGTTCGGTGGCAAGCGAGGCGGGAACGGCGCCGCTGCCAAGGGTGGGGCGGGGAGGGTGACGGCGGCCGCGGCGGCGGCAGGAGGCAGCAGTGGAAAAGGTGCAGGCGGCAGCAGCAAGGATGTGCATAGCGGCGCGGGAGGACCCTCGGTATCCGGGACGGCCGGCGGGTCCAATACCACGGCCTCAGCAGCCGTGTCGGCGGCAAGTAAGGCGGCTGTTGCGGCGGATCCGGCGGCGGGATCGGGACCGAGACCGGTAGCCACAGATGATACAGCGCCCATGCGCGCGACGCTAATCACTGGGCCATGGGTTGTAAGGTGGGTGTGAAGCTTGTTTGCAGTGCGGCAGCGAAGGCCTCTGGTGCGGCGTGACCCACCGGCCAAACCAGACGATTTTAGTACCCGCTGTGGCTAAGTATCTGGCCCGCGATTATTTGGTTAGGCGTGGCGAACCTTTCGCGGACAGAGCGTGACGAAGGGACAGAGTCATGCCCGCCTCGCGAAGCGGGTGTGACAGGGGAGGAGGTGCTCGCATGGGCCTAAGGGACAAAGCGTTTGAGTAGCGAGGGAAAGGGGAGGGGACAGAGGGCACGAAATGCAGGGCGGGAGGGCGATGGGCTGGGCGAAATGGGGGCCCGGACGGATAACCTCGGAGGCCGCCCTTGCTCAGCATCGCGCAACATCGCCCCTCACACACTGCTGGACGGTGAAGACCAACCGCACCGTGCATAATAGCATCGTGCTCATCGTGCTCTGGCATCCGCATCCGCATCTGGCATCCGCATCTTTGTGCCGTCTCCTCTTTCGCCCTACCTCGGCCATCACCAGACCGTCTCGCCCAATCCGGCCCCCCCCATATATATATATATATATATATATATATATATATATATATATATATATATATATATATATATAGACACATACATACACACCACCCCTCTTCCTGCAGGTTCCTCCACCCCACCACAACCGTCATCACCCCGTTCCCTGGCGTACCCGCCGCCGGTCTACCGGCCGGCGTCCTTGCGATCAGCAGCGTCGGCGTCACGCTATACAGCAGGCCACCAACGCTGGGCGCCATCGCGCTAGCTGCCGCGACTGCACAGGCAGAGGCTCGACGCGCTGCGGAGGCGAACCCGGGTCCTCCATTAGGCGATTTCTCCGGACTGGATCCATTTGACGACGAGGCTGTGGGAGCTCTGTTCGATCGATGGTTCGGAAAAGATTTCCTCGAGGACGCGGCGATCGAGTTTGCGGAGACAGCTATACAGCAGGTTGATCTGGTGCAGTATGCTCTGGCGGGGATGCCACTATGTGCGGAGGCGCTGGCGCCGGGGGTTCTGTTGATCGGGGATTCGGGGGCAGGTGAGTCCACTAGGAACGTGCACAGTGGCAAATGGAGCCTATGGGGCACTGGGCTAGGACTAGGCGTCTGTCCAGCAGAGCAGAGCGCTTCGAAGCGGGTCAGTTTGGCTGCGGATCAGCGAGCGCACCTCGAACTGCGGAGAAGGTGTTTGGGGTGGGACCTTGGTTACTGGTGCCTTGTGCCACCTGCCGGGCCCGTATGTTAACATCTTGCAGGCTGGAAACGAAGGGAGGGACGTGGAAGGGATGCGTGCGGCCTCAGCGTGTGATTTCTCCCCCCAACAGTGCTCCCGATTCTCTTCACACCGCCCACCCGGGTCGTTCCCTCCCAGGGCTAACCCTGCTGCATGCGGCCGGCAGTCAGGCCTGGGCTGCGCAGGTGCTCCCCGCCCTGGTCGGCCCGCCGCCCTTCCCGTGCCCTGCAATGCCCAAAGTGGTGGGCTACCTCCCGACAGCAGCTGTTGGCGGTGGCGGAGGGGAAGGGACTGCACTGGTTTCGGAAAAAGCAGGCTCAGCGCAAGAGCCAGACGGGCTGCTATTCTTGGGGAGCGACTGCAGCAATAGCCAGGTATGAAGCCAACGGGCCTGCCTGCCGCCCTGCGCCTCACCTCCTTTGACGTCCTGGGGGTCCCAGACCCTTTTACGGCAGTCAAAACATCGACAACGCGGGACGCATACCTTTGCGCAGCCCCTGTCCCTACCCGAATTCCGCCTCTTTGGTAACCGCATACCGTTCTATAGCATGCGGTCGGCATTTCATAATGGCCTGCGCCAGGACGTCCTCGCATAAAATGCTGATTTCTTTTCCTCCCACCCGCGTACAAACCTCTTGATGTTTCCCGCATTCCCATCCTTCTCTCCTCCTCCTCCTCAGATATGGCTCGTTCCAGCAGCCCACATTGCTGCTACAGCCAAACCCCCTCCGGCGCCTCCTGCACCTCCACCACCTCCACCACCGCCACCACCTGCGCCTGTCACGTCAACGTCTGCGGCCCCGGGCAGCTCCCAGGATTCTCCGGCGCCGAAGGCAGGGGCTGCGGATGGTAAGGAAGAGGCGCAGCAGCCGCAGGCAATGCAAACCGAGGATGTGCTTCTGCCACCACCACTGCCGGTGTTACACTGGCCGGTGTCTGAGCTGGCGGCCATCAAGAGCCTAGCGCCGGTGACGGATATAGCGGTGGTGCCAGACTCCTCTGGTGGGTTGGTGGCAGCAGGTTGGGGCGCTGCGGCGGTGCGGTGCGCATGCGTGGGGCGGTGCTTGGGCTGCTTGGGCTGCGGAATCAATAATACTACATCGGTGGATGTGTGGTGACACTATGTTCGGCCGATGGGCGTTCGTTGGGTTGGGTTATTGACGCCGTGAGGGCCCAGGTTTGAGGTCCTGTGGACACCACAGCCGACCTCCTTGGATGCAGCAAGCCGCCTATCCATTACACTCACCTGTCATATATCACCCCGAAAAAGGTGGCCTCCAGCAACCCCTTCGAGCTTTCCTTGTGCTACTTCGGGTCAACCAGGTGCCCTGCCCCGCCTCCTTTCCCCTGATTGATGGCAATGCACACCGTCAAATGTGCATTGACCCGATTAGGTCCATCATATTAAGAGTGTCTTGGCTGGGCTTGTTAGGGTACAGAGGTACTAAAGAACATATGTGTGGGGGACTGTGGATGATGATATCCTCCTTTGTGTAGGTGCGGACGACCCGTGGCTGATTGCCAGCTGCGGCCGCAACGCCGCTGGTCGCCTCGTCCGCGCTCGCCTGGCCGCCGGGCTGCAGGCATACTTGTCGGATGGGCCCAAAGTGCCGGTATGTGGCTAACTGGACGCATGCGCAACAGGGTAGGACAGTTGACGAGTGCATGGATGGGCAGATGCACACTTGCCTTCTGGGGGCCGCCCTGCATTATGATCTCTGCGCGCTCCCTAGCCGGCCTCTTCACATGCTATGCTGTTTCGGTATCCCACCCGGATTCAAGACACACACACATACACACACAACGCCCGGGGCTGTTTTGTTTTCCAACACGCTCTGCGCCGAGCAGGATGGCTGTCGCATGTTCCCGTTGCGGCTGGGGACCAACTTCTTTGAGGACGATGAGCAGCAGGGCGCCTCCAGCCCTGGCCCCGGTCTCGGGCACACACACATCGCCTTCAGCTTTGAAGCTGTCGACCGCACAGACCTGCTCTCTGTCGCGGGGGCGGGGCACGGAGGGGCGGGAGGCAGCGAGTTTACACAGGTGCGCGTGCGGACACGCGCAGGGGCCTAGACTAGGGCAACCCAAGCCGGCTCACCTGAAGGACATCAAACAACATCGCGTGATTCGTTACAGTTTTCACCCGGGATGCCTTAGTTTTGATGATGGTGGGTTTTTGCAAGTGGTTAGGCCACACATTCCAACATGACGCCTCTTAGCTTTGGAGTCTGTGCGTGGCCTATTTGTCCTGCCTTGAAAAGGCAGGACAAATAGAATCAAGCTTTGTGACACTCACTCATCTTTCTCCTCCCTACATGATGGTCTAAATGCAGGTGGAGCTGCCCGGTCTGGACCACGGGGCAGCCTCCCTTCTGGTGGTTGACGTGGCGGGGCGCCGGCTGGTGCAGGTTACTCCGGTGAGCACGCAGTTTCTTTTGTTGGAGGGATTGTACCACCTTGGCACCTTCGGCACTTTGGTTGCGTGGAATTGGATCCACAATGGCCCCAACTTGGCCCTCTGGTGCTTAGCTCGCTGCGGACTTTCCTAAAGTAGGTGCAGGTGGACTGGGGTGGTGGTCCAAACGGCTTTCTAGTGAGAGTCCGCAGTAGGGCATGCGTCTCAATCCGCCTCCTTTTTGACTCCGCGTCTTTGCAAACCCCTCGCGCAGTTTCTGTTGCGGCCCCATCCCCCTTCCACTCCACGAGCGTCGTTCCTAACTGAGCCGTGTGTGTATGGGGAAAGGGGACATCAGGACTGACCTTGTCCGATGCAGTCATCATTCGTCTCCCATGCAATTAACCTCTCCGCTTCCCGCAGGCGTCCGTTCGGGTGCTGGAGCCATTGTTCTCAGGCGGGGGCCTGGCAGTGGAATGGCACGCACCAGGTGAGACCCGCGGAGGCGTTCCAGCAGTCTGAATAGGGTTGCGCGCGGATGAACCGTGCTTGGATCTGTTCGTGTGGTGTGCCGATCCTAAGCGATGAGCCCATCCTGCGTGCACGCGGCTTCCAACGGTTCAAGTGCGCGCATTTCAATGCAATTCAAGCACGGGCTGGGGGCCTACAAGCATGTCGAGACGGGCTTGGGCTGAGATTTGAGTTAGGGTTCACTTTCTCCCTTAATGACTGCTTTACGCGAGTTGGACTCCATCCCGATTACTTAAATCGTTTTGTTTCACCTGGGCCTTGTGCATGAAGGTCTCTTGTTCTACCTCAAATTCTTAGGCCCGCCTCCCCACCCCGGCTGTGCACACCTTGATCGACATAGAGCCGCTGTCCTTGGCGGCCCACAGCGGCTCCATCCTGGCCGCAGCGAGCCCAACCCGTTTGCACCTACTGCGGATCGATCCGGGTACTGGCAGCGTGACAGCACTGTCCAACGTTAAGCAGCTGCAGGCACAGCTCTCTGCCCTGGCGCTGTACCGCCTGCCGCCACCGCCACGGCCGCCTCCAGGGCCGGGACAGCGCCGGCCGCCGTCGTCAAGTGAATCGCAGGTTTCGGAGCCGGAGGCAACCTACATCCTCATGGGACAGTGGCTGAGCAACCGAGTGGAAGTGGCGGCTGTGGCAGACCCGGCCCGGAATTTGCTGGAGTTACAACTCGGGGAGGACGAGACACCGCGCTCGCTGACGATGCTGGATCTCTCCCCTGCTGCTGGTGGCCGCGCCACGGCAGCGGCGGCGGCACTGCCGCCGGTGTTGTTAGCGGGTACGAACACCGGCCAGCTGCTGATGTGGCAGCTTGTAGAAGGGCCGCTAGCGGCGCGGCCTTGGCGACTAGGGCCCTGCTATAGCCTGCGTGTCGGCCAGGTGGCGGTGGGGTTACATCCTGTTCCACTGTCAAGACCGGACCGGCCCCGCAGCGGCGGTGGTGGTGGCGGCTATGTGTACGTGCACTCGCACTCGGGAGCGTTGGTACGGCCGCGGCAACAGGCAGCCGCCGTCGCCGCTGCTGCGGCGGCAGCGGGTCAACCTTCCCTGGAGCAATCCTTAGAGGTCATACGTGTTCACGGCTCCGAGGGGCTACAAGCATTATGCCACGTCAGCACCACTGCCATGCCTGACAGCACGTGCTGGGTGACTCGCGAGGGGCAGCTGCTCTTCGGGCGCATTGACCCACGGGTCAAGCTCAGATGGAGCACCGCTTTCGTCGGTGAGTGTACACTTACATTCGTGCATTTACCCGCGATGTGATGCTGGGGCCCGCCGGTTGAAGGCAGAGAGATAGGTCAATTCGTAACCTTGACCTGTAACCGGGTGTTTGGGGGGATAGGTCATCGGCTTTCCCACATTTGGGGAACATGGCCAACTGGGCCCGTATTCCCACAGCTTCTGGATAAGTCAGTGGGGAAAAAAGGGGGGGGGCCGCCGGGTGTGGTTGTTTCAATCGAGGTCCGCTAGGCCGGGGCGTCATTGGACTTCTAAAACCGTTCTGCGGCGGCGGTTCTGCATCCCGCACGTGTGTGTGTGTGTGTGTGTGTGTGTGTGTATTTCACGTTAATTTCTTCAGTTCAGTTCAGCGGCATTCCGGCCATACCAGGGATTCGTTGGCCAGATACGCTTTTAGCCAGCTATTGCAAAGGGCCCCTCGTCAGGTAGTCGTGAGGGGTGGCGGCACTTGTGTTTCGGATGCGCTGCCTTTTTATTCGCACGGTGCCACCGCGGCGGCTTCCACCCTCTGCCGCAGGGGAGACCATCCACTCGTTCGCCTACCACGCCCCCAGTCACTGTCTCGTCGCATTGTGCGAGTCGCACCCTATCGGCGACAACTCCCTCCGCGTCATCGAGGTCAACTCTCTCCACCAGGTCATGTCCATGCGCCTCGCATATGGCCACTACCATACCGCCATCACTGCGGGGCCGCTGCCGTGCACTAGCGGCGTTAAGGCGGCGGCTCGGAGAGCTGCCACTATGGCGGCAAAACGAAGTGGAGAAGCTTCCACCACCGTTGCTGGCCCCACGGTCCCGGAAAAGGAGTTTGTCGTACTGGGGTCGTACCTGTCCGTAGACTCGTCGTGTGACCCGGAGGTCGGCAAGCACGTCCATGGCGCCGAGTTGCAGTACGGCGCTGTGTCCTTCCTGGAGCTCGTTGCGAATCCCGCTTCCGATGGCTCAAACGCTACTCAATATCAGTTGCTGCTGCAGGGCATCTGCCTGGTCCCCAGCGTGCCCACATCCCTCGCCATCGCTCGCCCTTCTTTGTATGCCGCCCCGGACAGTGGCACTGGCAGTGGCGGAGCCACTGATCCCGGCGGCGCCGGAAGCCATTTACGTGCCGGGACAGCGGCGCTGACAGAGGCGGCGGAAATGGAGGCTGGCGGAGGCGGCGGCAGCAGCCGTGGAAGCGGCAGTGACCCAGTGGACATGCCATACTTGCTGATGGGCTGCCAGGGCGGCGTGCGTTTGTATCGGGTGTATGTGGACGACGGCCACCGCGAGGGTGATAAAGCTGTCAAACGGGCGCTGAAGCTGGTGGGACAGGTGGACGAGCTGAACTTACCGTACCCCAAGAACTACACGGAGGTTCAGGCTGCGCTGGAGGCACTGGACAAGGAGATCAAAAAGAGGGCGGAGGAGGAGGCCAAGGAGGCCGAGGCGGCGGCTAAGGCAGCGGCCGCCCAAGGCGACGGTGCTGTCGGGATGGTTGAGGGCGGCGGAGCTGAAGGCGGCGGTGGCAAAGATGGAGGAGGAGGAGGGGAAGAAGATGAGGGGCTGGCGGAGGATGAATCAGGTGTGTGAAACATGCGGCGATTGCTCAAGTAATCGTTATTGCCTAAAGAGGATATTGTGAATATGGTGGAATGTATGCGTAGGTGTGCTGTTTCTGGACATCGCTTGGGGCGCCGTTGTTAGGGACCTGGCATAGGCCAGGTTGGCTGAACGGATTGGCTCGTCGTAGCGTCGTAGCGTCGTATTCCCTCTGCCGCTGGCCCCCGGCGGATAGACCTCTTCGTTGATTTGATTTCGTTGATGTTCTTCCCTGCGGGCCTCTGCATCTCACCACCAGAGCTGCCGGAGGTGGAGGTCAACTGGGAGGAGCGGCTCAAGGCGCTTGCAGAGGAAGAGGCGGCGGAGAATATCGAGTGGAAGTACGGACTGGGGCTTATGGAGCAGCCCGACAGCGACGACGAGGAGTACTTCCGGAAATGGGCGCAGGAACGCGGTTTGGAGAAGCCCCCTCCGGAGGCGGCGCTCGCCGTCAAGCTGCTGCGGAAGCGGCTGCAGGTATGGCGATATGCGACTTCCTGCTTTTCATGCCGAGACTCTGTGGCATACGGATCGTGCTGGGGGAGTTTTGAGGATTAGGGCCTGGTGCCGCCGGAGCCGAGGCACGAGGACATAAGAAGTGTATTCAGGAAAAGAATGCGAAGAAGGGGCCGTACAAGCATTATGGAGAGCTGAGAGCGATATGCTGTGCCTACGGAATGATATGTCGAAGACATCCGGGCCCTGCTGTCGGATCCTTTGGTGGTCTCCACAGCCTCCTCCACAACCTCTGCTCCCCCTAGGGAGGTATGCCTTCCTAGGGGTTCACCCAGTCTCATTCTGCCCTGGACTGTGGCTGCTGGTCGGTAGCACACCATGCTGGCGGTGTGCCTTAGGCATCGTACTGCATTCATCGTGCGCATTCTTGGTGGAATGCAATACCGCTCCCGCGGTGGTAGCTCCCGCAGAGATTTCTGACAAACCTCGGATTGCACAATGCAGACTGCGCAACCTTACCATTATTGATTCGGAACCTGCCCCGATAACCGACCCCTCCCTCACGTGCAGCGCGAGGACATGCTGGCTGCTGAAGCCGCTGCCGCAGAAGCCGCCGGCGGTACCGGCGGCCGGGACAGCGATAGTGGTGACAGCAGTGGCAGCAGCGACGGCGGCGGGGGCGCCGGGGGCCGACGCGGCCGCCGCGTCGTCCCCTCCATCCGGCAGCTGTTGCACGACCTGCAGCGTGATTGGGCCCAACATGTGACCATTGTTCAGGTCGATGTCGCGAAAACGTTCGGAGATGCTTGCGTCGCCTCATTGGCTTGTATCTTTGCTGGATCGAGCGCCGCCGGCACTGCAGCCATCGGCGGCAGCAGCGGCAGCGGCCGCACTGACGGAAGCAGCTCTCTGGTGCTCGCTAGTGATTTCCTTGGCAGTGTGACGGTGATGCGGCTGGTGGCCAATAGCCGGGGTGCAGCGCTCATCAGCTGCGGACCCGACCGCCACCCCATTTTCGCTCAGGTGAGGTGCCACACACGAGTGGGCCTCGAGACTGCTGTGCGCTGGACGAGACGTTCATATGAAGACGGGGTTCCTTCCTGCTGTGGTGGGCGGTGTGCGTGCGTTTACGTTTACGTGCAATGCGATGATTACCCTGATGCGTGTGTGACTGGTGGCATGCGTGAGATGCTGCCGTGTCACAGTCATGCGTTCATGTCATCATATGGCAAACGGAAGACGCATATGTACACCTAGTTGGGTGGCTGAGTCCGCTGTCCGCTGGGGAGATTAAGCAGGCACGGTGGCGCCACCCGCATGCAATCATGATCTGTGAAGAATTGTGGAGCCTTTCTTGTCCCTTCCCGTCATCTCCCTCTCCCCCATCTCCATTCTTTTATCCTTTCCCTTATTATATATATAATATCATATTATATATATATATATATATTATTATTCCCTTTTTCCCTTGGCTACGGTAGGCGGCTGCCTGGTTGGATCCGGAGCACGCGTTAGTCGCGGTGCATCCACACGGGCTGGTGGTTCTACGGCGAGACCCCAAGGCGGAGGAAGACGCCATGCGCGTAGCGCTGGAAAAGGCCGTGGCGGATTTCGAAGCAGGTACGTTGTGGTACTGCGGCAACAGCCAGACCAACCCAGCGTGTGATGAGGGTATGAGCTATTAGGCTGTCTCCGGATCCCAGCTTGAGCCGCTGCATTGTAGAGAATCTGTTCACGGGGCTCGAATCTGAATTTTTGCAGTGGAAGGGCCCAAAGTCCCTTGATCGAACCTCAAGGCTCGCATACCAGACATGGCACATGTCCGCTTTGGTTGAAAATTGACCTCTGATGCTTCTTATGCCCTGATAGGCATGGCCAGGCGGCGGCGATATCAGGACGTGGCCCAGGTCTGGGAGGCAGCGGGTGCCGGTCAGGCCCGGCAGCATGCGGGCGCCAAGCCCGGCGGTGGCGCCCCCGCCGCCGCCGCCGCTGCAAACCAAGAGAGTCGCTTCTCGCTGGAGGACTTGCATCTGCTGAAGCCGCAAATGGAGGCAACACCTGGACTCACGATGAATGCAGCTTGCCGGTGGGTTACACGCATTGGAGATGGGGAATGGGAAGGTAATGGATCTGGTCAAACGAATTAGACTTGTTGCGAAGATTTATTGATGGACCGCCTACATTAGTCAGCGACGCAGCCGCACCGCCATCATCAAACTGAATGCGGTGCGAATGCGATCGGATGAGGCCCCGGGGGTGTCCCGAACCGGCAGTGGATTGGTTGTGTTTCGTGCTGGGGGGGGTATATGCCGCCCCACAGCCCCACACGCCCACACGCCCACCCTACCGGTCCCCATTTTACCTTCCGCGTGCAGAGTACGGCACATGGTCACTCGGATGTGTCGCGCCAGATTGGGCATGCGGCCGCAACCCCACCGCCACCATGACCACCAGCAGCCTTCTCGTCATTCATCCGCCTCTACGCCATCCACAAGCCGGACATCGACACCTGCAATCTCAGCACACGGAAAAGCACTTCCAGGAACCGGGCAAGGAGTGGGGGCCCCATTTCATCACCAACAATGGGACGCGAGCGATCTGCTCCTGTGCTTCTCTGTCAGCGGTTACGTCGCCGCTGTACGGTTGCAGCACCAGGGCCCCGCAGCGGCGGCGGTTCCGGCGCTGCCGCCGCTGCCGCCGCTGGCTAAATTGGCGCGACTACAACACGCTGTGGCGTCTCTTGACCCCGTCGATATGGCGCTGCTTACCGGTATTGACTCCGATAGTTACGGCCATAGCTACAGCTGGCCACTGGTGGTACCGCGGGAGACGGCGGCGGGGGCGGGGCTGGCTGGTGGCGGCAGCAGCGCAGTCGCCGATGAGGCCGGCAGGCGGCGCGGAACGCCACCGTTATCCGCCTCGGCCGGCACGTCTGGAGCCGGTGGAGGCGGCCGTTCGACGCAGATGCAGGTGGACGGCGTTGAAGAGGAGTTCATGGCGTTGGAGGCGGAGGCGGAGGCGCTGGCGGCAGGCTGTGTGGATGGCTCCGTGATGCGAGTGTTGCTGGCTGCGGCGGAGGCACAGCTTCGGAAAGACGGGGAATCGGAGGCGGTGGCCAGTGCCAGTGTCGCAGGTGGTAGGGTTGGCAGTGCGGGCGGAGGAGGCCGTGTCGCGGCGGTGCTGCGGCGGCTGGCGCGAGAGGTGACGGGGGCGGCGGATCTGGGGGCGTTGGTGGGATTGCTGCAACGGAGCAGCCTGGCGGGCATCAACTTATGACACCACAGACCTGGCTGGATGGTGGTGAAGGGGATGTAGAAATCACAGACCGTGTGTTTATTGCGTTGGTCTCTCGCAGTTTGGCTCAAGGTGCGCTGGCAGGTGTTGCTCATGTTTACAAGTGTGCAAGGTAAAGGTTGGATAGCAGGTGGGAAAGAGGGGAGGGAGAGGGGGCAGCTTTGCATTTATTGTAACTACAGCACCCGCGGCTGATGTTTTGTCTGGCGGGTGGTGTGGCCGCTGCAGCATGTATTATCACAATCGTAGGGACAATTTAATTTTCACCTGCACTGTGAGAGGAGGAAAATGGACTAACGCTGGCGGGGCTCCGATGGAGGGTTGACATGGCCCATTCTGCCATGCGCCACTTATGCATACATACGGTGGACACGGATAGAACCGGAGGATAAAGGATGGCGAGGTAAAGCATCCGCGTTTAGTAACAGCACCCGATTTTAGGGCCCAGAACAGGCCCAGGCAACAGCGTGATGACGAGGATGACCTGCCTGGCGGGTTGCAATGGGTTCCGATATATGTTTCATGTGGCGTGCGAGGTGCAGGCTGGCTTCAGCCAGATCATATTTCGTCAGTTATAGCGCACGGATACAGGGTTGCGGCGCTGCCGCCACCTGCGATCTGATAAGTAGTTAGTACGCCCTACAGCGGGCTCCAGCACGCGAACGGCAAAGCCAGCGCGGTGTCCAGCGAGGCTGCACTACCATGGAAATGCCATCCTAGCCTGTCCTAGCTAGCAGAACCCCATTCTAGCTCAGCATGCAACCTTACAATGTCACCGAAGTTACACTGTGGTGATCCACATCCCCGCACCTGGGGTTCAATTCTGGTGCGGTTCAACCCTCACGGTGTTCCTGGCAGGTTCACCATATGCACCATATTTCACATACGACACACTGCTGGTGTCGCGATGTCACTTCGCGGCAGCATGCAAAGCTGACGTTTGTTATGAAAGCGAAGGTAGATGTATGTGTGTATGGGCGGCGGGGGGATGTGCTTTAGTACGTTCAACTTAACCAGCTTGCAAGGTATAACTTCCGTCTTGGTGCTTCATAAGGTCATACAGGGCCTTGGTCACCAGGTATGCCAATCACGGTCGGCCCCCCAGGATGCATGTGCGGCTTATCCAGATATTTCTGTCCGTGAGGAGTCACGATGTTGCACAAGCTGTGCCTTTCCTCCCTACTCCTTCGTGGCCTGAGGAGGTACTTTCAGAGGACTAGTGCGGCTCAGGAGTTGGCGTGTAAGCAACAACAAGCCGCATTGCTCGCAAAGTTATAAGCAAGAGTGGAACACATGGAAAGTGTACACGTGGACGGGGCACACCATCCTTACACATGCGGTCCATCAAGCGTTGTTATTTCCATATGCCGTGAGACGATGTCGGCGCGGATGGTGTTGGGATCTATTGCACTTTGTTGCGGCTCTTTATCCTCTCGTGTACATGAAACACGCATATCCTCCAACTCTATGCGGGGACGTAAAGCACACTCGTGGCGGAAAACCATGTACTGCCACTCTGTACTACGATAGGACGAAAATGTACTGCATCTCACTTAACTGATGGCGAGCGCGGGCAAATAAGGAATACAAATAAACAACGAGCAAGCTAAGGGGGCGCTAGATATGAACCATTTTCCTTAAAAACATAAACAAACATGAACTCTTCTTAGATGGATGTCCACAATGAACCGAATTCGTCCATTAATTGAATAGAGCAAGGCCCACAGTCGTCTACTCAATCAAGCGCCCACGACAGCCTTCAATACAATCACCGAGAAAGATTGTATTAGGCAAGCACTCCACACACCATTGACATCAAACAAGAGCTCTTTCTGCCTTCGTCCGCCCAGGGCAATCATAACGCTACATGCGATCATAAACCACGGGGCCGCGAATTTCCGGCAACCTCGAAATAAATTCCGCAATGATAGCGCCAAGAGGTATACCACGTGGGGGGCCAGGTGTAATGAGAATCAACCGTCATTGCTTTTGCCGTACAATTGTACGTGATAGAAGCTGCTCGAAAGTGGAGGGCTGCCAACACAGGGAACTATGCCCGCAGGGAACAATAGAGTAACCCCGGACTGGAAAGCTACTTAAGCATATGAAATGATCCAGAACCACATGACCTGCAGAGAAACATCGATCCACCGAGCGCCCATCTAGAACGCACGATGTGAAAAGCACAATGCATCTTTGATTACGCCCATAAAAAAATACTGTACGCGGCATTGTTTAATAAAAAATACTCTACTGCCAGTCGGATGTCAGCACCACACGGTACCGTGCCTTGCCATCCACCACGTGCTGCATAGCCTCGTTAACCTGCCGTACGGGTTGTTGATTTAGGCGGAGGGCTAACGTGAGGAATGCGGCGCTGAGACAGATGGCGGCCACATCAGCTCAACGATTTACGCGGGCGAAAGCAATAAGATAGACGAGACATGCAAGATCAGCACTGCAGCGCTGCTACCACACTGCATAAAAATGCCAACTTACTACCATAGCCCCAGCCCTCCCGATGGACGCTACCATCCTCCCCACGCATGAGGACACTTCTCCAAGGAGGAGTGTCTATTAAAACCCTTAAGGTTACCCGGTTGACGCACTTGCTTCTCCGTACCTTTGAGAGCGGCCAAGCCTCCACCAATGGCTTGACTCCATGCACCGCGGAGAAGTTGAGCATTTCCTGCATGTCTGCCCGGCCCCCCACAATGCTGCCCACCACGTGCTTTTGACCAAACACAAGGTCCTGCAGCGGTACGTGCATCACAGCGCCGCCGCCGGGGATGCCCACCTGCGGACCAGAACCCACGCATGAGCAGCGACCCTAGCCTCAAAACGAACGAGCACGATATCGGCTCCGTGGCAGGAGGGGAGAACTAATGAATCTGACACAACATCGAGTCCGCTGTAACCTTGCGTGAGAGATTGCGTGAAACCCACCATGATACTGATCTCTCTTTGGATGAACCCAACGTTATTGCAGTCTCTATAAAGTCTTCGTTACGGCAGAAGTGTATCGTACACTCGTTGTACATCTGATTCCTTGCTTATTGAGCTAGTTGAGAAAGGACAAGGAACCCAAATGGTTTCTTTTTCTGAACCCGTACAGCATAATCCCTCCTGCACGGACCTGCACCAGCGTGCCGTCCACCTTGAGCAACTTCATCAGCTCCGCGGTGGACACATCCGCGCTGACGGTGTTGATCAGGATGTCAAAGGTGCCCTGTCATGACGCATGAGAAGTATCCATCCGCACGTGCCGGAAGTATTAAACGGAACAGAGACAAAGACACGGAAAACGCATTCAAAAGCACAAGTCGAATTTTTACTGCGAAGTTGATGGGAAGGTCATTGGCAAGGCTGAGACAGCGCCTACACTCAGGGCAGGTGGGCAAGTATTCAATTCTCCACCATTAGATTCATGAGCCCCAAGCCTCGCTGCATCGTACGGCGCTGGCACGGAAAAAAGATGCGGGCGGCGTAACCCACACGCCACTCACGTGCAGCTTCTCGTTGTCGCGGCCCCAAACGGCGAAGTGGTCGGCTCCCATCTTGTGGGTCTCCTCCGCCTGCAGAGGCGAGGGGAGATGGACGGGGCGGGAACCAACGAAAACCAAATTGGTCATGATTTGGAACTGATGCTTGCCTGGTGCCTCATCGATCACATTGCGGCAACATCATGTACTCATACTCGTTTGATCAGCTGCATGTAAAGGGATGGCCAATCCATATTGTGACCTGTTGTGAGACTTGATAATAGAATGCTGCACAGTCTTTACCTTGTCCTGGTGGCCCGAGATAGCCGTCACCTCTGCGCCCATTTTGTGAGCATACTGCAGCGCCAGATGCCCCAGGCCGCCCACACCGAACACCGCCACACTGGTGTTGGGATGTTTAATGTGCGCCCTGGGGGCAGAAGGGGTCGCATTTCGTGATGGGTCTACCAAAAAACAAGCAGCAAACAGACCACCGCGAACCGCCAGGACAAGGCGCCGGACATATCTCGTATGCAGGCCATGCCTCATGCGTGCAAGCTAGCCTAATTCCAGCCTGCTAACCGGTGAACCGCCCAGTTCTCCCTGTTTAGCGTTCTCCACCCGCAGCTTTTATCCTGAACTCACCGGAGCGGGGCGTACACAGTGATGCCAGCGCACAGCAGTGGAGCGGCATCTGCGGAGTTGAGGCCCTCGGGAATCTGGTATGCGAAGTCCGCGTTCACGCGGCAAATCTCCTGAAAGCCGCCGTGGTTACCTGCACGGTAAGGAAGGATTCAAACTCAGAAGAATTCAAAACGAAGCTCCCGGGGTGCCTGGAACAAAAGCTTTTTTTACCATGAATCCCAAAATAGTGACCGGGCGAAAGCAGCCAGGGTAACGACACACGTCCCCCAACGAATGATGCGGTACTGGATGTAGGCTGCTAACCAGCACTCTAACAATGCAATAACATAACTAGAACATGTCCAGGAAAGCATGCTTCACGCGCCTTCATGCTTTGCAATCCACGCGTCATGCGCTTCTTGCTCCTTTTCTCTGACCGCACGAAACGGACAGTTGGCCAGGCTGGGAAATTATGATATACCAGTTCGTGGACAGTGCCAGTGGATCAGAAGTTACTGCGGGGATATACACGGTGGACCGGATAGATAAGATGGTCCCTGTAGCCTCATCCTTCTCACCCATAACAATAAGGCCCGTGTAGCCCTTCTCGCAGATGTTCTCTTCGCCGCGCTTGCAGTTGGCACACACTCGGCAGGAGTTGCTGATCCAGCCCACACCCGCGCGGTCGCCAGGACGGAGGCCGGTCACATCACTTCCGACAGCGATCACCTCACCCACCACCTCGTGCCCCGGGATGAAGGGGAATGCAGAGACGCCCCAGTCGTTATCCTGGACGGAGGCAAGGCGATATCATACATTTTCCGACCGAGAAGGACCGGCCGACGAGCGGCGTCCATGGATGAGGTAAGACTGAGGCGTTGTAAATGCGGATTATTTATGGGAAGCGTTCAGGTAGAGGTTCGCTTTGCTTGTGGCGATGGTGAGCCATCCTCACACAATTACACATGACTATATTCGTTGAGAAGGAGGGTAAAAAACGAGTACCCGAAGGACCCACCCTCATATGCATGTCGGTGTGGCACAGTCCATTGTGTGTGACGCGGATGTCCACCTCGTGCGGCTTCAACTCCCCGACCTCGTAGGTCCATGGCGCAAGCTTTGACTTCGCCTCTGAAACAGCCCAACCGCGACGGGATAGCAGCTTGGAATTGTTGGCTTGGAATCCCTCCTTGTCTATCGCCAAGAAGTTGCAAACTACCGAGTCACGCGGGACGGGACGGCCGTTGTTGACAAAAGGACGGCTTCGGCCACTGCACAGACAACGATGAGCGCAACAACCGTTATGCCAAGCATTTCGGGAAGGTAATGGTGCATACGGCAACGTCCGCCCGTCACCTAACGATCAATATTAAGAACTCACCCAAAAGAGACCGCGAGATGTGACTGCATGAACGGGAATGCGGGAAAATGGATATTATTTGCCGGTTCCGGAAGGTCGACCGCAACTCGTTACGAAAGCAACACCCATTTTTCTTACCTGTAATACGCGCTCGCAATGAAGATCCTTCTTGCATGCCGGGGACTTAAGCGAGCCTGCCTTAAGGAATGCCATGCTGTGAACTTACGAAAAAGCGTTGCTAAGTAAAACCCTACGCAGCGTGGATAAATATGTGGAGCGAATAATGATATATAAGACCACCTTGTACAATTTATGACAGCAAAGTAGCAGCCTTGATGTTTATAAAGCGACACAGTACATGTGGGGCCAAATCGTACCAACAGCATTCGCGCCACATGCGCTGCATGGGTGCACGATTTGGGTTTTGGAACTTTGTTTGGAATGACATGAATGAAAATGCTCTGTGAAATTTTCAAAATAATAATCAGTTTTGGTGGTCCACTGGATGAGAGACGACGCCTTGATGCCTCTGGGATTCTGGGTTATAGCTTGAATGACATTAAAAACTTCACCGTTCATCACTTATTGTTCGCTGAACGTTAAGCCTCTGAGATGTAAGCGAATTCCTATTTGCTGCTGCTTGTTTGCAGCAGCGGTACAGGGTACCGATACGAAAGGGCAAAATAAACTAGTGCATCACAAATATTTCGTGCTCCCTGACTTGCTGGAACGTAACAGTATACACCCTTGAAACGATTTCCTGTAATGCTTGGGGGGGAGGGGACGTCAAGCAATTATGTTAAGAGATCCAGGGTTTAATTGCACAAATTGATGTAGGGCCAAGATTGCCTAAGCGCAAATGTTGCCAAGTAACAACAAGCAGGTAGGGCCAGGCAGACATATTTTTTTCAATCGATGTAGAAGGCGCATAGTTAACGTCGCCATGCGGTACCTCCTTGCCCCAAGCAAAACCACAAGCATCGCACCTGCCCCGCATAGCACCGCATATACACGCACTTTGTACACAGGAGACAATAATATAACGTGTAAAGCAAAATAAAGGTTATAAATACTTCCACAAATACTAAAGTGTGAACACAAGCGACACACGTCGTTTTTACCCATCTGGAAAAGATCAGCCAGCTCACTACGGAAAAGCTTTCATAACCTTACCTGCAGTTCCCGCTTATAACTTGCTTTATTCACCAAGCGATCCATCTGACTGCTTAGATTCTGGCTAGGGCTGGGACCTTGGAAGCCATACATAGGCATATTTTACATGCCGATACAAGTTGGTCTGTCTTTAGCTGGGTTCTTCCTTCTTGGCTGTGTTTGAGTGTGCTCTCCTGTTGGCGTCTCTCCTTCTGTGTGTCTTTGCCAGGCTCTTGCTAGTTCAGTTTTGTGTTGGAGGAGAGTGGTCCCCTTCTTTGTGCAGTTAGTCGCCCCCTGTTTTCTTTTGTTCCTTCCTTGTTTTCGTGGTGATCCTTAGTGCTCTGTTAGTGGCCAGGCTAGAGCCTCTGAGTCTTTCTTTGCTCTAGCTGGTCCGAGTGAGAGGGGGAGCACGTGGCAGGACAGACAGACAAAGCCACGTGCCCCTCCCCTGCGCTGTGGCTCGGTCCGGTCAGGCCCCTTGGTGCTCGCCCATGTAGGGCGAGTCGCCCACAGTGTAACACCCCAAGTTGGTATGCTACTTTTATGTTACATGGTAACACTCCTGCATACGCCCGTGTCAACATACATGTCGTGCTTTCGTCACCCGTTCGTTGTCATAACTATTTCATCAAATAGGTTGTACCACTTATCAATCGGTAGTCCTTACTACCACCAGCCAATAATGGCCCGTATTCGATGTTGAATATAACACATCACGCTTGCTTCCCGCGTACGTGGTATGTTCCCGAGTATTCCTGAAGCTGTCTACAACGCCCTGCAATTAAACGCCTTGACCTAATTTTGGGCCAGATGCGAAACCAGACCTTCAAACCCAATTGGTAGTACTTAGTACGATGTGACGGGTGTGAGCACATCCCTTTATACCTGTCTAAGGTTATCAGCCAGCTCCGTAACCTTTCACCCTACCTCGGAATACCTTTACGAAAACCAAAATCCCTATGGACTATGGTCCATAACACTCCAACATGCCGTTGATCGCTCCGTCGTCACCATAAATATAACTTCCGATTGTCACAATAAATATAACTCACATATATGTGGCCTGCTGCCGCCACTGTTGCCATGGTGGACTACCGGCGGTTGGTGCGCCCAGATTCATTGCCCCGGGCCCGGCCATGCCCTGAAGGGTCAGCATGCGGCCCGTGTGGCGGCGGCAGCCACCGCTCCCGCCGCCTTACCTTCCTTACCTCGCCACCGTTGCCGATATCTCCCCCACTCTGCACCTCACGTGTTGCCTGCCTCTCTTGATGGAACGCTGCTACTTGCCCCTCCCTCCCACCTTCGTTCATATGTTGCCACAACGTACCGCCATTGCGGTGGCTACCGGCATCGGGTTTTGACCTCGACTGCCGGTGCCCACTGGTGGCGGTGGCGGCAGCAGGTCCAGCCAGGACCAGCCCTGGAAGTTCCATCTTGAAGCCGAGCTTTCGCACCCAGGCAGGAGTCAAAGCGGGCGGTTCAGGGCAGCCCATCACCGACACAGCATACTCGTTGACGATAGCCACCAGCCTTGCTGGCGGGAGCGACTTCCTTCCAACCGAATACGCGGGGTTAGCGAACGAACAGAATGGAGTTAGGAAGGAGGCCCCAGAAGTGAGACCCCCAACCAAAAGAGGACCTGACGGTTTAGAAATTATCGATCCCAGGTAGGCATGAAGCATTACATTTCGCAACTCACAGAACAGAGAAAAGCACACCCGTATGTTCCCTTCCCGCTCACAAAGTGACAAAGGTTTCACTGCATCGCAAACCTTAAAAAAGCACTCGTCTTTGGTATTACTCTAGATCCCGAGGGTTTGAAGTGCACCCACCTGAATAACTCATGTCCCCTGTAGTAGCCTAGCAGGCTCGCAAATGCCCGCAGCTGCAGCTCCTGCCCCATCAGCCCAGCAGCGCGCCGCAGCACCCGCGATGGCTCCCTGGCAAGCTCCGCCGCCATCACCTCGCCATACCTTCCCTGGACCTCCCTCTCAACTCCTCCTCCCCTGCCACCGCCGGGCGGCTGCCAACCGCGCTTCTGCTGCCCCTGCTGTACCGCCCGCCCCGGCAGGAGCCCCTCCACATCACCACCTTCACGGCTATTATAGACAACGTCGCCTATGTCAAAGTCTTCAAACGGCGCTGGCAACGGGGACAACTGCTTGATGTCCAGGCCGTTCAGATGCTCCAGGAAGGCGGCTTCGTGGTCGCCAATCAGGAGGACGCACCGCCCTGCTTGGCCGGCTCGGCCTGTGCGGCCTGCGCGATGGATATATTGTTCCCGGTTGGACGGGGCGCCGAACTGCAGGACATAGGCACGAGGGTTTGGGCCGCGGGTAAGACAGATAATGACCTGAACTTAGAAGGACCGTGTTATCGTTTGTGGCTTAAACGAGCAGGGACTATGGCTCTATGAAAGGGCGGTGTGGACGCCAGCAGAGCAGAAGGCTGTGAGGTGATCGATGGAGGCTTGGAGTGGGCAGCGGGCCTGGGAACCCTATTCTCCCATACAGGCACGGCCCGCCAGCTCCGGCCCTGCACCCCTCACACATACTATACCATAGCAACGCACATAAACTTCCTTATGTGCACACACGTGCATCCTCCCACTCGCCATGCCAAAACCCGACCCCAATCCCACTTGTGGAGGCTGGCATACGTCAAGCCTAGCTCGTCAATGCCAGCCACGCGCACCTGCAGCACGAGCGTGACGTTGGGATAGTCCACTCCGCGCGCCGAGACGTCCGAGCTGAAAAGAACCTTGCGACTGCCCGAACGGAATTCGGCGGAGGCCCGGTCGCGTTGCCCCTGACTCATGCGGCTGTGAATGGCCACCACACCATTGAGGCCGGCGACGGAGAAGAGCTTAGCGAAATACGCAGTAAGGAAGGCGGTAGGCAAGAACACGATAATCTGGGGGGGGGTGAGGCCAAGGGAAGGAGTGTGAATACGAGGATATGTACCGCCCCTGGGGGAGTGGCTCAGGGGAGGGCTCAGGAAGGCGAAGTCGCGAAGAGGAAGGTATGATGAAAGGAAAGGGTATATATAGATAAATATATTAAGGCTATATATCTATATATCCTATATAAGCCAGCGTGCCCCGCAGCGCTTTGCACTGCCCCGCAGCATGAAACGGGCGGGGGGCAGTGCAAAGGGAAGGCGGAGTTGACAGATGTCCATGCGCCAAGATATGATTTACCTCCACGAACATGGGTCGCGGGTGGTGACGGGGGCAGAAGGGGACGAAACCTGGCCATGCGATTCGCAAAAGAACCAGACCGCCCCCACACGGTCCCTTTTAGAATAGGACAATACAGGAGCAGAAGGTTTCAGGGATTTCCAGAATAAAAAAATACACTAGCAGAATGTGGCCTCCAGGATGTACATATGCCAGGGTCTAGGGCGTTTAGGGCGACCTAACTGCGCGACATGCTCCTCCGTGCTCCTCCGCGTTCACCGGCAAGAAGATACCCCACAATGTGTGGTCCTCTCCATCCAATACATTTCATCTACACATGCATCGTCATGCAATTCTTGTGACGCAGACAAGGCGCTAAAATCCCTCCTCCGTCCGCTGGGCGCCTTTCGCAATCCTTCTAGCCTATTCATCGTCCTTCATCGGTGGAATCTATTTCCTACTCGGAACGCCGTTGTACCTTGTACTCGGGGTCCTGCACCATGTGTTGGGCCAACAGAGCCACCAACTGTCCCCTCAGCTGCTCAATAGGCACCACCAAGCTGCTCGCGTCCACCTGGGTGGGGGTGGCCACATCCTCGCCCACCGCGTCCACGTACCTGCGTGAGCACCCAAGCGGGAAGAGGCGGCAAGTAAGAGACGAAAAGCCTCGGGAGGCGGGACGATAAAAGAATGCTATCCGTACCTTAAGGCTCGTTCAGTTAAAGGCAAGTAAGGTGTAATTGTAGCCGCGCGGACCCCGCCCCCCTTTCCTCACTCGTGCTGCCGCTTCAGCGCCACACCCGCGAGGTCTCTGACATCGGCGGGGAAAGTGGCAGAGAAGAGGAATGTCTGCCGGCGGCTGGTGGGGGGCATCCCGCCAAGGATCCTCAAGATCTGGGGCCTTGCCATGAGCGAGAAAGGTAAGAGGAGGGAGGTAAGCGTGTTGACTTGCGAATTAGAAGGTAGAATGGAGAGTCAAGCAAGGTTCGTAACGAGCAGCGGTGCTTGGGTGGGCGTGGGTGAGGCGGATAGAAGAGACCTGGTACTACTGCTGTTGAAGAGCCAAATCGTTAACCGTGATACCATTGGGTGCGAGTCTGGTACCGGGTGCATTCGTCCAAGGTCGACAAGGTGGAAAAAAAGCCAACATAAACTATGCAGCCGCCAAACCGTGTGAATCGAAGCAGAAAAGAAAAACAATAGAGGCATGTTAAAGTAGGGTATTGGCCTGGCTGTTAAGGCGTAAAACTAGCGCGTAATAATCGTTGGCTGCGAGGCGAGGTGAGGCGCCCTGAACCGACCGACACCCAACTCAACCCTGGCTAGCCACAAGACCGCGCGTGAACCATCTGAACGAAAGTGGACGGGTGGGGAATCCATGCTGGTACACCCGATGGAACCGTTCAGCGCTTCATTTGCACTATGGTCCGCGTAAGGACCCTCGAGCTCCCTCCTCTCCGCCTCCGCCCTTGTCCCCAATACGCGGCGTCAGTGTAGCCGTGCTTCCATCATGGCCCACATACCATAAGCCCCTTAGTCAAACTACAGCTCTGTTCCCACCCTCCTTACCGAAAGCCCATATCCAGTAGATTGTCAGCCTCATCCAGGACCAGCACCCCGACGTGACTCAGCATGGAGTTGAGAGAACGGTTCTGGTGGCATCGGGAGATGGGGTGCATGGTATGTGGGTGGGTTGGAGAAGTGGAATAGACAAGACCTGGTGCTGCTGCAGAGAATCACCAACTACGATGTCGAAATAAGTCCCTCCCCATATTATGAACGGAGCGGTTCGCGGGTCACGGGTAGGAATCGAAGTATGGATGCAAGGAGAAAGGAAAAGGCGGAGGGGAAGAAGGGATCAAACCTGTGGAGATGAGCGCTGTGGAGAGGGGCTCCAGGAGGGGGTTTTAGATGCGGCGCAGGAGGCTTCTCACGCGGGTCTCTGCGGTACGATCCAGAGACACAATTGAACGCAGGAACGGAAGATGTGCTTAGGGTCACAGGGTGAGGAATTCTTGCGCTGCGGCCGCGTTCAGCGCATCCCCTGAAACGGCCTCGCCACGACTTCAATATCTACGTACCGGTAACTGCCATGTTCTGCGCGGGTAGCACGATCTCACCTCCGCCTGGTTCATGAGATCCCAGCAGCGGCCAGGCGTAGCAATGAGGATATCCGGCATACGTGCGGCAAGCGCCTGGATGTTGCGCCGCGTGTCAACACCGCCGTACACCACCATCGAGCGCAAACTTTGGTGGAAGGTGAGGATCTTGGTGGTCTCCGCTTGGATCTGGCGGGCCAGCTCTCGTGTGGGACTCAGCACCAGCGCTGAAACCTTTCCCCTGGGAGCACGGTGGGCCAAGACCTGCGTGGGGTGGGGATAAGAAAGGCAGGTAAAAGAGGGCAGGTTGAGAAAAAGGGAACGGCAAAGAGCTCGATATGGATAGGTGAAAGGTGGCTAGGGACAGTGAGTAGAAAACATGGGGGGGGGGGGTAGATCCCCGAGTGCCCACGTGGGGATAAGTGGGGAGGGCCGATGGAGGACGGCATGGTCTCCAACCAAGTCGCCAAGCACAAAGAAAGACCGCGACACCCCCCCATGCTACCTTTTCAATGGTGGGGATTATGAAGGCCAGCGTCTTTCCGGTCCCGGTCTTAGCTTTGGCGATCACATCCTCAGGTCCCAGACACTTTGGAATGGCGGCGGCCTGCACCAGGGAGCAGTGGTCGTAGCGGAGCACCTCCGCCAGTGCCCTGGTGCAGGGTTTCATGAAGCGGTTGGAATACAGATGCGGCTAGATGGGCGAATTGTGGGTTTGGGTTTTAGAACTGGACGATAACCGAGGGGCTGACAATGAGACGCATGCAGCGTGGGCAGCTACTGAAATGTGAACATGCACTCGAGATGGTGAGAGGCGATACAGAACAGTGCGATATTGAAGTCCATGTTCTAATATGGGTTCTGATTATAATCCTTCCAGTGTGTATTCTCGTGCCACGGCACGCCAAAACCTTCGTGCAAACTGGCTGGTGATTACCTGAACGACTTAAAACATGTTTTGCAGGCGTGGAGCAGGCAGACAACAGAATGTTGAAAATTGATTGATAAGATCTGGGGACAAGGGTTGTATCGGGATCAAATGGAGACTAGTGTGAGCTGCGTGCCACGTACCCAAAACCACAAGACCGCAACCCCCAGCTCTGAGATATCTCATCGACAGCTAGGAGGTTCCAGAAATCAGATTACTCAACGACAATAACGCAGTGATCTTTTATCTTATATTACCTTTTACTGTCAGGCGCAATCTTCAAGTCGGCAAACTTGGTATTGGATAGGTAGTGCTTGTCCACCAGCGGGGGCAAGGTCACGTCTTCATCGCCAGATTGGCTTACGGTAATCAACACCTCAGAATCCAAAGTCTTGAGATATGCATCCTCCTTAAGCCGATGATGGTGCTTGCGCTGAGCAGCCGGCGTGCTTCCGGTAGCCGCCTCACAAAGTGACGGAGGCCGTGGGCACGGCCCAAAGCTTAAAGGAAGATGTTTTATAATATGAAAGTTATATGGTGGAATTCGTTGTGCATTAACGCTTCGACTAAGTGATGGGCCTCTGCGCTGGAGTGTCAAAGGACGCATGGCTCGCTTTTGTAAATAATATCAGGGTTAAGTATTAACAGCGTAATATATAGCGTCAACATACAGCAATATACATCAGTGTGAGTGCAATATGAATTCTGTCTGTAAGCTGGCCGTCAGCTCAGCGTTCTGTGCCTCTGCGTTGTAAGGAATGATTGTCCTTCAAACCCGCCTTTCACGTTTAAGTCTATTCAAACGTTACATCGGACACCAATAAATTGGTAAGTTGGACGTACTTGCCAAATTCTAACGGAGCCTTAGTCAACCTGTACGTCATGACGGACGAGTAACTCATGCACCGTACTCCATTGTCCATTCCCGAGCATTGTGACTGGAATTCTGAATACAGAATGTTTAATAATTGCAGCTATCTCGATCATGTCTCACCCTTGCTTTCTTGCCGACCTTGCCCTGTTATCTTGTCGGGAAAAGGCTCACGTCAAAAGCCATCGAAGGAGCGCCAGCCAAAGATGTTACAGCAGCCATGAAGGATACGTGCGCCCAGAGATACGCTGCAATGTGCCAAGCAAAATACCTGGAGACATTGAGGCTGCCTAAACTTAGGCCGCCGCAGTATGCCCGTCTCCAGACAGCACAATTATCCCCAAAGCTTATCTAACGCCCGCATGAAGCTTCCGCCGAAGCAAACGCATAGCGCAATGCGCAAACACACCCTGCGGTTTAATGAACAACAAACAACTAGCGCTACCTACAGGCGTTCAGACCTGCAGTTGACGCGCCCACAGGCTGCGGGCACTCCCTGCCGTGGCCCTACCGATCCCTCATCCCTTCTTCCTCATAAAACAAGCAAGCCTCCAAGCCCCAATTCCTCACCTACATGACCTAACCTAGTTATCGTACATCCGAGGTCTGAAACTATGGGAATAGCGCGCCCTGTGCAGCTTAAATCGATCTTCTCTCTCCGCATAGCTCCTCGTATCGCTCGTACATTACATCATAAAATGCCCCAACGTGTTGCGCCCCCGGTCCGAGATTTTCCGTAATGGGTCGCACCGGCCTGCAGTGCTAACTGGACAACCCAGCGGATGCCTCTCCTCTTACGTCATCCTCAGCTCCGCATACTGACGGCTCCGCAATCCTAGCAGTCTGTAGCTGTGACTGTCCGCGACCCATTTCACGCCGCGCCACCGCCGTAAACCGCCGAATTGTCTTCAACCTTAGCCGCAACTCCCGTTCCGCTAATTCAAGCTCGCCGTTAATGTCAAGAGAGCTGGCAACGCAGGCGTCCTCCAACTCTGCACCGGTAGTCCTATGCGGCACCAGTGTCGGCAGCGGTGCTGCTACGTCCACCTGAAGACCCTGCGCCGCCTCCAGCACGTTCACCCCAAACCATCCCGCCTCGGCTACCTGCTGCCGTGCCTCCACGACCCTGCGCTTGATCGCTGCAGTCACCCGGCGTCGCCGCACCTGCGCTGTTCGTCGCCGCCGGGCCCTTGCGGCAATACTTAGCTCCGACGGCCGCGCCTGGACACCAACCTCACCCTCATCCTCGCTTCCATCCATCGCTGCCGATGCAATACCAGCAACGCTGTTGCTGTCGCTGACATTACCATTCGTGCCGACGTTAGCATCGACGACCCCCACCGAAGCGAGTCCCATTCCTGGCGCCCTCGGCGGCAGCAGCCCCGGAGTGTAGTCCAGCGCGTGGTAGGCGCGGTGCAGTTCTCGTAGCTGGCTAGGCTGGAGCTCACCGTCGCGCAGCCGCCTCAATGCTTGTTCCTCATGATGGCGCAACCATTGGGGGCTAACCCGTGTACGTGACATGGCCACTCCGTGAACCAGCAGCACCAGGTCCACGCCATTAAAGGCGGCTGACAGGCGAAGTGCGCGCGGCAACAGCTCCCGCAGCAGCTGGCCACAGAGGGCCCGCAGCGTATCGTTGTAGCCGGGCGAGACCGCCACGCAGCCGACGGCGAAGACGGCATTGGCGCATTCGCGCGCAGTCAGTGGCGGCAGCGCCACCGCCACCGAAGGTAGCACCGCTGGGGCCTGCAGTAGTTGTGTCGGCCGCGAAGCACTGTGTTGGGGCTCGCTTAATCGCTGGTACGAAGGCAAAGGCTCCTTCACATCAAGCAGGTGGTCCAGCTCTGGCTCCATTTTTTCGTTCTCATCCTGAGTCTCAGAGTCCCCCCCCCAAGGTACGTGCCGCGCTTGCTTATCATGCTGGCCAACCGGTCGCCCAGATCCAACTTCATCTGCGGCTGACGGAGACGCAGTATCAGAGGCGTCAGCGAACCCTACCACCCGCACGCGATCCAAGAGGGCTGCCACTGCCTCCTCCAATCTCGCAGGCCGCACCCGGGGCGTAACGCGGGAAATAGCCAACAACACAGAGATCAGCGTTGTGGTCTGCAGCCGCTGGTAATATGGCGCTAAGCGCTGTGCCAGCATGTTGGCCAGGTCCCCGTCCGAGACGCGATAACCCAGGTTGCTGCATAGCTTGGACAGCGCGAGGAGTGTCATGACACAGTCCGACGCCTGGAAACCTGACAAGCTGCAGCGCGCAGCGTCGCAAAACTCGGTCATCCAGTCATCGCGAGGACGCCAGCGGAGCCGTGCCAGGCCCCACAGTAGCGCCGATAACTCGTTCGGCGGCCATGTGGCCATGTGTGGCTGTACAGCAGCGCACAGCTGCGGCAGCCATCGACCCATGGGCCGGCAGGACAACCGCACGCATGTCCATAGCAGCACATTGTACGCCTGCGGCGGCAAAACGTTGGCTGCGACTGCGGAGCTGCCGCTTGCCGCGGCATTGCGTGCGAAGGAACCATACCGTTGCTGCTGCCGCAATTTATGCCGCTGCTGAAGCCGTTGCTGCTGAAGCTGCCACATGTCAAGCTGATGCTGCGATGCCGTTCGCTGCGAGGACACGGCCAGATTGTATGGAATCTCAGGCTGCTGCAGCACCACCGTTCGAGTGTAGCGGAAGAACCGCGTGAGCCAATTACGATCGGGGCGGTAACGCATCCGGCCTAGCGCCCAACCCAACATTACAAGACTCTGCGCATCCATCGTGTTCATGCGCCGCTGCGCCTGCCATAAGAAGTTGAGCATCCACGGCGCCGGGGGCTGGACACGCATTGATGCCAAGGCATGCAGCACGTTGCTGACGGCAGCGCCGCTCGCAAACGTGCGTGTAGCAACGTCACAGCGCTCCAGGAAGGCTTGCATCCATTCACGCCCTGGGTACAGTCGCAGCGTCGCCAGCGCCCAAATGCTCATCGACAGCTCCGGCCCGCCGGCTGCCGACATGCCCGCCAGCGAGGCTGCTAGCAGCGCAGCCAGCGCGGCTGCCGGCGGCGGCTCGCGCAGCAGTGCACAGCCGTACAGCATCATGGCTACCTCCTGGGGCTTCGCCTGCTGCAGGCGTGGCAGGGAACTCTGCAATACCGCTGCAGCCCAGCCGGGCTCCAGTCGAAAGCTGAAGTCGCGGTGGAACCTGCAGTCGACGAGGGAAGCGCTGAATGGAAAAAAAAGAGCTGAAGCAGTCGGACCAAAGAGAACAGAGAAAGGGCCATGCAACGGCCAAGACAGGTTTAAGGATCAGAGGAAGAACAACTGCAACTATTACCCATGTTCGAGGGCCAAACCTTACAAATTCTCATTGGGCAGGTATTTCCTTTAAGAGCTCTAGTGCTAGTAACCGTTCAATCCCCCCAAAGTGTCGAACACACCTCCCGTAAGCCCAGAAGAAACCCGCAGCCTGCCGCATTGTTAATTCCGATGCCGCTTCCCGCGCCACGGCCGCTGCCTCTCGGAGCAGGGGGCCGTCGTAGCAGCGTAGTCGGCTCATGGCACATATCAGCGCCGCCAGCAGACCCTGGCTTAGCTGCCGTGCGCTTCCACGGAGCCGCTGCGTCAGGTCATCCAAAAGGCCCGCCAGCAGCTGCCGCTGGACGTCATCGTCGGGAGGCTCCTCGGCAGCTAAGTGGCTGAGGTGTACAACGGCGTTCCTACAGCCGGACAATCATCGGGCAGGGAGCATGGAAACTTTGGCGATCTTTTTCAGTTTACCATGAAACAAACACGAAACATATCTCCGAATCTCCGTACAGAAGTGGGTACCAAATACTACCACTGAGCCAACCGTGCGGCGGCCAGAAATGCCTTGTGATGACAGGTCCAACATCCGCAGGACAAGCGCTAAGGAAACCGGGCATGCCCCATACGTGAGCGGGATGGTTTCTTGCCGGAAAGGATATGGAATCACAGTTGGATCGAAAAAGATGTAGAATCCATCAGGCCCTGGAATCTCACGACCCACGTAACTCAGTCTGCACCTCGTGACCCCCCAATGCGCTCCGAAACGCCCTCCCCGGAGAGCACGCCCTCCTACCAGCGGGGCCCCACCCAAGGCCCCCTGCAGCCTGAGCCCAATATACCAGCTTCCTGGCGTGCAGCCAGCAATCCCCTCATTTAATCCTGCACAACGAGCTGGTACATAGCCGCCCACAATTACAATTAAGGGTCTTAAAAATACGATAAAATAGGTCAATTTCATTTGTCCAATCCACCGTTTGCCGTGTACACCGCACATCCGGGACATACCCCATGAGCTTGCAATCGACCCGCGGGCCCATTTGCTGCAGGAAGCGCTGGACGCTGTGGACAGAGCGGCAAGCCACCAGCTCATTCTCCAGGCCGCCCCACCGGCCACCGCTGGGACCCACGGTCCATGTGGGGGGCTGCCCCGGCGGTGGTGGCGGTGACATCGCTGCTGGAGGACCCGGCCCCGCTTGTGTTGCGGAGTAACCATCGGTGATGGCTGTGGAAGTAGTAGCCGATAAGCCATCGCTACTCTGCATTGCTAATGGAGTGGCTGAAGGCAGTACCCCGTGCGCAGAGCCGGCGTGAGCCCCTGCCGCTCCAAGGGCGAAGGTGCATGTGGACAACATCGTATCAAGTTTCGCGCCAGCTTCGGGGCGTGAGTGTACCACGATAGCGGTATCCGCAGCTGAAGCAGATGACTCGACCGGCAGAGACGGCCCACCACCTTGCCCCCAGTCGCTTACTGGAGGTTTAGGCTGCGGGGGCAGCTGAAGCGGCAGCGGCTGCTGAGTCCGCGGGTGTGGTGGCAAGGCGGAATCGTTTGTTGTCAAGCTTTGGTGTCGAAGATCTGGCTGCCCAACAGAATGGGCTAGCTGTGTTTGGGCTGCTAATATTGGCTTGGGTCGCCGGTGCCGGTGCTGAGCACACCGCGGATCCTGAAAATCATGAACAGATGCCGGTGCTAGATCCCCACTATCGCTCTCCTGCTGCGTAGGTGCGCGTCGGATTTCTGCTGCTGGTGTGCGGTGCTGAGCTGCCCGGACGGCCTCCGCCGTGAGTGCCGACTCATCATAAGCCTCCAGGGTCTCCGTAGCAGGCTGCCTGGGTCCGTCCAAATGTAGCGCCGGGACAAGCTGCTCGACACCATGTTCGGCTGTGCTGCCAACTGCAATTTGCAAGGCGCCATCCCGACCGGCCAGCGCGGAACGTCCCCGCCGTGGCTCGCCATGCCGTGGCGGTAACAAGCGATCCGCTGCTGAATCTTGGCGCTCGGTTGCATTACTACTAGTGTGATCAACGCCCACAGATTGGAAAACCTGCACCCGGCAAAGCCATGTCGTGCACGTCTCGTGCGCCGGAAATTGCGCCAGGGAAAAGGAAGCACGACGCCCACTCACCTGTGCCGGTGCCGAAGCTGCAGTGGATGAAGTTTTTAAACTGCCTTGTACACTGCTTTCGTTTAGCGGGGCCCTGGCTCGCACCACATCCAAAGAATGGCCGTCAGCCCTAGCGAACAAAGCGTCACAGAGTTCAGAGATCCAATAATAGCACTCTTTCATACCTTCGTGCTGTCGCCAAAAATGTGTGCGAACAGGTGCTCGCTCGGCGCCCCAGCCGTATGCTGACTGCGCTTTGTGCAAGCAGACTTGCTGGATCTAAATAAGGACAACTACTCATCATAACGCGCTCGATGCGCTTTGCTTCTGTCCCTGCAACGCCCACGGCCGCCCTATTCGCCCATTCTCAATATGGCGATTTTACACCAAGGCCATCATCTACTCCCCATAATTAAAAAACGTTACGTGTTCACTGATGGGCTTCACCATGGACACCTCTTGGTGCACATCTGTCAAAGATCAGGCCCAGATCAAGACGGTATAAAGTACGGCATACACTATTTTACCTGTGTCAGAAGCGGCACAAGGTGAAGCCTGTTGGCTTAAAACCGGCACGCGTTTCATAGTAGTATAATTGCACTTCCGCTGACACCCACTTCCAAGTTCCTCGGCAGTGTAAGCTGCATTTGTCGATGTCTGTGCATTGATGATGAGTTGAAACCATTTAAGAGAGTATGATACGCTACACTTACCTGGTATAAAAGATCATACCCACGAGAAGTCCCATTCCACCACTCGCAAACTCGCTACTAGATAATGACAACAGTGGCAGCTTTGCAAAGCGAGTATCCTTACATTTTCAAAAATTTGCGAGTCCTCTAAATCCGCATTATAATCATGTCCTAACACGCAAGGGCCCTTAAGACCATTGTAACGGGCTGTAACGGCCCACGGGACGTAGCCCCGAGTCATCGTGCACGAGTCCGATGGCCGCTACATCAACCTTGCTATTTCTAGGCCGTTTCCACCCTCTTCTTTCTCATATCGGACCATCCTGATGAGACGTCAAACTAATCGATATGCAGTACCTCATCCAACGCAACCGCGAAACAGCCTGCAGGGTCCGCGGGCTACGCGACACCTTTTGCCTAGCAGCGAGAGGCCCCCGCGCGGCGTTACAAGCGCAGCAACCTGAATATCATCACCCGGATCGATTGTTTGCTTATACGCTTAACCTTGTGCGGGGTGTGGGTAGCCGCGACACCTCCGAGCAAGAGCTGCCCGCATATGCAGCGCCCCTGCAGCGCCCCTGCATCGCTGTCCGCAAGACGGGCTATGACCTGCTGCATGATCCCTGGAGCAATAAGGCGAGCAGCCGACAGCCTGCGTGCGCCAGCACTTCCATACACGTGCCATGCGAAAGGACCCATCTCCGCACCTTCGTAACGCCTCGCGATGGCCCAGCCAGTTAGCCCTTTTTTACACTCAATATTCTAGTTTTGTGCGTGATAGCGATAGGTGCCAACTGATCATCTGTTCTCAGGGTATGTCCTTTCCTCCCGAGGAGCGTGAGCGGCTGCGGCTACGAGGTCTGCTGCCGCCGGGACACCTCGATATGGACCTGCAGGTGGGGGGCGGAAGGGCGGACGGTGGCAGAAAGTGACGAGGGAGTACGATATGCAACAAGGTTGCTAACCATGATAGTTAAGGAGGCCGCTTGAGGTGGTGTAGTCGAGCGCGAAAGCTTTAAGAGGCCTTAAAATGGGTACCTGGGCGCTGGGCTGCGAGTACACCAAAGGCGGGCTGTTCGGACAAAACTTAAAAATAACACACGCTCGGATACAGCGTGGGGCTGCATCGCAGTAATGCCCGCATGATCCGGGGTCAGGACACAAGCTAGGGTCGTGACTGTCTGCCGCCGGGTCACAACCACATGGGCGTGCGAGTGTGGCGGAAGGGGAGATGAAGTGTAAGCCTCGTACCACACAATGCAGCTGGAGATTCGAGCACGTTCGGTGTATTAACGATGACAGATAAGGCAAGAGTGTGGGACTGACTGTCCGCGCTTTGGACCGGCCGCCTGGCGAACTGGGCCATACGAGCCCTCCATCTACCAGTGTTCCACGAGAGTGTGGGCCGAAAGACGCGTCGAGCGCAGATCTCTAAAGTAGAGGCAGCCGCTCCTAAATCTCGTGCCCTCCGCAGAAGCAGCGACTGATGGAGGAGTACCTGCGGCCTCTTGCGATGGTTCCTCCGGAGGATAGCCGTCTAGGCGGGGTCACTAGTGAGATGGCCCGGAGGTGGGATGGGATGGTGCCAGACTGGGCCAGGGAAAGCCAGGTCTGAAGGAGGGGAGATGTAGAGGTGATGAGGCTCAGGGGCAAAGGGCTTCTGGAAGGCACCACACCCCAGGGACACGCCATCAATTATGTGGACCCCGGGGATTCGGGAAATGGGATGAGGGTCCCGGGGATGTTGTGTGGCGTATGAGGAGGAGGAGGAAGATGTACGGGGAAGCAGCCCTCGCAGCAGCAGCGCATGGGCACGGGTGGATTTGGCAGGCGGGTGAGACGATGGACTGAGTGGGTTCGGTTCAGGCTCCCGAGCACGCATTCACACACATGTGGCACGTGGTTAAAAGTAAATAGAAGCGAGGCTGATGCGCGATCCGGGGAATCCAGTTGCTGTCGTAGCCCCAGTATGCTCGAGGTCCTGGGTGAGGAGTGCACGCGGAGTGTTGAAATTGCTGCCGGTAGGGCACGGGCGATGCAGTGCTGGCGGCTTGGTCGAATTAAGCCGTCAAAGTGTGTGACTCCATGTCGCGATATGTACCCAGTGCATATTCCTAGTGTCTTGTGACCAGCTGTTGATGTTGATGTAGTTTACTGTGCAATGCATTGTCCGCAGATGGGCCTTGCTGCAAGCGCTTCAGGACCGGAACGAGACGCTCTTCTACTCCATCCTCACACAGCACTTCGTGGTAGGTGGTGAAGCTTGTTTTGCATACTGCTGGTTCCGGAGCTATGCAGCTGGTCAACGGGGTTCGTGTGACACATAGATTGGTAATCATTTTGTTGCCTTCACCTTTACTGTACTACCGATGGGTGATAGTAAAGGCAACAAAAGGCCGTAGTGCTGGTGTCTGTGCGGATCGCATGTGGGCTTTGTAGTGTGTTGATAGAGATAAAGATGCTTTGGAAAAGACACTCGAAATAGCACGGTTCGGAAAGGCTCTCTCAAAATTTCTGATACACGCATGCGGTGATCGGTGGCGGAATGCGGGACACTGTATGTACTCAACAGTGCGTGAGTTACCCGCGCACAATCTGGCGGCAAAGATGGCGAATACCGCCGGATGCGAGGAGCGGACGGATGGGAGAACGGCTGGGAGAGGGGGGCCCAGGGGACTGGCTGGTTGGCGTATGGACATGAGCGCGGCTGACGAGGCCTGGTGAGCTGCATTCACTACCACCCAGCAAACCGGACTACCTCGTCTGCACTTGCCTCGGCTTCCCTGCCGCCCGCGCTCCAGCCGCTCCCCTCCCTCGCCCCTTTTTCCGGAGGTGGCCCAACACCGGAAGTTAGCACCCCACGTATTCTCCCATACCCTCCCCTCACCTAAGGTTGTCGTTTTCGCTCGCCGGTCCCACGCGTTGCCTGCAGGAGATGGCTCCCATCATCTACACGCCCACCGTGGGATGGGTGTGTGCCAACTACCACAAACTATACCGCCGACCCCGCGGGATGTACTTCAGCAGCGAGGACCGCGGCAATATGGTGGGATAGCGACGCAATTAGCACTTGTCTCAGGCGGCCGGTGACGTTTTGTCTTTTAGTTGCGCTACTGCTGCTGTTGTTAGGGCTCTGGGATCTCATGGAGGAGGAGGGGGAGGGCTTGTAAAGGACAGCGATGCATGGGCTGTGTGCCGAAACGAACCGCTGCTGCTCCGTTTGCGAGTCATTTGGCAGAATGCGTGACGTGATAACAGTGCAATGCAGCTCCCATTAAGTGCCGTCTTTGGATTTGGGTCGGATTGCTGCCGGGCGGGGCTCCGCGTCCTCGGGATTTGTGACCGACCGATTCATTGAGCGATTTGCGACTTCGAGGCAAGGAGCCTGATTGGTTTCGGAGTTTCATTCGCGTCACTTGGCCGCCCGGAAATCGCTCGCCCAGGCAGCCATGGCGTACAACTGGCCACAAGATGACGTACACGCCATAGTGGTGACTGACGGAAGGTATGCACGAGCCGGATTTACTTCGGCTGATCCTTCCAGCCTGTTGCTTGCTTCTTCCACATTCAGTCTCTACAATCCATCAATCCATCCTGACTAAAGATCAAGAATCAAGAATCAGGAGCAGCAGCTTCTACCTCAATAGAAATCCGCATATTCAAAGCTATGCTTTGCTATTGCTATATTTGCTCCCTTCTGTTCACGTGATATATCGTATAAGATCATAGGCACTTGGCGCCATAGCATACACATGATATTTCTCCGTGCCGTAGCCGCATCCTGGGCCTGGGCGACCTGGGCGTCAACGGACTGGGCATCCCGATTGGCAAGCTGGACCTATACTGCGCCGCCGGGGGTGAGTGTGATGGGCAGGTATAGGGTGCGGTTTTGGGTGGTTGAGACACTTGAGTGCAAACACAGGATTGCTATGGCCAATGTCCCTTCACGACCGTCCCGTCGTCCCCACGACTCTGCACCCCGGGATGCTCTTATGCCCTGTTCCTGCTCATCCGAGACAGCGCAATGTCAATCCTCGCCTATCCGTCTTTCCTTCCCCCCCTCCCCCGTTGATTCCCATCCGGTGCAGGTTTCTCACCCTCTCATGTGTTGCCGGTGGTGGTGGACGTGGGAACCGACAACGAGGCACTGAGGCAGGATCCACTGTACGCGGGGCTTCGGAGCTCGCGACTCACTGGCCCCGACTACTACCGCGTCATGGATGAGGTGCACATGGGGGATGGCCGAGGGCGAGGGAGACCACAGGGAGACGTATCCGCCATGTTTGTGTCTTCTTGCGCACTTACTCCTGGTCACGTGTTGCCATGCTCTTTAATGGAACAAGGGTTTATAGAACATTGCAGCAAAAGCAGTGTTATTGCTTGGTGGCAGTGTGGGTTGTTGTGTGTTGCACGGAACGGCCCTGGCCGCACAACCACGTGGCGACCTGCCCTTAACGTCTAACACAGGCATTTGAATCGCACTGCCGGCTCCTCCCACTAACCTTCCGAGGTTCAAGAAGCCTTGCGCCTTCCGGATAAAGGACCTGTAGCAGGAAGGCGCCACGGCGCCCTCCACCTCCGCCTCCGCAACTCTCGTGTGCCTTTCTCTTTGTCTCTTTGTGCCTACTTTCACACCCATGTCTGCACCCTGATGTAATCTGTCGTGGGATTCTGTGTGTCCGTGCTCATTTTGCGCTTATATACAACCCTTCGCGCTGCCATTCTTCTCCCCGGCGTCCTCTCCATATGCTCTTCACGTTCGATTGGGTTAACGAAAGGCATTTTTTGGTTCGTCGCTGCGGAATACCATTCGTCCCATCACAGTTTGTTGCTGCAGTGATGTCCCGGTGGCCCCGCGCCGTGCTACAATTCGAAGACTTTTCATCACAGCACGCTGCCTCGCTGCTGGAGCGCTACCGCCATCACCACTGCGTCTTCAATGACGACATCCAGGTTCGAATTTGTGTTCGTCAGTTCGTGCACACAAGATTCGTCAGTATTTATATGCGCCTATTATATCTGTGTGCAGTTTAGGTGTAGATTGTCCGTCCGCATATCTACATGTCGGTTTTATATGCGTCCCTTTGTGTTTCCAGGCGGGCGGGCGGGCGTGGGGAGTAAAGGGAGTGATAGGCTCGGACCTGCAAATGGCATGTGTGTTTAGGTGTACTCGGGGGACGTTCACCACACGGTGTGTTAGGGTTGCTGGCGGATTGATTTCTTCAGAAGAGACAATGAAGCCCAAATTGTAAGCATTTCCTCGACGTTATGCACGCAATCAATTAACCGCTTCATGAATCATCGGGCCGCCGTGCGATGGCTTCTTGGTGGGTGCAGGGCACAGCCGCCACTGCGTTGGCGGGACTGTACGGCGCGCTGCGCGTGATGGGCAAGCCTTATTCGGAGCTGGCTGAGCAGCGCGTGGTGGTGGTGGGCGCTGGATCGGCGGGCATGGGTGTCGTGCAGCTCGTGGCCGCAGGTGCGACTAAGAGGCCAGGCAGCGGCCTGTCGTGATACGTAGCATTTGATACTTGGCACACTTTGTATGCGCGTAAGTGCATGTACTGTGTACGTTTTTCACTCGTTTGTTGTGGCAGGCCTTTTTCCACGCTTGTTGTTCTCCTTCCCTCCTGTTGCTCCAGGGAATCTGCTTCCTGGTCCTGGCTTTGAATCTGGTTCCATTCGCTTACTTGAATAGTTGTGTTCGGGTTTACTGTCTGCGTTGTAGGTTTGTACGACGGCCCACACTTACTTCATACGGCGGTGGTGTAATACGGGAGGCGGTGACATTTTGCTTGCCTGCAAACTGCACCATCCCTGGACGACCTAGCCCACACAGAAACCCCAGCAGATTCCCTTCCGGGTCGTATTTTATTATCGTCCTGTCCCAACCACTGTCGAATTCTCGGCGCGTGTCTCCCCCCCTTCCACAGCCATGGAGAAGCACGGCCTGAGTCCATCCGAGGCGGCATCACGTTTCTGGATGTTGGACCGGAAGGGCCTTATCACCACACGGCGACCCGGCCTACAGGTTGCGGCCACTATAATGGGGTCTTAGGCTGAGGGTTTTTGCATGAGGGTAATTTCGGGGACACAGAAGGGGTGGGGTGGGGGGAGCAGCGCACTGGACAGCCGGGAGGGTGCTAGCAGCTATACTGGCAGTCCAAGCATACATGACGATAGGCGCCTTCCGAGCCCTGGCAACGTCGCAATTCTAACGCGACCTCCTCCCTCGCCCCTTAGCCCCATGTGCGGGGTTTCGCCAGGGTGGAGCAGTCGGAGGATGGCCAGTCGCTGCTGGAGGTGGTGGAGCGGGTAAGTGAACGGACCGGTGGAGCGGTGAAAAGAAAAAGGGGAAGACAAGAGTGAGAGAGAGAGAGAGAGAGAGAGAGAGAGAGAGAGAGAGAGAGAGCGCGACCCAGCCACCCCCGTCCCCGCCCCCGCCCAGCCAGCCTGAGCAACCATGGTCTCGCCCTGAGCCAACCATTCATCTGCCGTCCACTCTCGCTCACGTGTCACGTCGCGCATCCTACCCCCCCCCCCCAATTCGTTCGACACTCCTTTACTGTGTCCCCGGGTTCGTTGCCGTCCAAGCTGGGCACCAACATCATCGATTCAGACGTTTTTCTGGGTGGGTCCATCATTTCCATTGACTCATATTCTTGATTCCCCCAATAGGTGCATCCCACTATGCTGGTGGGGCTCTCCGGCGCCGGCGGAATCTTCACGGAGCAGGTGGTCCGGACTCTGGACCGCCACTGCAGCCACCAGCGCCCCGTAATCTTCCCCATGAGCAATCCCACAGCCAGCATGGAATGTACAGCAGAGCAAGCGCTGACTTGGACCGAAGGGCGCGCCATCTTTGCGGGCGGCAGTCCGCAACCGCCAGTGCGGCTCCCCGGAGGCGGTGAGCCGCGGCCAGTGGCGCAGGCCAATAACATGTACCTCTTCCCGGGTACGTCTGCCGTACCTTGTACCTCACGGGTCCTTCGTTACTTCCAAAGGTTGCACGGTACTAATACTTGCTTGTGGTCGTCAATCATGTAAAGGTTTTAGGGTTAGGGTTTTAGGGTTTTAGGGTAGCCGAATAGCTTATGAAAACCCACCCATTCTTCTGTATCAGGAAGTACCTTTGTATTGGTCGACTGCTTGTAGCGAGAAAGTGGCCTTATACGCGCATGGGAGGTGGGCACTTGTAGAGCTGCTTGTTTGGGGCGATGGGGGCCCCGGGGGAGGATACACAAGACCATGGACCATTCGCACATGGCATTAGGGCGCACATCGCGAGCAACACGATCAGAAAGCCCTACACAGAAGTTGGCGGAAATCATTGTCATCCGAACTTGGCGTAATTACAGGCGCCATGCCATATGCCCCCTACCTGCGACGCATAAGGGATTGCACTGGGCGCCTTCATTGGCCGTACGGGCATCATCAATGAGGATATGCTTATGACGGTTGCTGAGGCACTTCCGAATATGATCTCCGAGGAAGGACTGCGCCAAGGTGCGGTCGTGGTGTACCATTTTTTTGAGTATTGCGTGAAGGAAGTGCATGCGTGCAGTTTCGCCCCCAACCCCTGGGGGGAACCCATGGCGGCGAGGGCCGGTACTCGAGAACCTGTGTGTGTGCAGCGGCAACAGTTGCTACCGGCGAAGGAAAAGATGGCCTTATAGAGGCCTTTGCCCGCAGACACATCCCCGTTCTGGTCCTCTTTGAACTATTTGAACTATTTGTAATTGAGCGATCCGTCTTTGCGTCCATGAACAGCCGGCTTTTGGGAAGACGTGGCATGCACCTTTGTAAAACCCCCGACAAGGTAGGATGGCCAGCGTGCTGCTGCGCGTTCGCGCTCCCCGTGGTCGCCAGGCATTGTCCACATCGTTACACTGCGCCCATTCCCACGGATGCAGGTTTGGTGTATCCCCGCCTGGAGGACATCCGCGCCATCAGCGCCCGAATCGCTCTGGAGTTGTGCGTCACGGCGCACCGAAGCGGACACCTCAACGGGCCCGCCCGCGAGGCACTGGCTGCTGACGGTGGCGGCGTCGGTGGCTTCAGCTCTAGTCGCGGTGTGGGCGAGGGCGAGAAGTCACTGCTCAACTTCATCGTGCGCAGCATGTTCTGGCCCGAGTACAAGAGCCTGGTGCTCCTGCCGCGCGGCGTGGGCGAGTGAGACCATGAAGGCGGCAACGCGCACAAGAGCCGGGGGCTAGCCGGGGGTCAAGAAGGCATATGAGGGTGATTAATGTGCAGGTGGAAAGACGGAGAAGCGAACCGGAACGGGGGGTGCGCGGGGAATTCGGTGCGAAGAGAGTGGTGCGTTGCGGAACGGTGTGGTATCTACATTTCGTGGGGTCGGTGTGAGGCCGCCCTGCACAATTTCAGCTTTTGATGTCGTACATTTCAGTTGGCGCCAATTGATGACGTTTAAGGGGGGAGTGAAAATGAGGGTCTGGGCTCCTGGATGGCCAGGGACTGTACATTGTCGCCGGGTCGCTATTGTTTGCAAGTAGTCCACACGAGGAGTGCATCAGCCATATGACCCTTGTGCCTTACGAGCAAGTCAATCCTCTAAAAAAGAAGGGCCAAGTCAAACCCATCACGAAGACTCACTAAGCCTGACTGAAAATCAATAAATTGGGCAACATCCTGCTCGACCATCTTAATTTAATTTTTTTGCCGAAGAGAGGTAATAACCGTGACAAAGATAATCTAGAGTGACGCCGCTGGGGCTGGGGTTGCTACACCGCCGTACACCAAGACGCCGCGGTGGCCTCCCGCCACACCGTACAACGCCGGCAACGGCTCGGCAATATCTTCCCGTTCCGGCCCGCCCATATCCTCCGCTGAGCCCGCGCTTGCGATTCCTTGAACCGGGGACGTCTGCTTGCACCCAGCGGGGATACGTAATGTGCTGACCCAGAAGTGGGGCTGCAGCTGGCCAGCATGCATGATGGCGGCGTGTACCGCGGCGTTGCTTCGGGCCAAGATCCCTGTCACGTCCAAAGCGTTCGTGTAGAAGCGCCGAGGCCGGGGCAGGGATGAAATGAAATACAGTCAAAGCATAAAGACATATCCTAGGCGCACGGGTCGCGAAGTGTTAGCAGGAGGGGCAGGCGGGGCACTGGGAGCTGCTCCCGGGATGGCGAACAGTACAACAGTCAAATTCAACCAACGAGTCGCGAGTGTGCACAAGTATATTAATCTCATCCGTCTAGGTGCTCAGGCATGGGACTGTTTCGCATGCAGAGGATAGAGCTCCCCCTTGCCTCAAGTTGATATGCCAGTGAACGAATGGAGGTCAGTTGGCGGCCCCCTTGGCACAGCGATCCCAGTCGATCACAGCAATTCCCAATGACTTATTCATCACCGCTTGACCGCTTCACATACCGGCGCAGACGCGGCTCAACGTGTCAAAGTGAGTCAACATCATGATCCCCACGACGGTTCCTTTCTCCGCCCCGTTGCTGGCACCACGGCCTGCTTCATTTCGGCTGCTGCGTTCTCCGTTCAGGCTTGGCTCAACATCAGAAAGGTCTGCGACCTCTGCGACGGGCTCCGTCAGCACCCATATGCTGCCCGCCGCCAGTTCCCGCTGTACAAACTCACTGTCCAGGGGCCAGAGGTCGTACCTGCACCATAAGAGTGCATCAAAACCCATCAAGAAGTGCATCACACCGGAAAGGTGAACAAACGCTTCCTGCTAATTCATCTCTCATGACACGAACCCAATCCGAACGCTGCCAACCTCTACATCTACTGCGACATCCACAAACCAATCTACGGCCAGTATCCGCCAACACGGCTCCGGACCGTTATCGTGCCAGGAGATGGCATCCCAGGGAAAACTTCTGACCTTCCCGTCACGAAGATCCCCCGACCCCACTCACGGCATGGGCAACCACAGCAGCTCCTTGCGCTCCTGTATCAACCCGTCGGCCGCTCGTCCCGATGCCCCCTCAGCAACTCCAGCGGAGGAGGCGCCATCAGCTGCACCCGCACCGGTGGCGCGATTACGTCCGTCGACGCCACTGCTGCCATACAGCAGGTACGCGACGGCGCTTCGCAGCTCACTGTTGCTGCTCACTCGGCGCCATCGGGGCAGAAGCGCCCGCGCCGCCGTGTCGCCATCCAGCACTTGACGGATGGCTGTCCGTGACAGATGGCATTTTGGCAAAGGGTGCAGGCGAATGGACTGACCGCAGCAGAGCAAATGAACCATCTGGAGAGCGACATTGCGTAACGGGCACACCGCTCCCAGTGGCGCATCCAGCTACCTCTCCCCTTCTTCCTAGTGATGGAGTTTTAGGGTGTAGGGTGTCGGCGCCCTCAAGAGGCGTCCTTGAGATCCAGGCCTTGATGGTGCTGCAAAACCCTGAACCCGCCACCGCGGTTCCCGACCTCTCATCTATTTCCTTCCTACTCAAAGTACCATAATCGCGGCAAATACCTCACATTCCCAGTGCCCCAAAGGCACTCCACTTTCATCACTGTCGGATTTACTGCCTTGTATAGCTTTGTGGCTCCAACATGCACACAGTCTTACCTGGCACCCAGTCAAGAAGGCAGGGCACGCCCGGCGGCAGGCCCACGCCCCTCACCCAGCCCACTGCCGCTTCATACGCCTCCATCAGCTGCTGCCCCGGCCACACCTCAACCTCATACAACGGACCCGACAGCTGGCGGCCGATTATACGCTGTGCAGTCAGGTTGTACGTCACAGTGCAGGTAATGATCTGACGGATGGGCCCGGAAGCTGAGCCAGCGGCGGTTGATCCGACCTCGGCTGCCACCGGCGGCGGTACAGCCGCCGGCATCGGCGCAATCGCGGCGCCGGGCTGCACCAGTAGTGCTGAGGAGTTGGGGGCTAACACCGCTCGATCTTGGGCTGGCGGTGCTGAGGGCTGCGGAGGAGGTGGACGGGCGTCCGGAGCCCTGGCAAGGTGCCCCGGAGCCAGGCGGACAATAGCCTCCTGTCCGTGGGTTGGATCCGAAGGGGGAAGTGTGATGATGAGAACGACAGATTTGGGCAGAGCTGGCCTGGGGGAGGTGGTCAATGCACAAGCAGACAACGCGGATAGCGGGCAGTGTGCAAGGCTCCTGATGCCGGTTACGCCAGCCGCATCCCAACATCGGTGAAATGTTCTACGTCAGCAGCGTTTTGCGGCTGTGATGGACCCAAATCAGCGATAAGGCACTAACAGATAACGACGTCCAAGGCCCAATTATACCAACTACCCGTGTGCTGATGCCTACAGCGCCTCAAGCACGCAAACGTTTTGGCACCATTGGCAGCCGCAGCCACATCAGCAGCCGCTCTGCCATATTCCATGGGACCCACCATGAGCTGGTGTCCCAGGCCGCGACCGCGGGTGCCCTCCCGCACTCGCAACCCATACAACCACACGGCATCGCCCCGCCGCTCGCCGCAGACTTGTCGTATTAATATCGCATCAGGTATAGTTAGGTTGAATCGAGTGATGGTCATCACCATTTGCAGTCATGGTGAGACGCCGTTTCCAAGAAGAGGTGACGTAGATTCCACCATGACCCGGCACACAGGGACGGGAAGCAGGCACAGCGGCGGGAAGGAGAGCGTTGACGACAAAGGCAGTGGAGGGGTGGCGGTGAGGTATCGGTTTGTCAGTTGCAAAACAGCATGCTGCTACGGGGTAACACGCACAAGGCCTGACCATGCAGTCTCACGAAAAACACAATGCGAGATGGGAGGGAGGGTGTGCCATCCGGTTATCCCAATGACCATCATCAAAACACATCCGCCACTCACTGACGCCGTCAATGCTGCCCGGCCCTGATCCACCGGACACATGCGCCACCTCGCTCTTTGTCCCGGACAGATCTCGCTGCGCCTGCTCCTGCTCCTGCTCCTGCTCCTGCGAAATGCCCTGCTGGGAAGCTACAGATCCCGCAACGGCTTCCGCTGCCAAGACGAGGACGCCCCGGTCCTGGGCGATGCGGTGGATAATCCGAGGCATATAATCCGTACCGCCGTCTGCACACCATTTGCGCGCCAGGGACCAGGGACCAGGAATTTCGAATGAGCAAAAAAGGATTACCTGGCCACGATGCATGAGCCTCAGGAACAGTGGCTCAAAAGGTTCAGAGGCAGGGAAAACAAACACGCGACGCAGGAGGCAGGCGGGGGTGCCCAGCCCTGAGAGGACTGGCCGTGGGGGTTGTGCCCCCTCTACGGGGCCCCATGCAGCCCCAGGCTGGTGAATGGGACTTACAAACATTTGCACAAATGTCTATCAGGTCCTGTAAATCGTGCTGACAATCAAATTTGCGGATGCTGTGGCTCCGCGGTGTGCAAGCTTTATCTGTCAGCGATTGGGCAGTTTCCTTCGCACGTTCAGCGTCAGGAGTGCTAATTGCGACACTCGATGGTGCTACCATTGCTGATCTGCTGAGGACGCTGTGCCTGCGCAGGGTTACCCTACTCGGCGATAGAAACCGAAATCCTAGCTCCAAGCTTTGCATGCGCAAATATAGGTGATATGATTGCTAATTTTCGTGATCCAAAGAAACATGACCTGGACGTGCTCAAATGAACATGATTCGCAACGACGCCTGAGCATAGATTAGGCCATACGGTTTACTAGGACCGTGCAATAGTACAAAATGTTATAATGTGCTCATGTGTGAGGATGGATTGGATGGAAACATTAAGGACCTCTGCCATCGCATGCATTTCATGTTAAAACCGCAGTACAACTTCTGCGGAAAGCATGTTTGCAGCACGTAGTTCCAACTGCATCAAGGCTTGTAAGGTAAATTTTCGTCGGAACTTTGTTTGAAGGCAAGTAATATACATGTCCCATCGCCCGATTTCAACGATCGACGTCATCGGTTGCCTCCTCGGCTGCTTTCGCCACATGCATGTTTTAGCTTCTGCTATTTCATAATCATACTTGAGGTAACAAGGAAAAGGGCCTCGAACTTGTTAGATGCCGTAACAGCTACCTGCATCACGCTTGGCTCGCTTGGCCAAGTAGTTCCGCAGATGAAGTCACTATACGGGAGCCTTGACCCAACGGGATCCAAGTCCTTCATCTCAAATCTTCGTAATGTTTCGTCTATGCGATCAAGACAAGAATAAAAGTAACAATCATGGGTTCCTGCCCCTTGTAACTCGCAATGTTACAGATCTGCTTGCCCCTGCTACCCCTCGATGGGCACTGCCGTCTTGATTGCCGGCCAAACTGCAACAATTGCCACAACAAAAAATGCCCTATTTCTACTCGCCGACCAGCCAGCCTGTCTGTACCCTAAAAATTAGGAACGCATTTCACGAAACCGTGATTGTATCCTTGGGGCGCTCGCGCCCACCGACGGCGCATGCACTTCCTCGACCCCACTGCGCCGTCTTTTGCCGCTTCACTTTCGACCCTTCTTGCCCTGGCTTTGCCGCGGCGGCGTTGCATTCGCATGTAACAGCGCTGCAAAGGCGTTGTTGCCCAGCAACGCCGCAGGGACGTGCTGCTGCTGCTGCTGCTGCTGCTGGGTCTTCGCGTAGCAGCCCGCTGCAGCTCCAGGGGAGCTAGGGATACCGGCTGCATTGGCGGCTCCAGCGCCGCCGCAGCCCTTTCGCAAGCCGCCGCCACCACCATTCTTATATCTGTTGTTGCGCCGCTTCGTTTGCCGCTTGTCCTCTGCCCACTCCGCATCATCCAGATCGTCCGCCATGCCCATTTCCATTCCCATATCGAGATCGTGCCCGCCGCCGTACCCTTCATCGTCTCCTCCATGTCCGCCCGGGAACACCATCTCCTCCACGCGCAATCCACTGCCACCATCAGCGACTGCCATGACGTTACCACCGACGATGTGCGTATATGCCACAGCTGTACCGGCAGCTGCAGTGGAGCTGGCGTTACCATTCATGTTCAAGCCGGGCGGTAGGTCGTCACACGGCTCCTGAGCCATGAGGGGTTGCTGCAGCAGCTGCCGGTGCTGATGGTGCTGCAGCTGTTGCAGCCACAGCTGCGGATGCTGGGGATGCTGCGGATGCTGCACTGCTACGGGGTTAGAAGGAATTGGTATCCATGTTGCTGCGGTGGCAGCAGCGGCAGCTGCTGGAGGGGGCCCCCGGGCGAAGGCCTGGTGTCCCTGCATGAGAGCGCCGTTGGGCCCAGCGAGCTGTACGGGCCTCGCCGCTGCATGAACTGCAGACAGAGGTGCCATAGGCACCTGCCGCACGCCCCAGGCACCCGCCGTTGCGACTGGCAGCTGCCGGTGATGATGCTGATGCAGTTGTGGAGCGTGCTGCAAGAACGCAGGCCTCACGCTCCAGGCGCTGCTCCAGCCGACCCGTGGCTGCAGCAGCTGGTAAGGCAGCGGCGGCTGACACAGCATTCGTGGTTCGTTAACTTGCGATTGTGCCATAACGTACTGCGCCTCGTCCTGCTGATGCAAGTGGTGGTGTTGCACGTATAAGAGCTGTTGCTGCATCTGCCCTTGCACATTGCCAGATTGCGCCTGGGGGTGCGATTGGTACTCCACCTCTTGTTGCTGCAGAATGTCGTGAGGCTGCTGCTGCATGTGCTGTTCGGAATGGGTCCAATCGCCGTTGCCTTGATGTTGCTGGCCGTGCAGGTGCTGCAGCAACAGCCGTGGCGTTGGCAGCTCGTGGGGCTTCGGTTTCTGCACTTGTATTTGGCTCTGCGTCTCGACCTCACCCACCCCAGAAGGTGACACACATGTCGACTGCTGATCCCCCGGGACCCGCTCCCCCATGCCCTCCTCCTCCTGGTGACCGAGGGCCGTCGGCTGAGCCATCTGGGCATGTACATACGCCGATTTCCAGATCGCCAGATAATTTTTGGACACCTCACAAGCAGCTTGGCACGCGTACCACTTCGGGTTCAGCAGCTCCCCGCTGGCCATCCACAACCGGGCGGCCAGGACCTGGCGTACCTCATGGCACAGCTGCTCCAACGCCGCCTCCAAGGCAATCGTTGAATCCATGATGAGCACCATGAAGCTGTCGTCTGTTGGCGTACAAGGCAGGTGATGCCGGCGTAAGGCACGTTGAGCCGCAATTCATCATCAAGGTCATTGCAGAGTGGGAGCATGCGAAGCCCTCGGGCCTCTTGAAGTCGCGTGGTATTTAAAAAAGGTATCGCTGGGCCAAAATCGGAAAAGGATCATCGGACAGGTGAAGGCGTGGATAGTCCCGAAAATGAAGGCAGTCGTGACAGCAGGCTATGGAAGCCTACGGAAAGCTGGTGGCTTGCGACCGATTCTCCTCCCGGCATACGCTTTCCTTTCATTTTCGTACTGGCCTATTCTTTCTCCACCTCGTGCGCCTCCTTCCTGACAGCCCCCGTTGTGTTCCCCGTAGCGGCAGAACCTGGTAAAACCCGGCAGCATGCCCTTGACCAAGCCCCCTTAATTGAGGAACCGACAGCCGACAGACTCCCTCCCATGGCGCAGCATTTTCACAATTCCGGTGCAGCGTGCATGCCACTTCGCATTTTAGCAACTTTCCAGGGCCCCGTGCAGTCCCTGCTCCCACCCCCAACCCCCACACGTCTCGGACCTTTTCCCAAACGCTCACCGGCAGACATCTCCGCCTGCGCTTTCCCTAGCTCCGCCATCAGCTCTCTGGCCCACCGTACCATGGGGACCACATACTCCCGATACTGCTCGTGGCATTTCCGGAACAGGTCCACCGCTGCAATGTGCTCGACGCGAAGCCTATGCGGCGTGAAGTCGGCCACGGCGGCGTTCAGGCCTGGGAACTGGCGCGCAGAGGAAGGCGACCCCATATTGAGGGCTGCGGTAGCCGAGTTGGCACTGCCGGACTCCTGCTTCTGTCCCTGCTGCTGCTGCTGCTGGTGCTTGGGTTGGCAGACTGGGCAGGAGGCTTCGTCAATATATCGGTGTGTTTCTCTTTTCTGCGTGAGCAAAAACCAAGGCGAAAAGCATCAGATGTTGCAGAGGCGTCATCGCAAATACATTACTCGCCCTGCTATTCCCAACTGTCTTAGCAATCTAACCATAGCCCGAGAGAACGCCGGTATGGGGGCCAATAATACAGATTCACACAGGCACAATCCTTTTTGCATGTGCGTTCTATAGCTGGTTCGGGGCGGTTGCTTGCACAACAATCAGAATCAGTATTCAATCAGTATTACCACCCACCCACTCACCCGCTCTTGCGGGGGGGGAGCCGAGCTGCCCCCTGGGACACCACCGCACCCTCACCAACCTGCAGATCATCCTCCACAGCGGCAAATCCAAACTCGTCCCACTGGCCGTCCTCCCAGTTAGCGCCCGCCGCGCCGGCAGCTACGGCGGCGGCCTGTGCTTCCTTATGCTTGCGCTTCTCCAAACCCCGTCGGAGCCGGGTGAAGTACACCCGCAAGGAAATTCTGAGGGTAGGTCGTAATACGCACATTGGGAGAGGAATGCAGGACGGATAGGACTCGTGCCTTCGGTGCATGGTCGGCGCAGGTAAAATCAGTGCCATGGGAAAGCTCGACAAGTTAATGCAGTGCAAAGACGATTCGCACGGGAACATCTAAGCATCTCAAGGAACGGTCGCTCTCGCACCACATCGCACCTGAGCTGCAAGGACATCCCCTCCCGTAGTTGCCTTATAGCGTCCTCCTCGCATTCGCGCTGCCGCGCCGCCGCTGCAGCCTCCTCCCGCTTAAGCCGCCACTCTCGCCAAGTCCGCTGGATCACCGCCGCGGCGTCGCTCTGCTTCGTCTGTTCATCATGCGTAGGCCGGTAGTCGTTGGACGCGACCACCCCAACGGCCTCGACGGCGGCGCGCAGCAGGCCTGTGAAGAACAGTATTTGTGGGGTTGTTGGTGCAGACGTGCGTGCTTAGACCGGGCGGAGGCGACCGAGAGGGCTGCACCTGGGACGAGGCAACGAGTGAGAAAAATGTGATAGCTCCTGAGGCAGCGCGATGAGCAGAGGCACCAACACGAGCACCGGAATCCAATGCCAGAACCCAGCTCATACACACACTTGTGAAATGAACCGGGGATATTAGCGGACAACGGATTTACTTGCCTGTGAGCATAAGTTCTCACCTGTCGCATCGGCAGCCTGCAGCTGACCCGCCGCTTGCTGCCCCATAATCCCCCGCTGCCCAGTGCTCGGAGGCTGCACCCTGGCCTGCGCCACGTTGTACACCGACGCAAGCGCGCTCTGCTGAACCTTAAACTGCTTTGCCTGCTGAAGCGTGGAAAATCCCTCGAACTCGCGGTCTGCGCGGCTATCGACAAGACGTAGGGTACCGCCGGGCGTGCACCATGCCATCGATAGCTGCCGCAGCTGATCTGCCAGCGTCGCCAGCGTCAGGTCGCGCGAAAAAAGACGCGAGGCAGTGGTGGTGGTGCTTGTTCCGGTAGCGGTGTCCAAGAGTGGCATCGCCAACATCCCAGTGGCTTCCCGCAGCAGCGGCACCACGTCCGCAGGCCAGCAGCTACGGCTGGCGTAGGCCTCTGCCATTGCAGCGTTGGCGGCAAAGCTGTACTGCGACTGAGGTTGTAGTGGCTGCGGCGGCACGCGTTTCTGAAGCTCAAGGGAAAGCCATGCGCTGGCGGCGGAGAGCAGAACACGCCGGGCAAGTGCGAGGAGCCGGTGGCCATGGGCCGCCGGCCGCCCCTGCATAGGGACCTTCTGCACCAACAGCTCCAGCGCCACCGCTCCGCTAGGCGCTTCTATCAAAGGCAACAGCTCATCCTTGATAATGGAGGTAGCGACGGCGACAGAGCTGCCATCACTGCCGCGATGCTCACCCGCCGCATCCTCCGCCGCCAGCAGCCGCGCCAGGTATCCTGCCAGCACCATGAGTATCCTCGCACCCAACAGAAGCTGCTTGCCCAGGGCGTCTCGTGCCACCTTCGCGAGGCGGAAGTACTCATCCGTGGCATGGACGGACCAGTCACCGTCGCCGCCACGCATCATCCTCATGCCGTGCGACACCTGACCCCTACTCTGCCACGGCGGCTTGAAGCCCAGCGCCCACTGCCAGCGCGATGAGATTTCTTTCAGCTGGCGGTCTTTCACTTGCGGCAGGCCGGCCAGCATGCCAGCAAGGTTGGCGGAAAGGAAGGCTGTATCACAGGAAGCTAGCACCAGCTGGCCCATTGCCACCTCCACAAGCTCTACATAGGCCTCCAGGGGCAGGCAGCGGCCGCCCACACCGCTGCTGACATGGCTGGCAGCGGCTGTGGATGGCGGCGCAGGTGTACGTCCACCGCCTGCAACACATCGTCGCACTGGTTGCCTTGATTTCCGCAGGCATTTTCGGAACTTTCGGGGAAGCTTCCGAGCGCGATCAGAGAGGGTACGCTTTCGCCCGGGCTAGCGCAAGCGCCAGTAACTTACGTCAACAGGGAGGGGAGGGCGGAACCCTCCAATACCCTCAACTTGCCATGTTAGTCAAGTTTTACGAATGTCTTGTCTCGCACGCAATGGCCCAACCAACAGATCGAGCCCCAGCCCCTCACCCTGGGATGTGTTAGCGGATGCCACTGCAGGAGCAGCACCCGTGGGCGAGGTAGTTGAAGATACCGTGTTGGCGGTGGTGGCGGTGGCGAGAGCCGGTGATAACAGCCCATCTCGGCGGCAGCACCAAGCCAAGTAGTACAGCACGTCGCCAATGGCCTTGTGGGGCAAGCTCCTCGCAAAGTAGTTAAAGCCCTGTGGCGGAAGGTGGAGGTGCGTACAGCTGCGAGTTGCGGATAAACAGAAGCTGTCGGGAGAAGAGGGCCCCACCGGGCACCTGGTGGCACATCCAGATTTCCAGAACAAGGAATGCCACTACCAGCTGTCTGAGAACACGGTGCCCACCCACACAGCAACCCACCAACCCATTCCTCACGGCTGTCAACCAATGCAGCGCGCCCACAAAATTGCGACATGTCCTAAAATGCGCGTCCTCTGCTTGCCGCCAATGTGACTACTAATTTGTGCTTCGCAGCCAAGTGCTTTCTCCGTAATGTCCGACTCCCTGCCCCCGACTCCGAACCCCAGCGACACCACCTGCCGCAACAGGTACTCGGGCACCGCCGTGTTGTCTCGGTCCCGGATCATTCGAGCCGCTGGCACATCCAGTGGCAGCCTGCCGCGCTGCAGCTTGAAGACCCTGAAGCGTGGGCATCGGGGAACCGGGTGCATGGAAGGTAAAGGGCGACCCCGGGGGGTACGGCGAGTTTCCAATAGGGCTTTCAGTCGTATGGCAAGCGAACTGGCCTGCCGTCATTGTGGCCAAGCTTGTCAGGGGGTTAAGGCCAACTACGTGCGCACGGAAGATGAGAACAGTGCATTTTGAAAATGGCGCCGGTCGACCGGCGCACTACGGCATTGGGGGTTGCGGAGTGGCCTACAGGCCAGACCCTTCCGGCGAGCAGAACCAGTAGGGGGATGGCCCGTCTTCGCACCTGCCCGCCAGTTCATCGCTCTTCAGTACAAGCATCGCCGTACGCCAAGCCGTGTACGACACCGCCGGCGCCAGCGCAAATCTCCCGGACAGTGCGCTGGAGTACATAAGCGCTTCCTTAATCCAGAAGTACAGGTCGTTGTAATCCAGGCCCTCAGAAACTAGCAGGTCCACCAGCGCCCCGTGGGCCGGTGCGGAAGTGCCCTTGTGGAATATCGGCGGCTGCAGCAAGTCCTGCTGGAAGTCGGCCGCCTGGGCGGGCGCCAGTGGCACCGCTGCCACTAGCGCTAGCGCCCTCCGTGTCAGTGCGCGAATGCTGCGAACGAGGGTAGTCTGCAGGGGGTACATTGTCGGGATCAAACAGAGTCAAGAAACCCAAGCCACCACGACCCTTACACGACCATTACTAGTAGCGGCTCACCCACTACGGCCAGTCTATACGACCATACGCGTGATATCGGCCGTGTATGCTCCGCAAGCGGGTTCTGTTTCGGTGAACCTACCGGCTGGAGCTGGAAGTCAGCTTCCACGGTGCTCAACAGCGTTATAGCCGTCCGGCAGGCGCGCACGCCACGAACCACTGGTCGCAGCGCCGTCAGCACCGCCTCGCTCGTAGCTGGCCGCAGTGCGCCATCGCCAACGATGGGCGCGTCCATGTACGTATCAATGGCCGTTCGCAGCACCTGATGTGACAAGCACGCGGTCTTGACGGCAAGGTCACGTGCGAGCACCGCTGCCGTCCCCGACCAAGGCATCGTGCCGGCCTCATCCGGCATCACCGCCTGGCGCGCTGCAATGCTGAGCTGATATCCTAGCAGCTGCCGGGTGGTCGCCAGTGCCGGTATCGCATCTGCTGCCACAGACTGTCCCGTTGCCTTGGCAACCGCGGCGGCGTAGCTTTGCCCCATGGGCTTAGGATTGCGTTGGACGGCAGCTGTAGCAGGGGCAGTCAGCGCAGACGCAATGCCAGCAGGACCAACGGCGCCACCTGCTTGTGCGGTCAGGACGGCGGCACGCGCAGTAGAGACACGCTCCGGCCCGAAGACTGCCCACCACACGTGGGTCGCATGCTTGGCGGACAATCGCTGGGACCAATGGGACAGCCCCGGCAGGCCATACAGCTGTTCCAGAGCTTCCAAGTGCTGCTGTTGCTGCGCGGTGAGTCGCGTCGGGCCCCGCTCGCGCAACGCAGCCATCGTGGCTTGTGCCACACGCACCATGGACGTGGCGGCGTCGGCGTATTGGAGACCTGACGAATAAGCAGAAGCTGCAGCGGTGGAAGCAGCAGGAACAGACGTCTGCTGTGCCGAGGTGCCCGCTGGCACCTGCGCCCGCGGCACCTCGGCCATGGCATCCATTGTTTCGTGCCCCGGTCCGAACTGCACCATTAGCGCCAGCACCTCCAGATGCCCCGGCCAATGGCCACAGCGCTTAAAACATTTGGCAGCCTCGTGCAACAGCGGTGCCGCCGTCCGCCAGGTGGTCAATGCTGTTGCCGGCTCCTCTGATGCCGGCGGCGCTGCTTCACTCCCTATCTGTTCCCATGAGTCAGGTGACGGCTGCGACAGCTGGTGCTGCTCCCCGGCGCCCTTCCCCTCGGAACCTGCTCCGGCAATCACCCACTGCTGCAGCATCAAGCGCGCCTCCAGTAGAGCAGCATGGCCCCTGCACAGCAGCATCCTGCCCCCGACGGCCGCCGACGCCGTCGGTAATGAGAATGAATCCTCAAGCATCATAGCCGTGGTCACCCATCGGTCCAGCTGCAGCCGCAGCCTCCGCGCTCCCCCGGGCTCCGTTTGAGCCATGATGCAACGGTGAAGAAGATCCCAGGCGCGTTCATCCACCGGCGCCCATGTCGCTGCCGAAGCGCTCACGGCGTCGCCATCTCCAGCAGTCTTTGTTGCTGTTGCCGTCCCCTTCGTCCGCTGCCGGGTTGCGGACTTCGGCGCCTTACTTGCGATGTATTCCGAGATCAGCCTCGCTGCTTGGGCAAAGTCACTGTGATCCAGGAGCAGCTCTGCGGCTCCTAGAGGGTCGATCTTCCTGCTCGGGCGACAGGGTGTGACATGGAGCATGGGGACCACAGAGCAGTTGGCTACTCATTACCACGTAGCTCTACTGAGACAGGGCTTGGCAGAAGGCTTTCTGCCTGGGAACAACAGATGTTACGGAGCGAACATATGCGCATGGAATGTGAATAGTTACTATGAGGCTCGTTGAACAGATAGCCAGTCTCTCTCTAACGAGCCGCAAAAGCTGTTTTTAATTAAAATTGATAAAGGTGCCCCTCCCCCCGTCGCTCGGTCCGGTCAGGACCCCCCGTGCTCGTCTTTGCAGGGCGAGTCGCCCACCGTTTAACACCCCATATAGGTTGCCCAATTCCGTTATCAGGATATGAAACGGACAATGCCCCCTATCAGAATCCCTCGGGACTTGCCGCTTCAGCCGCGCCAGCTCCCGCCAGTAGCCCATCCGCGCCAGTAGTGTGTCGCGCTCTGCCTCCGCTGGCATCAGCCTTGCTGCTCGCCGCGCCCTGCTGTGCTCTCCCCTCGCGTGACACCTGAGCACAACACGCCGCAACGCCTTGGCATAACTACCGGCCCAGCGCCGCTTCAGCATGTCGTGCAGCTCGGAAACTAGCGGCGCAAACACCTCCGTCGCTGCACTGGTACCATCGCTGCTGCTTGGGCCATCAACAGCCTCGTCGTCCTCACTGTCGGTCGCAGCCGAGCCACCGCCAGCAGTGGCGCAGCCAGGTGCCAACAGTCCCGTCAGCGTGTCTAGGTCATTTGTGAGGTAGACCTGCTCAACCGCCTTTGCCAACCACCCCAGGGCACGCTTCCGTGATGCCGCAGCGGCAGCAGCGTGTGTTCCGGCTGGCGGTGCCGCTAACGGATCCAGTAAGAGTACGGCGCCACCGTGCTCCGCTAGGTGTTGCCGCTGGTGTACTCCGTATTGGCGAAGCGCCTCCGCCGCAGCATCCAGGCAGCATTCAGCGGCAGCGGCATGCTCCTTGGCTGCCAGCAGCATGCGCAAGGAGGTGGTGTGGTTCCCGGCCTTGAAGGCCAATTCGGCAGCTGGAGCGGCCAGCCCGCAAGCCTGGTGATGGGGGTAGTGATTTTAGACGCAGCGGACAGAAGGTGAAGAAGCCATCGAGTGTGAAATATGAGCGCTCTGTAATTTTCGCATGTCACCTAAGCCTATGTCGCCCCCACACACAAACCTGCAGGCACCTTCCCGCCAAGCTGAGCCATCGCCGTAGCTCGCCCGTCGTTACGGGGTCCGGCGACTGCTCCCGTCGGCTCGCTGCCGCCAACAGCTGCAGCGCCGCTCCCGCCAGTAGCCGCCGTTGCTCAGTGGGCGACTCCTCGTCGGCGGCGCGGCGGCGCTTCAGGTAGGCCTCAGCTACTTCGGCCCGAACCTGGTTTCGGAGACCCGAAAAACCAAATAAAGGTCACGCTGGGCTCAAAACGTAATAATTTTAACAGGGGAGCTGCTCAGCAGTGAGTGATTCGCATATACTGGGTTTGTGGGGAGCTGTTCGGCGTTGCAAAGGGCACAAACGGACTCAGATGTGAAGTGTCGACAGTGCCCATTCACCTGGCAAGGGCGCCGACGCACGACCCATATCTCACTTACCATGTCCGCCGCCTGCACGAACGCCTTTCTTGCCATGAGGTAGTTCCGGTTGTCCAGCAGGTTGCGAGCCCGCTTGGCCCACTCGGCACGACTACTGGTCGCCTGCTGGGTGAGGCCGTACCGCACGGCGTCTCGGCCGTCCTCCAAAAGTGACCTGCGACCATGGGTCGGTTGGAACTGGTCTTAGGTGAAGGTGCTTTGGAGGAGACGAGCGATGGCGGGAGAGGTTCGTGGGATAGCTGCCCCGAATGATGATTCCCTTCAGCAGAAGGACCCTATTAGGCGACACCGCATGCGGGTACGCTTCTACCGAAACCACGGACCTGCGTGGACGGCCCCTAAGGATTTCCGCTGATCGTGGGGCTATGCAGGGCATGGAGAGTGGGATGTGCAACCAAGGCACCAGCTTAATGAGTTGTTAAGGCCCGTAGGTTGTCATATCGTTGGGAAGAGAGTCTGGATGTTACACCGTAAAATCTTTCCTAACAGACAGATCGCAACAGTGCCCCAACCTGAACCTGCACGCTGCAAGACCAGCCCTGTCCTTCGCGACCTCTTCGTTTCGTGAAGAGCCTTTGAAGGCTCTTTGAACTCCTGACCCACCGGTGCACGGTCCGCGCGATGCCCAAGCTTTGCAGCAGATGGTAGAAAGGCGCTCGCTTCGTGGGATTGCGGTCGAATATGACTACGTTGTTCTTGGCGCGCGTCAACGCTGTATACAGGTGCTTGAGCTCCTCCGCCAGCAGCACATGAGAGCGCTCATTGAAGTTCAACGGCCGCACGGACCCGGGGTCGGGTGGAGTCACCTGCAGGCGGCAGGTGCGGTGGAGTATTTGTTATTTCGACGGGTTTTCCCCACCGGTGTGACAGGACACAAAAGGGTCCCGGTTGCGCAATGGATGACCTATATACCGATAATAGCAGCGCTTAACATCCCCTCTTACCGGCACTCATTGGAAGAAGGCATGTGCGGGTGTATCAAGTGCGTTTTTTGCATGTGTGTTTTTGTAACCTGATGCAGTGGCTACCCCTGTAGTAGCGGACGGCGGAAATGAGCTGTTTGTCGGCCCCCCCATGCCAGCCCCTAGCTTCACACTAGCGGCCTGCAGCATGCCCGTCTGAACTTCACACGTGTAAACCCGCCAAACCCACCTGCTGCATGTCGTACTGGTGCCCGTCAGCAGCGGCTACGCCGCCTGCCGCCGCCAACTCCGCCAGATATGAACCGAGCACCCGCCACTCGGAGTTGGCCTCGCTATCGTTGAAGAAGTCCACGATGAACACCTGCACACACCGGTGGGGTCAGGAAAGGGAAGATCAGATCAGAGACACGTACAAGCAGGAGATGAAGTTCAACAAGTGCGAATGTGAAGGTGGTGCCACCAATTTTCGACTTGTCGGAAAAAGGTACAACGGGGATACAATACTGCATTTTGTGGTGTACTGCAAGGCATGCAACAACGGCATGCGGTTTTTGCAGTTTCGGAGTTTCGTCATGTTGCCGCAGTGAGGGTTACCAGCACCGCGTAACTGCGAATGCCAACGAGACTTGTACGCCATCATGCAGATCGGCAATATAGCCGGCCGTAAGCGCCAAACCAGATACCAGCCCTCCCCCCAGAACACACACACACACATCATCGAACTCCAGTCCCTTGGCCTGCGGCACCGTCATGATGATGGCGTTGGAGTCCTGGATGTCTTGAGGCAACTGAGCCACAGACGCCATAGTGCGGACCAGGATCACCTGGTGGGCCCCAAACTCCACCTGATGGCGTTTGGCAGGAGAACGTACAACGGTGGGCGCGAGGATGATGGCGAGGAGCGCGGTTCATAGGCAGATTGGACATAAGCTGGGAGGTCGCACTTCGCTAGGAAAGAGCTTACGCGCATGGGCAATAGAAGGAACGGCGATAAGGAAAGCCATCGCTGAAGCTGCGAGGCGTTTGGGCAGCCAAGCATTAGAGCTTAAGGTGCACATTTGGATTTGAGTTAACGAAGGCAAGGAGTTGTATGGGCTCCGGCGCACCAACACGCAAAAGGTAAAACAAGCATGTACTTGCGCATCACAACCAATCGCGCACGCAGTGTCTTAAGCAATGCGTCCTGGCAACAGTCCCAGCCCTTCACTGCATTTGGCTTCCGGCCCGGAATCTCCTGCTCTCCACCTGCGACGTGTTCTTGTCTGAGCCACTGAGCAGGATCGCCAAGTCGTCAGATGAGATACCCCCCAGCAGCAGAGGGTGGGGTCCGGGGAAAAGCGCCCGCTCTCGCTCCAGCCGATCCAGCTGGCGAGGGAAGTAGCGCCGGAGCACATCCACCACCAGCGCCGCTACATCCAGCACGCCTTGATGGGTGCTGCGAGGACATGAGGACATGAAGACATGTTCGGGAGAAGTTGCAGCGGATCGCGAAGGTGAGTGGACTGTTGTGAGCGGTGATAGAAGGGACACGGCTGGTGAGAGGCGTTCTACTCGGGGCGCGGATAAGGCCATGCCGCCGGCGGTTTGGGCGGGGAGGAGTGCCGGAGAAGGGGGGGATGGGGGATCGTCATGCAGATGTGGACGCGCACACTTGACGGGTTGCGGCGGGGCAGAGCCAAAACTGCGTTCCCATCTCACCGATAGTTCATCTTCAGCTGTTGGATCTGCGGCGTCGCCACCGCCAGGCCGCGACCCCGCCGTGGCACAATGCCAACCCGGCTACCAGCACTGATGGCATCGTCGCCTGCACCTGCCGCCGCCGCTACCCGCCGCTGCCGCCGCCATCTGCTGCTGCACCTGCTGCTGTTGGCGGCGCTGATTCTCCTCATAGAACAGCGTGCAGATGTCTGTGAAGCGGAAGCCGATGCCTCGGGCGATGGTCTGTGCTGTGTCTCCGCAGTAGAACAGGGTGTTTGGGTCAGCAGCCACCGCGATGTCCAGCAGCAACTCGCCCTGCGTGAAGTCCTGAACCTGCGGGATCCGGGATGGGGCTGGTGGATGGAACTGCGCGCGCCCGAAAACCCGCTACCATTCTCAAGCAGGGGCAGGGGCACGGGCTGTAACAATCCTGGCTGCATGTTTCTAAATAAATACCTCTTTTACCTCATCGCGATATAGAGCGTGGATTGGCGTTCCATTGTAACTGGTGACGGCCATCTCCCGATAAATGTGGCCCACGAGGTCCAGCAGGTCATACCGCCACTCCTGCCGCTTCAGCCGCTCGTACCTGCGCCGCGACGACAACGCGGGCGACGGCAGCGGTGGCGGCGGCAGCAATGGTAGCAGCATTGATGCATGGCAGCAGAGGTCGGTAGTCCAGCAGGGGGCGAAGGGGGACAACGTGGTTCGTGCGCGGCTCGGAACGAGAGCGAGGAAACACATAATGCGATATTCAATGTACCATGCGACATTACGATGTATCATCCGCCGCCTTTTGGCCTCCCACGTAGAATCTCACACAGGACACACTTGAACCACAAACACAAGCAGCCCCCAAATATAAACTGATTGGGCGTGTAGCTCCCGCCCTGAATTACTCACTTGCGCTGCATGAGCAGCGGCCTGGCCTGACTGGCCTGATCTTCCAAGGCCCCTTCCAATCCCTGCGGACCAACAACATGCGACGCCCCAAGCCCACACAGAGCACCACCAGCTCAGCCACGCGGGGATGACCTACCTTTCGAATATTGGCCACACCAGCTTTTCGCGGACTTCCTCGCTGAAGTTAGGGGCTCGCTTGCGGCCAAGTGTCAGGTAAGAGGCCAAATCGAGATGACCCGTGGGACTGTGGGACGTTAAGACAGCGGAGTGGCAGCACGAGGGACGGCGCAACATAACGATGGCGCGGCGAGCTGCCGCATATCGCATATTAAAGAACAGCACAGGAGTTAGAATGGCTGCGCGTTTGATGCAGACGGGATGTACTGCTAGGGCGGATCCGTAATGCATCCTCACCCCCGGAAATCGGCACTCCTGAGGCCCCACCTTGCTATGGCCTCCGCACTGCCCTTGAGGTAGCTCATAATCTCTTGGTAGACCAGGCCAGGGGGCACACTGTCGCGTTGATCGGGGGCTGCGCGGGCGGGCGCATAGGGACGCGAGTGCGGACAGGTGAGGACAAGCTTTGGCCTGGCGGCTTTCCGGGCGGAGGAAGCTAAGTGCAAGGGTCGCAGCATATGCGTGGTCACCTTCTATTCCGGGCTCATCTCCCTCCCTCCCCGCACACCGTGACCAGATTGTAGTACTGAAAAAGAACCTTCCGGTCGTTTCTTAGTCTACGTGTCCATGTCCACTATTTTCCTGACCTACCCGTCCGCAAGGCTAGCAGCCCTTACGACCCCGCTCACTGGTGATCTTCTTCCACATGCTGTTGATGAAGTACTGGTACGTCACCTCGCGGTTCAGCCGAGCCCGGCCTGCCACACCCAGCCCGTACTCTACCGCCGCCAAACCGTCGTAGCCGCCGCCGCCCCCTTCTAAGTCCGCCAGCGCCCCTGCCCGCGCTGCTACAGCCGCCGCCGCCGCGGCAGCCGCCTCTACCTCCTCCTCTAATGCCACCACACCGTCCGCGGCGCCTGTCGACGTGCCATCGCTGGTCCCACCCGCACCGCCAGTTCCTGGGGCACCGTCGTCGCCGGCTTGGTTAGCAACGCCACCCCCCGCCGCCTCCGCTTCCTCGTCTTCACTGACGTCTTCATCTAGGGCCACCACCAGGGCGGCGCCATCGGGATCCAGCTCCTCACCATCATCGGGAAGCTGGCGAAAGAAGCCACGGGGGCGGCATTAATATCGGTGTACAGCCATGTTGTATAAAACGTACGGTATCAGGGCCAGATGCAGGAGAGGGAATGCATAACAAATACATAGCAACGTAAATGCGAGTTAATGGTGGGGATTAAAGCTTAATGATGTGCAGTGTGCGCGTTAGGGTAACTAGGGCAGCATTGATGACTGGCTGGCACCAAAAGGGGCCCACACATTAGAGGGCAAACTGATCGCCACTTTGAAGCTTCAGAGATCGTGATGAGCGTGGTACTACCGCAATCCAGACATCAACCCGTCTTCACCTGTAGGATCGCACCACTCGGTTGACGTGGAAAAAACGGCCGGTCCGTGGTTCCGTCCAGCATGCGCAGGTACGCCCTGCTGGACAGGAACAGCGGGAAGGCCTCCGATGGTACATCGCGGAAGGTGTGGTATGTAGCGCTCGCCATCGCCATCACGCGCGCAAAGTCCACCGGTGGCAGTACGGCGCCCTGCAGCCGACGGAACGCTAGCGCGACACGCTCGCGTAGCGTCGCTGATGCTGTCACGAAGACCGCGTGCACTGGGTCGAGGCCGGGGTTCGTGTAGTGCCTCAACCAATTGCCCCACAGGCGGTATACGGCGCAGGTGGTTTTGCCGGTTCCGGAGCGGCCCAGAAGGATGATGGAGGAAGGGGGCTTGGGGACAAGCTTTATGAGGTCGTACTCTTCCGGGGAGAGCTTGAAGGGGAAGTCCACCTGGGAATGGATACGGGTAGGGCAAGGATGGACAGGGGCTTAGGACCATAGGGGTCTTAGGGGGAGAAGGCGTGAGGGATGGGATCCTCAGCAAAGTGGAGTTCCAGAGGAATGGTAGTGGTATAAAGTTGTAGCAGGATGGGTATGACAGCGGAATGCACCCCATTACATGGGACGGAGGTGGAGGTCGCCAAGTCCAGCCCGCTTGCGTGGCACGACCTTGCTCTTCCACCGGAAGACTAATCCGAAACCCACGGAAGACCCCTTTCCCTTGCCGGTGCTTCACTCACAAAGTTGGCAACCCCCACACACCGGGGACAAACCCCTTGGGACGTACCTTGGCCGCCTCCAGGCCCTGAAGCACCGCCGTAACCAAAACGCTGTCCAGATTGTAGAACTTCATCAACGTGTAGGTATCCGCAGCCCAGCTGGCCGGTGGGAAATGCTCTCGCAGGTCGGTCGGCTGCTGTTGCCGCGCATTCTGTTGCGACCCGCTGGTCTTTCCACCATTGGAGGCAGCCAAGTCGCCGTCAGGTACCTTCCCGGCTTCACGATAATGGCGGGGCAGTCGCTGCGCTGCGCGGCCGGCGGCAGCTGCATTGATGGCACGTCCGCCGCAACCAGGAGGTGTTGGCGCCTCGTGATGCGGAATGGGTTGCAGCCGCAGCCGCTCCCTCATGGCCAGTGTACGGCGGAAGGACGCGCGTACCAGGCCAATCATGTCTTCATAGGCTTTATGGCTCAGCGTGATGAACTAGCGATGCATGTTGGAATGGGGCAGGGCATGTCGCAATCTTTAAACCCACGACTGAGCATCACGACCAGGCGGGATGCTGTCGGTCATCTTGACATATGGGGCCAATTTTATGAGCCATATCGCCGGGGATGCTGGCATAGGGCTGTTTGCAGTACAAGAATGGATGTTAACGTGCGTCTCACACTCGTGAGCACCAACAGGCCATGCGTTTTGTGTTTCTCGTATTGTCTGCGTGGCTAGGCGCTAGGTACAGATGATACCCCCCCCCCGCCGCTCATCCCTCTCCCCACCGCGTACCTCTTCTCTCTCTTCTCTCCTACACACATTTTTTTATTCGTCCCATACACTCACCCACAGCCGGATCATCTCCGCCCACGTGCGGCTATCTTCGTCATATTCCACCGCCACCTCAAATAAAATGCGGCCGCCCTTGGTAATCTTCAGCCGCCACAGCTCCTGATAGGGCAGGTGGAGAAGGCGGGGCTTAGGAGGCTTTAACGATGGGGCCGATTAAAGTCCATAACACCTGTAGCGTTTCCTTAGGTAAGGAGTGTAGCCAACAAAACCAAAGGAAATGGCTGGATGACATTTGGCCGATCCTGGCGGGCACTTACGTCCTGGAGCTTCCCTCTGTTCGTTTTCCTCCTTGGCAGGCTTGTCTTATGGAAGCTTGGAGAGATCATCAGCGAATTCAGCTGCCCCATAAACAAGACGGATCCGGACTACAGCATTACGACATTTCACAGCTGGTTGCCTCCATTGCTCCGAAAACATAAGAAGAGGACGACTATGCGCATACATAAGCTCATACGCTGTGGAAGGGAACGCCCCGTCGTTTCTCTGGCCTGTGAGTGAGCGCTGTCCTGCTTTACATGGACATCACATTACCCTCACCTGCTGCGCCAGGATGGGATCATCTGCGGGGAGCTTCTTGGCGCCCCGGCACCGGGCCCAGTAGCCACTGCCGATAATGCGCAGACGGGACATGACCAAGCGCCTGCGAAGGGGGAGGGTGTTGCAGGGTGGAGAGTTTGAACTTCCTCGAGGCACACTTATCCTGTCTAGAGCGTGCGATGTCACTTCCCAATATGTCACTTCACTGTAACTGTCACTTCACTCCGCCTGTGCGTACGTTGAGAGCAAACCCATTGGTTTCCCTGTCGGGTCCACACACACACACACCATCACATACACACACAACACACACGACACACACACGACACACACACGACACACACACATACACACATACACACACATACACACACATACACACATACACACACATACAGACATTTGAATTTCTGACACGCTGCGCCTTGAGAACTTATTTCACAACCCACAACCCACCTCCACGTGTCTGGCAGCCGACCCCACGCCTCGTACGCCTGACGGGTGATGACGAAGCGCCACGCCAGGCCGCGGAGCGGGTGATCAGCCGCCTCACGGTCCGTCCCCGCAACCGTGCCGACTGAGCCCGCCAATGCCGCGACTACTGCCCCAAGTCCGCCCCCAGCTGCCGGCAGCCGCAGCAGCTCCTCATCCTCCACCAGGGCTTCCCCAGGTGGCGGTGCGTCGTCATCGCTGTACGCCGCTGCGTCCTCTGTGGGGTAGGGGAAGCAGGCATTGTCCCCCCAGACTTACTCCTTCAAACGCATCATAGCAACTGCCACCCCCTCTCTGTTCACTGCTATTCTTCCACCTGCTTTGCCACCCAATAAACTCCGATTGATTGCTTGCGGCATCCTAGCAACACAAGCATGCTCTCTCAAGCATGCTTCGTCTTCTTCATCTCACATTCGACTTGTCGATTTCCGCAGCCTTGAGCCCCATGCAACTTTAACTAGCTCCAGTTCCCTGCCCCCTCCTCGCCGCCATCTGTCTTACCTCCCTCTGCCCCCTCCTCGCCGCCCTCGTCCACGCCATCGACACGCATCTCCGCCACAATGCGCTGCAGCTCTCGATTCGTGGCTGTGTTTGCAGCGTCCGTGTCAGCTGCCGGGTCAGCAACAGCATCTGGGTCGCCGGCGGCGGTATGGGCTGTACTGCGCGTGAGGCTGGCAGGCATCAGCTGCAGGCAGTAAGGGCGACAGAGACCACATGTGCGGGAGGGCTTAAGAACACGCCAGGCCCTCACCATTCATGGCCAAACCAAAGAATGCGCTAAGCTGTTCGCACGCAATAAACCAAGTCAATTTCAACGAACCCCTTCCAGCACCATTCTTCTTAGCGGTGAACGCAATCCGAACGCGCACTTTGATCAGCTTGGTCGCCAGCGGCAGCACCAGCGGCTCCGGAACTGCTACTAGCTGCGCCAGCGATGTACTCTTGAGCCGCTCGTTATCCGCTAAGTCGGCGGCGATGCTGATGACCCAATTATTGCCCTCCTCGTAGTCTGCGCTTTTTTTGGTACCTTTTGGCCAGGGCAAAGTACTGCCATCCTTTTGACTCTTGCCAATGCTGCTCCAGGAGCCGCCGGCGCCACTGCTGGCCGCGGACTTATCGACCGCCACTTTGCCGGCCATGGCCAGGCCTTGTGGGTCTTTCAGCTGCTGAAGGGCCTTGCGGGCAAGGTTGAGTGCCCTGGGTTTGCCATTGCCATTGCGTGCCCAACGCGTCGGCAGGGCGAGCATGCAGCGAGGGGCAAGAGAAATTTTGAGGAAGCGAATACGGCAAGTTGAAGCCCGTAACAATTCCGAAACCCTCCTTGAGATGCATGCTGCAGGAGCGAATACGTGCGACAACGTGTTACTTAAGATTTCTGAACAGAACGACATGGCCACGACTGCATTTACTTACTCCGTACTGCATTTCCCCTCCCTTAGTTCTTTCCCGGGTCTTCCACCCCGCCGGCCCCTACGACCCGGTCCCCCCCAGAGGAATATAGAACACTTCACTCACCCCGACACCCCCTCTTGTAGCTGCATCAACAGCTTCTTAACCTTGCGGCTGCTGGCAAGGTCCTCTGGTCGCATGCCAGCTTTGTTCCGAGCTGTCAGCGCCGTCAACCGCGCCTCCTCGGCCGCCACCGCAGCCTCCGCCTCCGCCAACCTTGATCGCTTATCCGAACCCTGTTGGGCAGCGTCCTTCGACTGCTGCTTCTTGAGGTCTACCGCAACTGAGGGTGGCTGCCCAGCGCAGCCTAAGAGTGTGCGCAGGAGCTTATCCGCGATTTCCTCGCGGTGGGGTCGGGACGCTGCGACGTGGATGGGGGTATTGTCTGCAGCGTCAAGGCAGAGGATATCGGCGCCAGCTGCCAGCAGTACCTCCAGCAGCGCCACATCGCCAGTGAAACAAACCTGCGCATGGGTTCGAGGGAAAAGAAAACTATGGGACCCGCAGGGAGCGGCATCGCTGCCTTTCATCATGCCATGATCTGCGGCCGGGCAGCCCGGGCAGGTCCCACAGCGGACCACAGCGCGCACCTTGTGTAGAAGGCTGCTATTCTCCTGCAGTTGCTGCTGTCCCGTGCCGCCTGCTGGCGCGCATTCCGCCACCGAGGCCACACCGCGCAACAGCAGCTCCCCAAGCAGAGCCGGTGTGAGACACGTGGAGACCGCCCCCGGCGGCGGCGTCGTGCCCACCACCGCGCCAGACACCAAACTCCATACCGCCACTCGGGGCAGAGGGCCCGTGCCGGATGGCCCGCGCCATGAGGTCACGTTGCCAGCGCGCCAGTCGCGGCCGCCAGTCTCATTGCAGAGCTGCAGCAGGAGCTCCACGAGTGGGACAGAGAGCCAGGTGGGCGACGCAGTCCGGGTGTAGGAGGTGGCCGCGATATCGGTTAGGGCCTGCAGGCGCACAGGGCGACGGAGGGCGCGATGGAGCAATGGGGTGTAGGGGTCAGCAAGCAAAAGATGACCAGTAAGTGAAGCCACAAACATCGCAATCCTCGAACTACTGTGGGTATAGGTCAGGTACCGGAATGGGTTACATGGTCCGATCATGGGCCTATAGTGTGTTGCTTACCTGAGATGCTGTTTGGGGGTACAGGTAGTTGTTGGGTGCAGGAACCGGGTAAAATCAGATGCATGAGTCGCATATGTGTTTGGAAATGTGTGCTGGTGGTGGTGGTGCTGGTGCAGGGCCAGGATGGGCGCGATGATGAGACGGGAGCTGACGTGACGAAGTTAGCTACGCTAGGCTGAAGGTAGGGAATCAGGTCAAGGTAGCGGCTGGGACAGACAACATTGCTCCCCTCCGATGCTCAAGCCATTTCGTGAACCGGTCTTCACATCCGCATATGTCCCCTCTCGCGCAGCAGCCTCTTAGCCGAATCCCTGTCTACCCAGCAAGGCTCTTGCTTCGGTGCTTACCTTCACTGTGGGCCAGAGCGTCACGCTGGCGTGCTCTTTCAGCCAAGCCCGCACCTTGCCACATGCGGCAACGCCCATCTCGGGTTTGAGCGCAGAACCGCTGAACGACGGCCGCCAGCAGTCCAGAATGGCGCGCAGCACGTCCTGCAGAGACAAGACAAGACCCATTCGCGCAAAGCAGCCCTGATCGACGGTATGGATCTGGCAGGGCTAACTGTCAAATGCGCGCCCCAAGACGTGACACTGCGCAGCTTTGTGCACCATGTAGACTGGACTGGATCAGTAACCACAAATCACCGAGAACTGGTGTGGCTGAGGTGCAGCTGCACAGAGTCATCATGCAAATGCAGCAGTCGCCGGCACATTGGGCCACCAGACCTGTCACCGTCATCCCTCCCCGGTCGTTTTTTGTCAAAAGCGGTTCCAGGAAGCTGGAGCTTGCAACTAACTAATATACATGCGCTAAAACAGCCCCCCTCCCACAAATCACACGAAGGATGGGGAAGCAGCGACAAGCCGCCCGAATAGGGAGAGGGAAGAATAGGCCAAGTGCCAGGACAGGCCAACGTTGAGAAGTGAATGTGCCAGTCGCGGCCAGGGATACCCGATTACAGAAGATTATCGGGCTGCTCCATTGGGCTGATTTCGCGGCTCCACACACTTTAGCGGGCACACACCTTCATGCCCTCCTCCTGCTGACAGCTCAACACCCGTGACAGGACTGACTCCGCCAAACCCGAAGAAGACGAGGAGGACGAGGTGGCGGAGTCTCCCCCCGCGCCGTTGCTAGCAACTTGGAGGCCGCGCAGCCTTACGTTCTGCATCAGCAACCGGTTGCCAGCTGCACCGCCGCCGCCTGCTTACGCCTCAGCAGCAAGGGTGGCGCAGGGTGGCCAAACACAAACAGGGTGAAAAACGGAAGCGGAAATGTATGCGATGTGCGAATATAAAAGCTGCGCAGCTAAATCTAACGGCTTAGGACACGCCGGCGGGTGAACGACTACTTCAGTGTGTCCAGCATGTGCATAACATAAACTGAGGCAAGGGACATGTTTCATACGGTTTCGGACAGACACGGTTTGAACCACCCCCCGCCCGCCCACCTTTGCCGCCCTTCTTTCCGCTCTTGCCACCGCCACCGCCACCGCCACCGCCTACGGGGCCTGGCAGAGTTGGGTGTGCCCCTGCCGCCAGCAGGTGCCGCATGCATTCCGACCGCTTCTCCCGCTGGGCCAGCATCAGCGGCGTCATCCGATCGCCATCTACTGTGCGATTTAATGGCGCCTGAGATTCATCCACCGCCGACGATGTCCTCGCTCCGTTTGCGTCAGTTACGACCTGAGGTCATCGCGGAAGCGGTGTGCGTGTTGCAGAAAGCAACGTGGGGCTCTGACCACCGGATTAAAAATAGTGGATTTGAACTAACAACTAACATCGCAACGGTCGCAACGGTCGCCGAGGGGGTTGATACACCGAGGGATGGATAAGAGCAGCTGTATCCAGCCCCTCCATCTGCCATTAGGCGCACGTGTATGGCAGCTAATGGCAACCTGCCGTCCGACCTTCTGAACTCCACGCACACACCGTACCCATTACTGCCCCCTACGCGACTGTATCTGCTGTCCTCGGCCCCTAGGCCATTGCGATTGAATTATCGGGTTCGCTGCTTTCCCCAGCCTTTCCCTGCGGCGCTTGCTTCTCTACCCTGCATTTCTGCAGCAGCGCTTCCAGCACGTCCAGGTCATTCATGTACACCGCCAGATGGACGGGAGTATCCTTGAAGGCGTCACCAATGTTCACGGACTCCAAGGGGGCTGCGCCAGCTTTCAGAAGCTGCTGCACGGAGCCTATTTGGTGACTCCGGACAGCCCTGTGGCGCACCGTAGCGAGAAAGCGAGAATACGGTCAAGGGCAATGAAGACGTTGCGGACCACAGGCCCCGTGCACATTCCCAATCTCGCGCGCTCAGTTGTGCACCTGTACAGCGGCGTAATCCCCTCGCAGGTGTGTGCCAACAGCTCCTCCACCGTCAGATTGTGGGCCATCCACCATTTGCCGTCTGGATCCAGGATCGCCTTCACCGCAAGAATGTCACCCGTCTCCGCGGCGTAGTGCAGCGGTGGCAGGGCACCCACGGCGGGCAGGCGAGGGTCCGTTACACTCAGCAGCTGCCGGCAGTGAGAGAGAAGGGACAGGTGCAAGCGTGGCGAGGTAGGTGGCACTGTAAGGTGGGAGTTTAAAGGATGAGGAACAGAGGGTTGCGATGGCAGTAGTAGTGGAGGGCAGAATTGCAGGGATTCAGGGATTCAGGGGTTGGGACTGTAGGCGGAGTGGCTGAACGTCCGGTGTGGGGCCGAAAACGGCGGCTGCTGGTGGCAGGTGCTGGAGGGAGCTGAATTGGACACGATGGATGTGTCCCCTTCAACCAAACCGAATGTCAACATCCGGTTGAGATCGAAGTTGACGCCCCAGTCCCCGCTGGTTTACGCTGACCAGAGAGCTTCTCTGGTCACCTTTCGACTCCTGTGCTGCCATTGCGACCTGCTGCCAGTGTGCCACATCCACCACTTGCTTCCTCATCCACATCGCATCCAAAACGAATACACAACCAGATGAAAGCGAGCGCGCACCTCCCGCAGCACATCCATGCGTTGGATCCTCAGGGCCCAGCCCAGCACCGTAGCGCCCTCGCTCTGCTCCGCCCGGTCGCGCCGCAACCTCAGCGAGTGCCCCGCTAACTGCGTCACTAATTGCACCGGGGCTCCATTTTTCAGCGCCAGGATGGCGGGGCTCCTGATCAAGCGGATAGGATGCGGGCCAGGGAGGTCTTAATGGCCGAAATTCCATAAGAGCAGAAGGGGGACCAAGCAAAATTAACTACATTGCACTGCGCTGTGATGGGAACGTAGCCATGCCTGAATAAGAGTTGAATGCAATGCAACCACGAACAGAAGACACGGGGGTGAAGGACATAGGAAGCCCGCATCCGGACGAGGTCAGGGACCCTCAAAGGAGCCGGGGCAGCGGGCGAGGAGCCCGCATCTTGCTGCTAAGGCCTGAAAGGAAAGACGCAGTCCAAGCTAGATCACATGGCGTACCGTGATGCAGCTATGACACCAGGAAAAGCATGTCAGGCAGAACGGCGGGAGAGGGGAAACCGCGCGTGGAACAAAATCGACCTGGATGGTCGTGTCGGAGGGTTTGGATGGCATCTCCCTAACCCCCATTCCCGCAACGCATCTCATTCGCGTCAGCGAGGATTCATCTAACCAACGCCTGACCCCCAACCCTTATCACCACCCAATACACACACAAACCCTGACAAGGGAAAGACATGTTAATGTAAGCGCACACGCAAACCCTGCCCAACGAAGTCTAAGAGATCGAAGCTTGATCTCGAATTACTTTTAGATATCACGTGTCGTCTGTCAACACATGAACGGAAACAGCAACTGTCTATCCAGCTCAGCGCCCATTTTCAAATACGCACGTGGAGGGTGCCTTCACAATGCCATTGTTTCGCCGAAATGCGGCCTTTGCCACCTCCCAAGCCCCGTCACCGCCCTTCTCCAGCAGGCGCTGCAGCAGCGGCACTGGCGGCTGGTCCGCAGTGCAGAGAGTCTCCCAGGACCATTTTATCCAGCCGGGACTTCACGAGGGACCGAGACGGAGCAGAGGAAAAGAGGAGAGGCGGGAGAGAGGTCAAAGAATATCCTGAAGCTAGATAAATTGGTACAACGGGATGAAGAAGAACAAGGAAACTACCTGGGGCCGTCCGGGTAAGCATGCATGCCTCTCCTCTGCCCATCATATCGTAATACCCTAAAAATTACAACACGGATCCCTTACTTCTGGATCCAAGGTCTGCCACCTTCCTGGCCGTAGTGCAAATTGCCGACCTCCCAGCGCCGTGCACCAACAGCACGAATGAAAAACGATATTGCGGGGTCGCTGCCGCCCGTACCTCCAGACGCGCCAGATGCCGCCACCCTGCGAGGCCTTCCTCCACCTTACCCTCCCTCTGCCCACTCACAGTTTGATTGAAGACAACTCTGACAGCAGGTTCAAATCGTGCAGCTCCATAGCTGCATGCCATGCGCACTTCCGCAGCGTTGATAGCAAGTCCGCCAGCAGCAGCGCTTCCGCTTCGCACGGGGAACCCCTTGCCGCCGCACGCAGTATAGAAACAAGCGCCGATACGTCATCCGGGCCCTTGAGCTTTCCGCTCTGTCGCCACTCCGACGCCAGACGGTCCATCAGCACCGTTGGCGTAATCGCCATCTGTACTCCCTCGGATGTGAGCCGTTGTACGATATGTACGGCCGCATCACTGTCACCGCGGCATAAGATGGCGGCCTCCAGATGAGCTAACATATTCCGAACTGCCGCGATGCGGCTCTGCTGTTGTTGCTGCTGCTGCCTTGAGACCTGCGTGTGCGGCTGCGCCGCCGTACCCGACGCCATCCGTATGGGTGCAGTGAGGGGTGCAGTAGCCGTTGGCTGCGAGTGCCCTGCGACCTGACCAGATCTATCGCCGACGAAAATGCCTTTAAAGATCGACATGCCGCCATTTCCATGCCGCTTTGCCTCCGCCGCTGCATTCGCACCTGGTTTGGATCCAGCAATTTTAGCAGATCCGGGCTGTCCTCTACCGGACTGAATTGCAGCAGTAGCGGCAGGTACAGCTGCCACGGCGCCCGGCGTGTTGCTTTTGGCAGGCTGCACCGGCGGCGGCGCGTCCGGAATGATGTTCGCCCTGGGCAGGATTATAGATCTCCCGGTCGCTGGCGGCGGCATGCGCTCAGAATGGTCCGCCATCATAATGCTCACCGGATCTTTCTGGTGGTCATCCAGACTGGAGAACGCACGTGCCATGAAGCGGGCAAACGGGAGGCGACAGGAGGTGATTAATTCCAGTATTCGCCACGTGGCCCATAATCCTTTCCACAAGCGGGTTTGGCCCTGGAACACGGCCTGATGAAAGCAGCACGGGCATGGCGTTCACGGTCTCTCCTCGCCGATATCGCTACCGCGAGCGGACAGAGTTAACCCAGGCACGATTACCCAAACCAGGCACGTTTATTTCCCCTCCTGGGCAGACGCCCCCAACCAGCAGACCCACCGTTGGATTCCATAGCACCCTATCTCTTAGAAACGATTACGGAATACTCTGTTCGCCACGGCTGCCATCAGTCCTGGGCCAGTTTGATCTCCCGATGCTCCTTCCCTCCTTCCCTCCGCCCTCCCTCCCTCCCGCCCTCCTGCCCTCCTTCCCTCCCGCCCTCCTTCCCTCCCGCCCTCCTTCCCTCCCGCCCTCCTTCCCTCCCTCCCTCCGCCCTCCTTCCCTCCCTCCCTCCGCCCTCCTTCCCTCCCTCCCTCCCGCCCTCCTTCCCTCCCTCCCTCCTCCCTGCTTCCCTCGTCCCCTCCCCCCCCATTCCCCGGCTCACATAGCGTGTAGCAGCGAACCTCGGATCATCCACCCCTCAGGCTCGATCCCTAGCGACTCCGCCATCTCAGAATCCGCCGACAGCTGTTCGCAGATCGCCAGCGCTCGCTGGTGGCCCTTCCAGCCTGGTGCGCTGCGCAACCAGTTCAGCGGCGCCACAGCTTTGATAAGCCCTGCAAGCCCGTCGTCCAAATCGGTATCACCCTCCTCCAGAAGGACTTCCAAAGGCGTCACGGCTGCTCGCCGACTCTGGCTGCGGGGTGGGGTTAAAACGGAGGATCGGAAACAGATTGATGTGAGAAGGGTGAGCATAGGATTTAGTAAGGAACTCATAGCAGAGTGGGTGGGTTTGCCAGGGAGGCGGCTTGAAGCGGACGGGATTGAAAAGAGTGTTATTTATGTGGACTAGAGCTGGCAAGGGCTTCTTAGGAAAGCCACACGTTGTTGTTTAGCTTCTTATGACAAGTGAGCTATGCAATGATTGAGGATTACATCAGCAGTCTAACTGCCCGCCATCCCTCCTTGGCCATCCTGCCTTCGCCGATGCTCCGGAACTCCTCCTTAATTCCGCGGTTTCCTCTCCTAACCCCCATCAACACGCTTTCAATGTTCTCGCTGCTCCTCCTCGCTCGAACCTCACTTACAAGTCCACTACCGCTGTTGGCCGGCGCTCGCAGATGATTCGCGCGACCGCTAAACCCTTATTGTGCAGCTCCGTGGCCTCGTCGTCGTCCTCCGCCTTCATGGCGTTCCTGTGCGTCCGCACCACGACATTGTGCAGCAGACTGTTGTACACCACCGTATCGCCAGCGCGATGCTCCCAACGCAGCAGCGTCCAGTCGCCAAGGTCCCGATACGTCTTTTCAATTAACCGAGTGAGTCTCTGCATTGAACGGGCAAACGAGAGCGCGGCGCGAGAAGGGCAATGAGATTTCGCTCCCTTACTGCTTACTGCTTCAAACGCCAACAACGGCGCATACTCCTAAGAGGAGGATAACGGAATGGTGGCGCATCCAAGGCCAGTAAAGATCCAGGAAACTGTTCCGCAGGGGAGGGGGTCACAACAGCCGCCGGTGGGGCCAGGCGAGGACCCAACAATGGGACCTAACACGACCTAAGAAGCAAGGCATGCACATCCTCTACCCCTGCCAACAGCGTTGCGTACCCACCATCCTATATCGCCAGTCAACTCCTTACTCCAGAAATCTCCCATGCAAATCTTTTTATGACACCTTCACTTCCATCAATGCAACCCTTCTGGCCCGCGCTCTCGCCTTGAGCAAAGGTGCATTTAGCATGTCCACGGCCGCGGTCTCCACGAGCTCGGCCGCCTGCGCGCGGCTCAGCGGGTGGCTGGAGGCCTTCATCTCCTCCATAGTTGAGCGCAGCACATTAAAGTCGTCCTTTCGAATCGCATCGCGGGCGGCCCTGAAGAGGACCTTAGCATTGGCCGGCCCCGCCGGAGCTGGTGGCGGGGATGCCGGCGGAAGTTGGGGGGTTGGCAAGGCTGCGGGCGAATCTTCATCCGTTGCAACCTCGGGCACAGCCAGCTGCGGGATTGCCGTCGGCTGCAACAGTGTTCGCTCCTGTGTGAGGTCCAACACGGTTGCGGCTGAGACTAAAAGTCGGACAGGATTGAGCGGAGCTCGTATTTTCAATGCATGAGCACATGCGCCTAGCTACTTGGCTTCGGCCTGCAACGGCTGAGAGCCGTTTTCGTGCGACCCAAATCACGTAACCCGGCCGAGATCATGTGGCAGTCGGTGGAGGACAAGGTGTGCTGTTGGGAATATGAGGTTGGTAATGGCGTTGTATGTAACGTTCCGGTGTGCAACGTGTGTCAGTTTGACTTCCTTTCAGGCCCTGTGCGAATCAATTCACCCCAAGCTTATTTGCACAATAAGCAGCACGCAACGCCCACCGACCGTGACCCTGACTCAGCAACTTACGACCGCAGCGGTGGGATGCCTAACCCGGCTCACAGTTTCAGGTGCCGATTTTCCAGATGCTGACGCCATCGTCCTAGGTGCAGAATGCATGAAGAAACAGCTGTCTCCATATTTGCAATATCCTCGTTGCGTGAACCAAATGCACGGCTTGGCCTCGTGGTCCGAGTTCTGCAGGAAACGATGGTCATGTGTCACGATGCACACAAACCAAAAAGCGAACATAAGCGTCGATACTAGGTAGCTTACCAGTGGCGCTGGTTCTGTTGCTTCAAACGGGATCGCTGTGCGAAGCTCAGCGTGGCCATGCGCAAATTGGCATCGACCGCCATACGTGCATGGCGCGCCTGAAATCCAGTTCTTACACAATGATCTTTTGTATCTTGAATCCAGATATGACATGGTAGGCAGCGAGGACCCGATTAATCGTCGGGACTATCGTATCGCAGTGGAAGTCGATTATGTAACTGATAGATATCTTTCCGGAATTGACAAAGTAACGTGCAAACTAAAGATGAACAAAAAGACCGTATTTCAACGGTGTCGAAAGTAGAGCGTGTCGGAACGCACTATCGAAAGCAATATGCACACTAGCCCGCCGACGAAACAAAACATATTCTACATTATGTACACTATTATTACCTTTTCACATAAAGTAGTTCATTGCATACACCTGTGACATCGCCCATAGGGACTGTCACGGGTAAAGCAACCGTTAATTTGAACCTTGGACGACCTTAACCAGCCTGTCAGTGCCGGATCATGCTCGATGTGCAACTTAAGCCACAGAGTTTCAATTATTGAATGAATAAAGTGAACTACAAAGGACATGCGATATTGTTGATGTTGATTACATAGGAGCATACGGCAAGGTTGTACGGCGCTGCTTAGTGCCTAGCAGGAAGGTAGGTGCCTAGAAGGTTCCATTGTTGCGCCTGTTTAATTGCCTACATCTTGCAGCAATATGAAAAGTTAGTCTGCGGACGGGTTGGGTGGGCTGGGGGATAGGCCGAAGCGATTGCTGCGTCCGCCGAGTCACTTTGTCAGCTTAGGTCGTGTTGGGTGGGCACTGGTGGGCTCCCTAATAAGCTGCTGAGATGACTATGCCACTGGAAGTGAATGCAATCACCACCGTGTTCCGTAAAGTATCGTTATGCTATCGCATTTTAATAACAATTCAACCGCTACCATCCCCCCTACTCCCCTCAGCTGTGGCTGAGGACGGCATTGTGCGGCGACAGCCCTCCCTTCCTACACACTTAATGAGCAGGGCTAGGGCATGGGGCATGGAATCCGCTTCTATCGCATCCCTCCTTTTTGCACAAGCCGTCCGGACGTGTCCGGATAAAACGCATGTCGTTTTATCCGGACCGCGACCGGACTCGCTCCTAACCTCGTCGGATACTATATTCTCAAAAAAAAACAAAGAAAGAAACCCTCAGACCCTTTTCACGCCGAATGCACGCGCGCGCTGCCATACCGGAAGCCTGTTCTTCATGACGAACAGAATCTGACAGAGACAAGCTGCTTCCCGATCTTCAGCAACGGAGATGAAAAGAACAATAAAGATACCATAAAACCTTGCTTCAAATCTCAGGTTAGGATTGCCGGCCGCCGGGTCTCACACGTACCGAAAGGGTTTCAGTGCACCTGCCACCTCGAAGAAAGATAAGAGATAGCGCAAATGAAGGTGCGTCACTTCCTATTCTTTTGCCGATGCACCTACGCATCATCATACGGATGGTGCATCTCTTTAAGTCCTTTGTTGACAGAGAATCAGCTTACCTACAAATACACTCCCCCTGACTACTGCCGAATTTTATCAGTTGTAGTACATGCCGGCAGGCAGGGTTGGTACACTGCTGCCTGTGCTGTACACTGGGTACACGGCAGCAGTATACCCACTCGTGCCTGCCGGGGCTGGCACTCGTTAACCGTGTTTTCGGCGCCGGTGCAGTCGGGAGCATCCCCCCCGTGTTGGCTCCATTGCATTCATGCTGTTGATCCCCTACATGTGCGGCACTCATCAGATTCTGTGCACCGTTCATCCCCACATTGCCCCCACTAGCTCTCCAAACAGAATTTAATCCTGCAGCTTACTCAGATCCTGTGTACGTTCCTTCACCACATGAAGCGACACAGCGGGCCACTTGCTTGATATGCCAGCAGTCATGGAGACTGCGGGCGCAGCCACGCCACTGTGTATCAGGGCCCAGTCTTGTGTCCCTGCCCGCTCGCGAAGGACAGTCTTGTGTCCCTGCCCACTCGCGAGGGCCCAGTCTTGTGTCCCTGCCCGCTCGCGAGGGAAAGTCTTGTGTCCCTGCCCACTCGCGAGGGCCCAGTCTTGTGTCCCTGCCCGCTCGCGAGGGAAAGTCTTGTGTCCCTGCCCACTCGCGAGGGCCCAGTCTTGTGTCCCTGCCCGCTCGCCTGTCCAACGCATCACGACTCTACCACCAGAAGTGAGCTCATCCAGCTATCTCCATGGGGATACAAGCACGCGCTGCGCTCAGGTGACCAGGTAGGTCTCCATTGCCGTATGGAGTTGTAGTTGCAGCTGTAGCACATCCTGCAGCATTGCCTGCATAAACGAGAGGCATGCAAGCCACAAACAACGAAAGTGCTCTGGAGAACAAGGCCCATGTGTGTGGGGGCGTTCCCATAATTTCTGTGCAACGCAGGGTGCAAACTGTTCAGTCAGCCTGCCATTCGGATTTGCCGAGGAGAGGCTTCCTCTGGGCGAGATCGTTTGACCTGCTGGACACTCCACGAATATAATCACGCCCTGGAGATCCTTTGACGAGAGATTTGTAATGGAGGGGCCTTCCGACAGCGTCGGAAATAGCTTACATTCATGCGACCTGTAGCCCCCCTGGGTAATGACCGTGATGCTGTCGCATGGTACCGTACAGAAACCAGGAGACCATAAATGCCAAGAAACGAAGGGATGCCGGAGTCGGCCTTTCCACGGAGGCCTTTTGGCAACGACAATACACCATGCATCCCGTCCGGGGGAGGGGCGGCTGGGTTTCAAGTCCCCTGGGACCCGTGCCGGAATCCACAACGATTGGGAACGGAGCAACGAATAGCATGGCCAGCTTTACCTTGCGTGCATCCAGCAATTACGGTGCAATAGAACGCAGCTGTTGCATATAGCCATGGCATTCGAACATTACCAAGCGCACGACTAGCAGCCCGCACCTCTCCCCCCCTACACAGCGCACATTGACCGTGTTATCGGATGCATCCCGGAACGCATCATACACGGCACTAGGCTTCCTTACCTGCAAACGGGCACCAGTTGCGCCCGCGGACATGGCTGCCTCTGTCCCCACACCCCCAGAAGTACAGTCCTTAAACCCTGGCTTAGTCCCGACCTCCCTTCTCGCCGCGTTCTGCTGTTGCTGCTTCCGAGGCTGTTGCTGTTGCAGTTGCTGCTGTTGCTGAGCCAACAATGCCCCCTCCAGTAGCTCCAGTGTGGCATCGACGCAGCGCTGTAAGGCACCGGCAGCTATATCCATGCGCTCCAGCTGGGAGTCAGCTAGGGGATTGGGACAGAGCAGACTCAGCCTTCGCCCCACCTGAGGTGCCATTGCATACATGCAACATTACGGGGCGGGTCCCGCCAAGGCAAGGCAGGGACATGAAGGGTTACTTAGGGTTTCGTAACTTCTTCGTGGGTTACGAAGAAAATCGCGTATTGGCAGTTGCGGTAACGGAAGTTGAAAGACACGGAAGTTGAAAGTTCGGGAAGAGCAGCCGGCGCGAAACGGCAGCATACATGAGGGCATGAGATGGATCCACTTCCCTTTAAAAATGCCAAGATGCCACACCGCAGGATGGCGCGATGTGCATGGAGGGCGCATCAGCGTTCAAAAGGATCAGTTGGACGTGTTAGCCAGTTACCATCCGGGCAAAACGTTTCGGCATCCCATTCATCAACGTCTGCTAGCTAAGTTTTGAGCCCTGCGTGGCCAACTCTGTGGCCAACATGTTGGCCCAATCATGCTCATGTGGTACTCTTTTGAGCTTAAAGAAATACACATTCCTTTTAGAGATGGTTGTTGTTGCTGACGGCGTTTCAGTATCCACGTGCTCAGTTGTGAAAGGAGATGCCCATCCGCACCTGCTCACAGGACCGCCCCGCGGCGTTCGTCACGAGCTGCTGAACATGGTCGAGAGCGGCCGACGACCAGCTGTCCCAGCCGCTGCCACCGCCATCAACGTACGACAGCTCCACCTCACAGCCGTAGACTCCACATGGCTGCAGTGACACGACGCAACGCCACCCCATCGATCCCTCCCATAAGAGCTGTCCACAGGTGGGACGGTCCTCGTCATCCTCTGCAGTCTCCGACTTCCGTACACCTACGCCGTCAAGTGATGCAGGCGCTGGAACTCATTTCCTCCAGAGATGCGATGCACGCAAAGAAGGACAAGATGGTCATCTTGGTATTCCGCTTTAGACTGCCTTGAGGCGTAACCTTCGGGGTGCACGTATCATATAAAAGGGCATTGCAAGTGCTGCGTGCTCATGTCGCGAACGTGCGAACTGCCACACCGCGTACCATCCGGAGCAACTGACACATGCCAGATGTGAAATGGATTACCTGATCGACAGGTAATAATCCGTACCTCCCCTGGACGTCACCTCAGCGTGTGCACTCGCCCCAAACAAGCAGCGATCGCAACCACTGTGAGCGATATACCGTGCGCGTGCTCGTCTCCGAATTGCAAAAGTGCCCTCATGTCATACTGCAACAACACACAGAACCGCGAGGCACCTGTTGATTCGTGCTCTGTAGGGGTGCGGAATCCAGGTTCCAGCAACAGCCGCTCCAACAAATCGCCGCACATTCCCCCGCTTCTGGCCCACTGGGGCGCCCCAATCCCGCAGGGAACACTGCCGCAGGAGGGAACACCTCCGCCACCACCCGCTGCCGCCGCCGGTGCCGCGCCAGTGCGCATCCTTGCTTCCGGCCCCGCTGCCTCCCCCGTAGTAGCGGTCAGTAGGAGGCTACGTGACGGGGCTAGCAGCAAGCCCGTCGCGGGTCTCAGTGGCGGTTGCCGCACGGAGCCGATGCCACCATGGATGTCGCCAACACCGGCCTTACTGGCACCCTTGCTGCCGCCTTCTACTTGCTGCTGTTGACGCTGTGCCAGGTTCCCGTTAGTTCCAGATTGCAGCAGGGAATGGAGAGGTACGATCACCCGGCCCACGTCGAGTACCCGAACCTGCAGCAAACTCGCGCTGCTGCTCTCGGTGCTGCCGCCGATGCGACCGCCGCTGTCTTCCAGGTAAGGGCAGCTGGACACACGAGCCGTAATCCGCACCGTTGCGCCCAGATGCAGCTCGCGAGCTTTGCATGCAGTGCTTCTGCTGGTGATGCTGCTATTGCCGTGCGTTGGTCGTGTGCCAATGCCACCATTTTCATCATGATCGTGCAACCCACCATCATCAAGATTGCAGGCGGCTTCTATGTCAGTGTCAGTGTCGCTGCTGCATCCATCCGAGTAGACGGTGTCGTCACCATCGTCATTCGGGCCCTCGAAGAGCCCAGGCAGAGGGCCCAGCGCGATCTGAAGGTCTCTAAGATGGCGGCTTTCAGAATCCAACTCCCACTCAGCTCCGGAACCAGCATCCAGACAGCCACCTTCGCAATAGGTTTATATGTAAGATCGAATACGGCAGGGCACGGAATGAGGAAAGCATTAGAGAGGTAAAAAGAGGCTGGGAGGGAAAAGACATTTTGTTGATGTCAAATTTCCTCCTGTCAGACGCTGCACGGTGCTCGGGGCACGCCTTATAAAACGTTGACGAGGTGGAATACTGTGTGTTTCTAGTTCTTCCTGAGAAACCCCAGCTCCCCAGCTCCCGACCGTGTCCCCGACGGTGCCCACCTACTTCAGCTGTCATCGGTGCTATTGACGCCGCTGTGGTGGGTGCTCTCCTGAAATAGTCCCGATGGCCACAATAAACTGGCGCCAAGACCATTGCCCTCTGGTGTGCTTATTTGATCCTGCGGAATCCAGATGATGCCCACTCACCCGGGGTTGCTGTGGCTGCCGCCGCTGACGCCAGCGCCAGCAGTTCCCCCAGCGGCACCGCTGCTTCCACCGCCACCCTTCGTGAACCCCGGTCCAGCACCTCCCATCGACCGAGCACACTCCTCAGCCCCAATCCAGAATGGCAGTACGGCAGAAGCACCACGTCATCCAATTGCAGCGGTGGCGGCGGTGGCGTCAACGGCGGCCGCTGCTGGCCGGAAGCTACTGGCGGTCTCTTGTCTCCGGCACTACGACCATTGTCGCTACCGCTGCCCCTGCCGTTGCCGTCGGCATTGGCGACAGCGGCAAAGCGTCCACCACCACCAGCTTCCTGGCCACTTTCCAGTCGAAGCACGGCCTGCTTGGAGGTGAGCCGGGGCCGCGGGTCGCAGGTGGGCCTAAAAACGTTGGACGGGATTTGAGTACTTTAGTGCATCAGCATTAAAAAAATTCTTATATTTAATTTAAGGTGTACGTCATAACGAAGCTGATGAGATGTATAATACATATACATATGTCTATGATACTACAGTATGTGAGGCACATGTAAACGGCATCAGACGCACCGATTAGGCGCTTAATTGGGCCAGTCACCACCTGACGCCTGGAGGGATTGCCGGCGTGTGGCTATACTACTTCAGACAGACACATCTGGCTGCTTTACAAATGATTCTGCGCGCACGTTATTTGTTCAAAGCAACGACGCTGTTCAAAGGTGCTGTGTCACCCACCCGTAGCACCCAGTTGCCAGCTTGCCGAGTTTGTGTCAGGGACTCCAGCACTGGCGACCAAGAAGATCCGTTGTCGGGCACCTGCGGCTCGGATGCAGCAGCACCGCCTTCACCACCACCGGCCTTTGCGCCAGCAGCAGCCACCGTCGGCACGTGTATGGTGGTGGGCGCTGATTCGCTCCTGCTGCGCGCTGCTACAGCCGCGGGGACTGTAGCAGCAACATTGCCTCCATTTGCTGCCCCCGCGCCGCCACAGCCCAACAGCTGGTCAAGAAGCTTATCCACGGCTGCGGACATGTCCGTGCCATCCCCATCGCCATCTCCATCTCCGCCGCCGCCACGACCAGCACCTGCCGCAGGCGGGCCTGCTGACTCACGGGTGCTGACCGCGGAACGACTCCGGACCCGCTGCTGGGGTTGGATCAGGAACTCCTTTTCCAGGTCCAGAAGTGGGTCCAGAAGCGCGGCGCGAGAGGGCGGTCGTGCAGCGGCTGATCCGCAGGCTGGCAAGGGCTGCTGCCCAGCATCAGCCATGAGCTGTTCCGCCTCGCGGGTGAGGTGCACCATGCGGGCCAAAGTGGCCCGTTGCTCCAGAATGCGCTGGACACCTGGCGGAGCCGGCAGGAATGAGGGGGTGAGAGGGAATCACCTGAGGATCAGCGCCAGCTGTGACGGGATTTCTGTCACTTAGAAAGTTAAAGTTAAGAACGTTTGTGAGTTCCCTTGAACGCCTTTAGTCTCCAGACCTCCGCTCTCACTCCCTGGAGCACCCATATGGGCGGCGACCCTTCAGAGACCATTATGTGGTGCTCCGAAGTTAGTTAATTAAGAGTTATATAGATTTATGTTAATTATATAGTTATTATTGTTATAGGTATAGTTATGTTAGAGATGTCTAGGTGATCAGCCTAGCATCTGTTACACTCCCCCCCCTTAAGCTGCTGACGTCCCGGCAGCGGGGTAAATAGGGAAAGTTAAGCGCTTGACGGTAGCGAGTATCGTAATCGGCAAGATACTACCCAGTCGTGTACACATACTGGGGCATTTAGGGTTAATGGTTGGGTACTGGCCACATCGGTTTGGCAGCATCACAAGAAGTTTAAGAGTTAAATCTTGGATGTTCAGACAGAAACACCTCTCCGTCAAGGGTCTGCGTTCTGTCGGACAGCCCAATATTCAGCAAGGGCTTGCAAGCAATTCGTTAGATTGCGAGCTGGTTCCCAGGTGTTACATTCAACACCATATCCCATCCATTTAATGAGGTATTGGGAGGGTTTCTTGCCCGTTTTCTTGGGTTTATGATCCAAGATAGATTGAACTTCATGTTCAAGGTTATTGTTAATGAGTTCTGGTGGGGGTGGGGCAGGGGTGCATCCATCATCCTTCCATGTCCTGAGAAAGGAGACGTGGAATACGGGATGAATTTGTCAGGATGGTGGTAGTTGCAATTTAAATGCAGCTGTACCAATTTGCTCCATAACAGAGAACGGACCAACCCATTGAGGAAGGAACTTACGGGTACCAGAAGAATGTAGTAAATTCTTCAGGTTTTTAGTATTTAGGAGAACTAGGTCTCCTGGTCTGTAAGAAGCATCAGTACGGGTTCAGTCTGCAAATCTTTTCTGCTTGGCCTGAGCCTCCGCAAGATAGTGTTTTGCGTTACGTACGGCTTCCTTAAGACGTTGGTTAAAGTTATGAGCTGTTAAGTTAGGGGTTGGGATATCCACACTGAAGGGGGTAAGTGGATGTTGGCCATAGTTGAGCATAAAGGGGTCGTTTTAATAGACTCCTGGTAGCTGTTGTTAATTGCAAATTCAGCAGCTACCAATAGGGTATCCCAATTATCTTGGGTGGGGTTGATATAATGTCGTAAGTATTCTTCCAGAATACGGTTAGTTCGTTCCGTTTGCCCATCAGTTTGAGGGTGGAACGTGGTTGGGGTTAACTGTTGAATGCCAGTTAGGCGGCATAATTCCTTCGCCAAGGCGGAGGTAAAGCGAACATCACCGTCTGTGATTAAAGTTTTAGGTAGACCATGATGTTTCCAAACGTGCTCAGTGAAGAGGTTAGCTACGTCTTCAGCTGTGCAGTTAGTGGTTGTTGGGGCAAAGTGGACCATTTTAGATAGTCGGTCCACAAATACCAGGATTGCGTCATGGTTATGCCGGGTCTTGGGTAGTTGAGTAATGAGATCCATACTCACACTCTCCCACCTTCGGCCAGGGATAGGTAAAGGTTGAAGTAAACCTTGTGGATGTTTATTAGAGGGTTTGTTATTTTGACAGTCTGGACAGGATGCGACGTAGTTGTCAACATCACTGTGCATGTGAGGCCACCAACAAATAAGTTGGAGGTTTTTAAGAGTCCGGTTACGACCTCCATGTCCACTGTATGGGGGATCATGGGCCATATGCAAGGCATATTGCCTTGTAGCGGGGTCATTAGGAATAACCAAAAGGCGGTGTTTATCAGATTTTCGCCAGTAAAGGTTATCGGAAAATTCAAAACGGGGGTTTTGACAAGTCTTTTGATAAAAAGCTTGTAGAGATGGGGAGGAATTCAGTTGAAGAACTCGATCCCGAAGAGAGAGGTTAATATTATTAGGGTTAAGGTTAGGGGGACGGATACTTTCAGATGAACGCGGTGAGGGGTGAGAAGCCTGAACTCGACGCCCCTCAACACGTTCAACCACCGGAGCCTGAGCTGGTGGTAGACCAGCCTGAGCCGGATCTCCTGAGAGCATACGTGTACGTTGTCAGACAGCAATTGTATGAGCCGGGGTTAAAGTTCGATAGGGGTGATAAGCCCAATCAAATTTGAAATGCTCATGCTGTACACACCATTAAATTGGTGGACGTGCGGCGATAGGGTGCGGCGATAGGTTGCTGGGTAACACTAAGTAACGTGTTGAGTAACGGTTGGTTAAGGATTGTGGAGGTATTGTATATAGATGCGAGGATTGGTTGTCTGCTGAGATTATGAGCAGACGCGGGGAAAGTTGCGTCCTTGGTGATCTTCAGGTTATGGGTTCTGGAGATTGCCTTGATATGCTCCTCGGGCGTTGCACCAGTGGAGCTTGTTGACGCACCCGGATCACCCGCTGGTTTGGCGGGGAGTTTAGCGGATGGTTTTGTGGTCGGATTGATCTTTGGCCACGTGTTAAGGAAAGCGTTGAGTAGGGTGTGCATGTCCCGCATTTCATGCGCTACGTTACTTGTAGCCTGAGGGTTAACGGCGTTACTTGCCGGTGTTGGTAGGGTTAACGCGGTCGATAATGAAGGAAAACGACCGCTCGGATAGTAAACCGGAAAAGGTGGTGGGCTGGGATTATTGGGCGGGGAGGCTGCGGTTTAGGCGGCGCAGGAAATCCTTTGGCTTCCATGAAATCGTGAACGCGAGTTAATTCTTCGGGCGAGGCTTGAAGCGCATCCAAGCTCGCGAACCATTCCGTCGGAAAATCCAGCTTGGCATTGCAGATAAATCGGCGGATCGCGTTAGTGCGATCCGCGTACCAGGAATTAAGCGCCGATTCATATTGGCGTCTTAATTCGGCTGCCGCAGTCAGGTTAAAGTTTGACTGCGGAGCGGGGCCCGAAAAAGGCAACGCGGTTTGCGGCGTTGACTGCCGGTCACCCGGAAAAGCTCCAGCGTAAGAGTCCACTGGCGAAAAGCTTAAGGGTGCGGTTTGCAGTAAAGACTCCAAGCGCTGCAAAGTGTCCATAACGGATGTGAGCTGAGATTGGGTTCGAGCTTCACTAGCAGCGAGGTCCGCGCGAGCAGCGAATTGTTGCTCTTCTAATCTAGTGTTAACAGTTAATAGTTTGTGTTCAAGAGAAGAAAATTGTGCTGCTAAATAGGCACCAGGGTCATCCATTTCAGAGTCCATATTGGGCGATGGTGCGAGTAACAGCGAAAAGTTAGGTTTGAAGGATCGAAAATCCCTCGATACCAACTGTGACGGGATTTCCGTCATTAGAAAGTTCAAGTTAAGAACGTTTGTGAGTTCCCTTGACCTCCGCTCTCGCTCCCTGGAGCACCCATATGGGCGGCGACCCTTCAGAGACCGTTATGTGGTGCTCCGAAGTTAGTTAGTTAATTAAGTTACATAGATTTATGTTAATTATATAGTTATTATTGTTATAGGTATAGTTATGCTAGAGATGTCTAGGTGGTCAGCCTAGCATCCGTTACACCAGCAGTCGCCCGACCACCCGGACTGGGACAGGTATCGTACCTGCATCCCACTGCCGCGACATGTGCGCCAACACCTTGGCCATCCCTGCCTCCTGAACCCCGGAGCGGCCGTCGTCGTCGCCGCTGCCTAAGCCTCCCGGGTGCCCATGCTTTTGCTCCTGCTCCGGACGGCCCCGCTGCATCTGCCGGGCATCCACTTGAGGCATGTCACAGCTCGGATCAATGAGCAGCAGGCCAGTGACGGCGCCCGCAGCGAAGAACGGTGCAGCGGCAGCAGCAGACGGCAGAGCGGCAGCTGAAGTTGTGGCACTCCCCGGGACCAGGAGGGCCTGAGGCGGCAAAGGCTGAACCTGCAGTTCACACGAACAGCACGGGGCCCCGCTCCTAGGTAGGCACATATAAGTTAATGAAAAAGTCGCGGGCACTCCTAAGGAGTTCAGCACGTCATAAGCACGAAACCACGCTTTGCATGCATGCATGCATGCGGATTAGCAGGCAGGCCTCATCACATCCTTAATTCCGTCCTCCAACGCTCCGCTGCGCCGTGTTGTGTTAAAGCTTTTGTTTTCTGTTGGCTAAACATCAGGGCACGCCCGCCTCTAGAATTTGGACTTCATGACCATGTCGGTGTTTTCAAGGTTTAGTTATTGGTGTTGATCATAAGTTATATTTCTTTTTAGTAATCGTGATTCCGTTCTTTTGCTCCCTTCCCCGCACCTCGGCAGGCAGGATCAGCGCCCTGCGCCAGGGGCCCAGACCAACGGGTCCTAGAGCAGTTAGACCGCCGCCTCCGCCGCGTTCCTCCTCGGCCTCTTCATCTTGATGCGTTCTTCCATAATCCTGTGGTTGCTGTTGCCATTGGCGCCCATGCTGGGGATGCAAACATTGACGCTGTGTGTATACACCTCCCCACTCGTCATCAGAATCTTCTATATGCTCGGGTTCCCGGGCCTCCTCCTCATCCGCCATCTTCTCGTCCTCCTCCACATCTTGCATCCAAACATCCCCACCGCGCCGTCGCACAACATCCCCCAAGCCGTGACCTGTACGTCCTGCGCCCACCCGCCCTGCAGGCCCCTTCCCCTCTGCGCCATTGGGCCTACCCAGGATCAAGATCGCAGCGGGGGAAACCAGAACTGCAACCCCGCGGTCCCTGACTGCGTCACCACCCAGGGAACCAAACCCATCCGCACGGACAGCTTCCGCGCCTGCATCATTTTTGTCTCTGCCACAGCCGCTTCTGGCGGGCGCCAGTGCGAGGCTCAGTGCCGATGGCAACGGTACAGGCAGTATGGCTTGGACGCCAGGTACGACAAGCAGCTGCTGAAGGGACCATCGACGGAAGGGATCATCGGCGCGAACTGCGGATCGCGGCACCCCCGCTGTTGCTGCTCCTGTTGCTCGGCACCCCGCCGCTGCAGTCGCGTCTGGCCGCCTTACTGCGAGCTGCGCATCCTCCGAGTGCAGCCAACGAATTATGCGCAACACCGCAATGCTGCGTGCAGTGTCGCTGCAAAGCACCGCCGCAAAAACCGCCTTGGTGGCGGTGCGGGCCATCTGCTGCGAGCCGGCCTGATGCCCTGGATGTCCTTGGCAACCCTGGGCCCCATCTATGCTGCAGCCACCATCGCCGCTGGGGTCTCCTCCAGCGCCCGCACCGCTTATGCCAAATATTGCGCTTGTGCAAATCCTAGGGAGCGGATGAATGCTGATGACGGGTCCTGAACGGACAACAATAATGAACGTAGAGAGAGACCGAGCCTCAAAGCCGCATGCAGGGTTGAGTCCTTCCCGAGGCTTTGACATAAACATTAAGGATTCAGAGTCATCGTCAAGGGACACAAGGTTCAGTAAGTTATGATACCCAGACGATTGATGATGGGGTTCTTCGCGGCGCGATGGGGCCGCAGGCTGCCCTCCACATCGCCAATTGCTGTTCAGCCTTACGACGACCACCCCCTCGCTATGCGGGCAAAAGTAACAACGTTTTAAACGGCAGCCTTTACAAGACATTACAATTGCTCATAGCCCTGTGGAAGTCTCCAGCCCAACCTCACCTCACCAACTTACCAGGCAAGAGGAGCTGGGCTACCACAGCCAATGCTAATGGTGATGGTGGCTGGCACTGCTCGCTTAGCGCTGCCGCTCCAGCTCCTCCGGGGCCTAGTCCACTCGACTGTGGGCCCTTCAGTGCTCCCTTATCGAGGTACCGCTCCCCAGCCTCCATCTCCGCCCCTGTCACCGCTGTCGGCGAATAGGGCGTTATGAGGTATAGGTGGCCACGAGCGCTGACGCCGACAAGTGCTGGCGGATCGATTGGGGCCTGCAGTACAGCACCCGCTGATGTTCCGCCGGACATCGTTGGTGACGTCTTGCCAGACCTGGTCCGTCTCGACCCAGGTTCCGACAGACAATGTAATTGGCAGCAGGTAGAAATCTGGCCCCTTAGCTGCACCGAGGCCGTCACGGCTGCTCCTCCCCATTTTGATCCCACCAGAGCCGCTACGCCGCCGCCGCCTTTGGCAACACCGTCCATGGGTTCATCCTCGCTGCCCGACCGGCAGTTATTCGGTACGGGCTCAACTGGAAAACTGATCCTCAGGAGGACGGAGTGTCCCTCCACATTGCCATCGGCACCGCTACTGGGGTCGCTGCCATCGTGTTCGCTGTTGGCCCTCCTCCTCCCGGCATCAGCCGCCAGAGCGACGTCTAAAACAACTTGATCTGCGTAGCCGTAGCACGATAAAGCTTGGCAGAGATGAAGTGACGAGCTTTCTCCGAACGTTGCCGCCACCACGGCCGCCAGATCTAGGTCCAAGCAACGCAACGAGGTGGTTCCGTTCTGATGTGGGGGCTGCATCTGGTGATGTGTTGTTTCTATGGCACTGCTGCCTGGGCCAGCAGCGGCGGCGGCCACCGCGGAAAGAGAGGTGGTACCTTGGACACCTGGCGCCGGGTCTGGAAAATGAGGGCAGGGGATCGTAGTTGGCTCCAGGACGGCTTCGAAGTTTATCAGTAAGACTCGAGTTGATGAGACTTGCAGAGCGGCCCAGGCACCCGTGTGCGCAAGGCTGCAACGCCAGCTGCCGCCGCCGGCCGCAGCAGTGCTGCCCATTGTGCCATTCCACCTGCCGCCCTGCTGCTGCTCTTGTTGCTGCTGTTGCCGCACCCTAATACCAGCTCCATCGCTTCTGCAGAGAATGCCCGCAGGGGAAGCACCCTGGAGAATCGGCATACTAGTCATCTCATGGAGAATTATAGTTAGTCCTGGAGGCTTGGACCCGGAATCGGCACCGGTTTCGCCATAGACCCTGTCGGAGGTGTAATGCGCCTGGTTGGGTTTACCGGGGGCGGGATTTGTATCGCTTTTGGGTACGGCTGGGGTAGGCGCGCAGCCAGGCAAGCGACGGCGGATGCGAAGCGACCAGATGTGAATGCCTTCACAATGCTGCTGGCCGTCATTACATCTGTTATCGTCTCGGATTTTAAGCGGCTGGTGGGTGTCGCAAGGATCTATACCGTGCGGGAATTTAGTGGATGCCGTCACGACAACGGAACGAGGTGCTGTGGCAGCGCGAGGACCGCGATTTTGGACTACGCCTGCCGCAAGCACGGTTTGGAAAGGTGGAAATAGTACTGTGCTGGTAGTGGTTGAGGATTCGCATTGCGCAGGATCAGGAAGCTCTGGGCCGGGTCGCGAATGAAGGAGGTCGTGAGCGACCACTCTCCAGCGCATTGGCTGCGATGTTTCGTCGACGCATGCTGTTAGGCCAAACCCTTCTGGATCAAGCCAATCGATGGAGCTTTCCATCGTGCATGCAACGTATGTTTCGTCACTCCGCCTGCGTTCTCACGCCTGACTTGTCACGGGGCATTTGTTGCACGTACGGGAAACAGCGACTGCATTACATATTTTCAACAGGGCATAAATCAAACTACCAATTATCAGGTCTTCCCGCGTTTTCCATCTGTAATCCGTACACAATGTCCAGCTAGAAGCAGCGCCGAGTTTGCTCTGCGTCCAGCAGAACGTGAGCTGTCTCGCGCATTTATAGACATATTGTATAAGCATCTCAGGGAAGGATTTATCTGTCCCTGCAATTGCTTGTGCGATGGTTTGCTCGATGGTGATCTGCCTGTCCGATCACACCTTTCGATGAGCAGGCTGACACACCCACCATCCCGTGCCAATAATGTGGCTATTTGTTATGGCGATTGTTCCTACGTGACTTCTAATGGATGTGATGACGAATATGCACATGTTGGTTGCTTGATAGCTGTCGAACACAACATAGTTAGGATAAGTCCTTTTCGCCGTACGGCAGCACCTGACGAAAAGGTCGGTTTCTCATGAAGATAACTGGTAGCTTAAAAATCTCGTTATTGGAAATTTGTTTTGGGATGTTATCTACCATTTTATACATGAAAGCGGACAGCAATTGTCTTTCTCATTCTAGGTGCACATGCCCACGCAGCAGCTACCTGGTGATGACCCATCTTTTGCAGGCAGTCAAATCCGTTTTTTCAAGCATAAGAAGGATGAGATAACATCATGGTTCGATAGGACACAGTCGGGTAATTGGCACTTTCCGGAACTTTAATATCGACTAGTCGTTGACGCAGTTGAATCGATTTACCCAGTCCAGAAAAGTTATTGGATTTTAAAATGGCTTGCCATCTGCATTGGCGGCTTCGCGCGGTGTCGACTATGTCGCTGGTGGTTGGAACGTTGGCGCTCTATGCATTCTTGAACATGTCAGCTGTAGGGGCGAGGTCAACGCGGGCACGAAGGTTGAATGAAATGCAGAGATGTCAGCCCAAAGAGGTACCTCGCAAGGAACGCTGCGTATACGTGCGCACGCATCCGTCATGTCGACCAGAGGACGGCTGGATTCCCTACCTGGAAATCCACTATTGCTATCTCTCGCAAATGTAAGCTTTCAAGGACGCATATTGTATATATCCATGGCAACGCGTGGCCGTCTTTGCCCTTAAAACCTGGTAGCTTGATGGGCTGGCCTTAGAAGCTGCCGGAACTTGACAGGTGCGGGCCTGGTCCCCCAATCATCCCCAACCGTAAATTCAGGGAAGGGGTTTCAACGGCCTTGTTCCTGCTGTGGATAGCCATACTGTTCGGGCTCATGCTGGTGATAGCGGAGCGGTTCTTCTGCCCCAGCCTGGAACTTATCGCGGAGTACCTCCGATTGCCGCCTTGCGTGGCCGGCGCTACTTTGCTCAGCTTCGGAAACGGGGCACCAGATGTGTTCACGCAGCTGGCAGCTATCAGTCAGGTATATTCCCCAATCCCAATTTCCCATTTCTCAGTTAGTTAACAGGTAGTAGGAGGATGCCAGTTAGGATTGCTAACGATTTTTCCTGGATTATTTACCGTCCTTAAGTCACTGGGGAAAGGTACGGGGTGTCGAGGACGGCTTCTTGCAGGGTCAACACTAATTTCTTTCTCCCCTTTCATTTCCTTCCTTTGGCGGGATACACTCAGGGTGACAGCGACACCACGTCGCCTGGTGCGATTGCCATGGCATTGAGCGAGCCGCTGGGTAGCGGACTGTTCGTGGGCAACATCGTATTTGGGTTGGTGGTGTTCTTCTCAGGACTAAATGAGGTGGGTTAGGCTAGCGGGGCTGAAACATGGGGCCATTAGGAGAGGGCGTGGAAGCGCACGTGGAGCAGCCAGCCGGATGCGGGAGACGATCAGAGATCAGGCCGGCGATAGAGGGGTACGTGCGTACGCAAATAACTCAGGGCGGATTCCGCTCATGTGGGCCCGCATCCGGGTAGGATTTGTCAGGCTGTGCGCTCTACCACCGGCACGGGTGGGCGTGTGAGATCAGCGAGGAAGAAGAGGAAGAAGCTCTGTAGAGGTGGTGAGTGCACGGGATTGGAAGAGCGCAAGACGCGCTATCTGCACCGGGGCATCGGGTTGTTTCGTACAAACATATCCCGCTGTTCAATGGCCCCCCAAGTGCTGGACAAGCAGCCACAGCCTGGGCACATGGATACCCTGTGCACCATGATGCAAAACCCACCCCCACCATCGCGTCCCACAACCTAACACTCCCGTAGGTTCCCCGTGGCATCTCCTGGAGCATCCGCCATCCTATCCTTCCTCCCTCTGTCCGTCTGTCCCCCAGGTCAGAGTCCAGCGGTCCTACTTCCTCAAAGACTGCTTGTTTTACCTGGGAGGTGTGCTTACCGTATTTGTCTTCCTCTTTCATGGAGAGGTAGGCTTGCTCATGTGGGGCCCATCTCCCACAAGGGTGCTCAAGGGTGCTCAAGGGTGCTTCCACTATATGTCACTGAGAGGAACACAATCCAGGAAGAGTGTTGTGCGGAGCTCCTGAGTGGCAGCTTACTGATCAGCTGTAGCCTGTAGCGGGAGCAGTCGGCCCCCATCTGCCGAGGGGAGGGGCAGGCGTGATGTGTTCGGATTTGTTACACGTGGAATGTCCTCCGTCAGCCCTCCAATTGTTACCCCAGCTGCTCCTCCTGTCGTTTCCTCTTGCTTCTGGTCGTGTCGCAGGTGATGGTGTGGGAGGTGGCGCTGCTGGCTGGCTATTACCTGGCGTTCATTATCGTGACCGTACTGCTGAGCCGAGGGGACGAGCCCGTACATGCCGATCCCCGACTGCATGAGGTGCCGCACCACCTGCAGCCGCAGGACAGCTATTTGCGGGGTGGGTGTATATGTTTGTATATGTGTATGGGATGTGAGGGGAGGGGGGGTGCCGTGAACGGCTGGGCGTGGAAAAGGGGGAGTCCATGCGAACGGGTATGGTCTGTGCTGTGGTGCTGTATTGCTCAGATTGCTCACTGCTCGCCGAAATGGATTAATCCCGAGTTGACACCTTTACTCGTTGCCGGCCTTGTTGCAAGCTTTGCCTATACTATTGTGGAGAGATCCGAATATGTTGTAACCACCCCCACGCTTGGTTGGGAACTGGCGGACAGCGCCTCTCACCTGCGCGCTCTCCCGCCTGCCCTTTCCGGCTTGTTTGCTGAGCCTGCGGGTTTCTGGAATGGGTTGCCGCTGCCGCTGCCTTCATATCCCGCATGCACCCCTGGCCCTTTTTTTGGACCCATGCCCCCAGAAAGCTTCCGACACATCCCCGACCTCTCCGTCGCCTCACAAGTCTCCCAGATTTCCGGCGCGGACACAGATGCCGAAGCACCCTTGCTAGAAGGCAGCTCTCCAAAAAGGCAGCAACAGCAGCGCAAATCCCAGCCGCAGCAGCAAAAGTCGCCGCAACTCATGCGCATTCACACTCTTGAGCGAATTGAAGAGGCGGCGCCGGGGTTGGCCGGCGAGTCTGAGGATGGTGGCGGCCGCGCCGCAGGCATTGATGGCGACAGCGGCGGTGACGACTATGGCAACGACAACGAGGTCGACCGCGACTTGGAGCTATTCAACCGATTGCGGGCAGCCAGCCGCCGTGGCGGTGGCGTCAGCGGCCCTGGTATTAGTAGCAGCAGCTCTGGCGCTGCTGACGCCAGGGGGGGCAATCTGATCGGAATCAACCATGGCAACGGCTCCGCAATTAACTGGCAACGGTCTAGTGAGAGCGGCAGCGTCGGTTATAAGCCCCCGCCGCCGGTGCTGGCAGCTACAGCGGCAGTAACGGCGCCCTCAGTATTCAACGATGATGCTCGCAGCGCCGATTCCGCCAGCAGCCTCGCGTTTTACAGACAATTCGGCTCTGATGGCAGCTTTACCTGCGGCTCCTGCCGCGGCAGCCTCGACCCAGTGACAGCCCAACGGCGGGAGGACAGCGGCAAGCCGCCGGGGCGAATGGAGCAGTTGTGGCGGCGATTGGAACGGCCCGTGCTTGCACTGCTATCGCTCTTCATACCGCGAGTAGCCATTGACACGCACGCACGGTATCGCAAGACATGCGCGGTATTGCTGCCACCGTTGCTGCCAACGCTAGCGGGCTGGGTGCAGGGATGGTTGGGTGACGAGCATTCACCGGGGGGCTTCTGGCGGCAGACGTGGTGGCTGGGGTCCACAAGTGCGGGGCTGGTGGTGGCGGTGGCGGCGCTCCGGTTCTACCCGCGGAAGGGGCACCTGCACGGCTACGCGGCCGGTGGGTTGACAGGACTCTTTTTCGCAGGACTCAGTTACGCAGGACCCTGTGTATTTGTGTGTGCGTCGGCAGGGTAACTAATGAACATGCGCATCTTCCCTTAGGCCCCGCGCTTACATTAAGTGTACGCATGCATGTGCATGGGGGCAGGCGTCGCGCTGTGCCCTTGTACGCAAGGACACAGCATGACAGCAGGGTGATGCGAAAAGCTGCGGAAGGCTCGGAATGCGCACGTATAATTCCGGTGATTGCCTCTTCCCCTCGCGCCCTCATCTCCTCAGGTTGGTCCATACTCCTTGCCGTGTGCTAATGTGCACATGTGCGAATGTCGTTAGTGAAAATTGCTCCAGCCACCACCTCGCGCGCTCCCTGGACTGTCAAACTTATGCTGCCCATGGTACATATCATGCGCGCAGGGATTGCGACCGTGGTTGTGTTTTGCGAGGCTATGTTTCTTCTAGACGCTTCGGCGGGGGAGCTTGTCTCGGCCGCAGTGGCGCTGGGCCAGATCTTCGGCATCAACCCCTCTCTGTTGGGCGCCACGCTACTAGCCTGGGGTAACAGCGTCAGTGACCTGGTGTCGAACATCACGTTGGCAAAGGTGGGCTGCAGCTCAATCCGCAGCACGAGCCATAAGAACGACCCATAAGGGTTCCCAAGGGGGCTACGGGTGCGGAGTTAGCTAGAGTGGGGCCCTGGCCGCGGCTATGACTGGCACATGACTCCCCACGGAGCCCGCTTGGGTTGGCGGGGGAGGACGTGTTTTTTGTGTGTGCGTTTTCGTTTGATGGCCTCCGGGGTACCTTGTGCGTCACCGACACAGCGGTACAATGTCGGTAATGTCGTCCGGACTGTCGCAAATGAACATCGGGTCGCCGCCGTGTGGACATTGCTCCCCCGCAATGGACACTTTCTCATCGCGAGTCAGTTCTTATCAAGTCGGCGGGATGCGGCCTCATCCCCTTTGCGGTTTCTGAGAGCAGCAGGCCCAGACGTGAACGCGATGGGTTGCGCGGTTCCTGTCCCACCTGGCGCCTTCCAGCTAGCAGTTTCCATAAGCTAGCGTAGCTGTATGCGTCATCTGTTCTGTATCGGTCTAATTCAGGTTTCGTTACTCGCATTCATTGCAATGTCATGCAGCCGCCACCTAATGATGGGGCTTCTATCGATTTTGGTACATTTCAATGGTTGGTACCTGGGAGGCTCCTCTTGGGTCTACTACGTCCATATTACCGGGTCCCTCGTTGCATGGTTAGCCGGCTGGCACGCTCGCGTCCCCCTCCTGCCGCCTCTTCTCCCGCAGGACGGTCTACCATCCATGGCAATCACTGCCTGCTTCGCCAGCCCCATGTTCGTGCTGCTTGCGGGTAAGCTAAGGGAACTAGAAGTCAGGGATCGAACCTGGTGGAGTATGGGAGGAGAGGGCTGTGCGGTCGTAATTCAGGGCTTGAACGAGATGCCGGCTAAGGAGAAGGTGTTGGTAAAAGAGTTGGGCGTTGGATGGCGTCGCGGCGTGCCGGGGAGGGACAAAGTTGAGCTACAGAGGGAGGCGTCAGGAAGAAAGGGGAAGAAAGGGCGCCTCTGCCTAGGGGACAAAGAAACGGCTGGTAGGGCCTAACATCCTACCAACTAAAGCCGTTGGCTAGGGAGGTTAGAGAGCTGGAAATGTACGTTTTGAGATTTCGAGGGTCTGTGTTCGGATTTTCCGTGACTTGTTAAACTTGATAGGCTACCTGCCGCGGTGCCTCTTTCCTTCAAACCCACGCTGGTGCCCCTCTCTCTCTCTCTCTCTCTCTCTCTCTCTCTCCCTCTCTCTCTCTCTCTCTCTCTCTCTCTCTCTCTCTCTCTCTCTCTCTCTCTCTCTCTCTCTCTCTCTCTCTCTCTCTCTCTCTCTCTCTCTCTCTCTCTCTCTAACACACACACACACACACATACACACACAGAATCTCTCATCTCTCACACACACGCACACACACAGCCATACAGGTATTTTCTCATGTGCCTCCTTTCCTGTGCAGGCCTGGTGACGTCACTGACGTATGCCACCCGGCACGGCAACATGGAGCTGCCGCAAGACCTGGCGTTGAAGGCACTGTACGGCTGCTCGTGCAGCATCCTGCTCATGTGGGCCCTCGTCGTACCACTGGTCTTCCGCTTCCGGCTCACTCGCCGGGTGGGCGTGCTGGCGGTGACCGTGTACCTGGTGTACCAGACCGTGTATATCTGGGCTATCATACACGACTCCCGCGGGCGAGGGTAAAGGTGGAGGTGAAGGTGGAGTTAAGTGCGGAGACGAGAACAGGGTTTAGGTTGGGGTTGAGGGGGACTGGGACAGGGTCGTTTCAATACACGGACTGTGTGACGAAGGAGGGCCGATGATGTGGGATTCGGCTCCAAGGGCACTGCAGAGCCCCACCAAATGTTGCGGCACCCTCAGTAGGTTAGGTGGGGCTGCTGCTGACGGGTGCGCCTAGCGCCTGGCCGGCGGGTGGCCACCGCTGGTACGTTATGACTGTGCCGTGAAAGAATATCAGTTTGCGAGGACGGGTTGGTACTCCCGAACCCCGAGTTTGGGAGCGTCGTTGCCTTCTCAACGGGTAACGTAGTGTTCTGCCAGGGCATTCTTACATGATTCTTTCTATTCAGAACATCTCGCTTGAAGAATGGCTGAGAGATTTCTGATGCAATGTGGTGGTCGTGGTGGTGGTGATGGTGCGCGCGGCTAGGTATCTTACGAAGTGAGACGCTGTAATGGCGACGTTTTACTACACCCGCGGTGGTAGCGAGTGCAGCTAGTTGCAATACTGCTAGTTACGCGGCAAGGCGATGCGCGGAGGCGGTGGCAGAGTGGCAGCTAGCGGTGGCAGCCCTGAACTTAGGGCACCACCCGTGCGCTTGGTCGAAGTAGTGTTGGTAGATGTACGTGTTGCATTGGTCGCTGTTGTCAGCTGACGCTGCTGACACGCCACCCAATGCATGCACATGTCAAATGTTAGCACCGACGATATCCCATCTGATGACCGACGGGAGATGATGTGCCTTCTTATTTCATACGTCATGGATATGTTAGCGTGGCGAGATCTCGAGGACCCGCTGGATCCTGAAAGCCGCGTGGAAACAGTGCTGTCGGTGTCATTAACCGCCGCTTCATATAGTTGGAAGCTCTGGTCTGAATTGGGAAACTCCAGTGTGCTCTTGCCTGAGAGATTCAGACAGGTGGTCTTGCTTCTTTCCTGGTCGTAACGGGGCATCTTTTATTTCAAAAGCGCATGCGCGCATGTGACTGCGCAAGCACTGCGTCGGGTTTGCTGGTGGGTGGGGCTGCCTCCTTTGTTATGGAGGTGGGTGTTCAGTTGTGAGTCAGCCCTTACGGACTGTCCCTTCAGCTTCTCAACAAGGCTTAGTGTTAACAACCCCAGTAGGGTTAGGACTTACATTGATGTCCTTTTGCTCTTAATGTCAAGGGGAGGCGGAAATGAGAAAAAGATGCAGGTGAAAATGGTCATTCCCCCCCCCTGTAATGCAAGCGCAATATCAACCCCTAAGCCCGCGTGTGTCAGCGTCGCACTAACGAACAACTACTCGTCAAACTGCTAGTTCCTTCCTGCATGCCTGCTCCTCCTTCACCCCACCAGTAAATGAAACCGGAAAACTAAAACACTCACCACACAATCCTACCAATGTCCTATATATCGTACATACACGCACGCGAAACAGGAACAGGAACAGGTCAAGGAAAGACACCGTTCAGCGCTCTCTCGTCACGAAAAGTGCAACGATGCAGACACTCTGCCGCTAGAGACCGTATCACTTTCCTGACGGCCTTACATGGAAGACCTTCAGCACCCACCCCCACAGGCCCTTAAAGCCCCCTGCCTTGGAGATGTGCCTGGGACGCCCACTGGAACCCACGTGCCGTCCACCATCCTCCCGCACCCCGTCCGAACCCGAAAAAACCTAGCTAACCTCTTGATAGGGTGATCATGATGCAAACGAAACCTCTCTCGGAGACTCTGAAGCACCGAGAAGTGCCATCATAGCCGCCAATGGCTGAGCAACTTCCCGGGCGGCTTCCCTCACTCGCTGCAAGCACTCTTCGTTCAACTAGTCCACCACCGCTGCTACATCACACGGTAAAGTGGAAAGGAGGCTCCCCCGCCCTGACGGCTCATGATAGCGAAGCCGATGATGCACCTCCCCCTCCCTCCTGACCGGCGACAACTTCACCGCTGTACTGAAAAACTGAGATACTCGGTCGTTCAATCCATGCACTCTTTTCTTCTCTTCCCCACGCGCGCTGTTTACCGCCATCCAGCAAACCCGCGGCTACAAAGAGAAAGGAACATAAGCAGCTGGTAGTGGCTAGGCCTCGACAGAACCCAGTCCAGCTCTCGACTGCATGCGACTTAATACAACACCTCCACTGTGCTGCTGCTGCGCACTGTGGCATGCAAGCTGATGCGAAGAAAGAATACACAGCCAGCAAAGTGCGCTCAGGGGAGCGCAAAGCCGGGGGAACGGGCGTGCCGTCACATCGCCTCTGCTCGTCCCTCATGAAAGGGTTTCAAGACATGACCGTCCAGGTCCGTAATCGGTTCCAATGCGACTCCATTTTCATGGATGATAGAAAACTGACAGCTGCCTTGAAAGTTGCAGAACGACTCCACTACACAATAATAATCGCCTCCTCCCTTCCGCTCTCCCTCTCTCGGGTTTCGGCGACTGGGGTCCGTGTATTTCTTTCCCGAACACCATGATGTGCACCCAAAAGCAGATCCGGACGCTCCACTGCCTAAGCCTTACCCCAACAGCGACGCCGTCCCACCTGGCAGCGCCACATGCAGATAAATGGAGATAAGTCAATGGCTCATTCGGATTGGTTGCCCTCGTCTGCACCCCACGCAACGCGGCCCGGCCTGCCCCGCGCCGCTTCCCGTGTCAACCGCAGGAACATGTACTGACGATCGCCCGGCCCTCCCGTCTCAGCATCTAGACGCCAGTCGTGACCCCCCCCCCCACTCAACGCGAACTTGTCGCCCGTGCTCCGTAACCGTCCTTCTTTCTCCCTTTCCTCTCCCCCCGCCCAGCTCCTTCCCGATGTTCCAGCTCTCGCTGTCTCCCACTGTGAGGCGCCCGCAGCCGTCACCACTTCGCCTTGCCCTGGGGTCCCACCATCCGCGGGGTCCACAACCCCATACATAGTGGCCCTGCGATCTACTGTCGCTGAATCACACTGCAGTCGTTCATCACTACTGCTGCTGTCTCCGCCTCTGCTTTCTAATACGAAGGCGGCCGCCCGTTGCGAAGCCACCTGTGCGGCGGCGGGTGCGGGAACCCCCTCCAGCTGTGGCGGCTGGTCGCCATCGTGGTCCCTGCGACCCGCTCCCCCGCCCCCACTTGGCGGTGTCTGCTGGTCCCCTTGCTGCAACAGCGTGTTGATCTCATCCCGGGTGAGGGTCTCCCGATCAAGTAGTGCCTCCGCCAGAACGGTGAGATCCTGCGGATCCAGAGGTTCGGTTTCCAGATTTCGTCAGGTGTATTTGGGGCGTACTGGCTATTGTCTTTTCACAAGAAGAAGCATTGACAGCAGTTGGCTCAATATTGGCTTCGGAGCAATACCCTTCCATAAAGTCGACAAAAATTCTTGGAATCCAGGCAGAGGCGATGCGCTCCGTTAATGGCCGGACCGCGCTGCCCAACGTCATAATTATCATCACCACCACCACCACCACCAGCACCACCACCATCGTCATCATCATGTCGATTGGGACAACCAGTTCCAATCCTACCTGCATCCGGTCTGTGAGCAGCGCCCGCACCGCCCCCTTGGCCTCCCCCAGCATCGCCGCCACCTCCGCATCCACACGCTGTCGGGTGGCCTCCGAAATCCCCGCACCACCATGCCGCTCGTCGTTCGCTGCCACGTAGACGGGCCCTATGACGGAGCTCATACCACACTCGGTCACCATGTGGCGTGCCATGGAGGTGGCCTGGAAGGGTAGACGAAGCCGGGTAAGGAGGTGAGGCGGCATTATTGTGTGGGTTATTTAACCTTTGGCTGCAGCGTGAAAGCGCCCAAGGGGCGGGCAATGGCGGGAGGGTAACGACTGCAGCTTATCAGGGATAGTCCCCTGTGTCGTGTCCCCAGTCCCCCTCCCGCATGGACCTTCCTTCTTTACCAGCACCCGGCGCAAGTGGAGATGCCTCTCCGATGCCTCTTCTTTTCACGCTCACCACTATCGCGGCATCCCTGAGCTTTTGTGCTCGTGTCTGGGTGTCCTGCTGGTCTCCATTCGTCATTCATCACACCGCATCGCCCCCTCCCGTCTCCCCAGGTGCCCCTCCCCCGTCTCTTCACCTGCCGCAGGTCGTCCGTGGCTCCGCTGCTGACCTGGTCGCTGCCGAACACCAGCTCCTCAGCCACCGTACCGCCCATACACACACGGATACGGGCCAGCATTTGCTGCCGGTTGATGGAGAATTCGTCCTCTCTACCCACCTGAGGTGAAGGGTGAGGAGGGGCGGCGAGAAGCCGTGAGGGGAATACGTGAGGAGGGAGCACATACTCGAAACGCCAACGGCTGTACAAACCATCAAATACTAACTGCAGAAGACACCTCCCTGAGACGACCACCGCCACCACCCTCGTAGATGAGCTCACCTGCGTCACCATGCCCAGTGCGTGACCCCGAGGCACGATGGTGGCCTTATGGATGGGGGAGGCTCCCGGGGTGACCAGCGCCACCAGCGCGTGACCCGCTTCGTGGAAAGCGGTGCGACTGAGGGGGAGGGAGACCGTTAGAGGAGGGGGAGGAGGAGCGGGTCAGGATGTTTCACAGCACGGGTCCGGGCGAAGGAAAGGGAGACGGGAGACGGTGGGGGAAGGAGAAGAAAGAGGACACTGCCGCCAGGTAGGGCGACGGCGGCCATTAACAAGCATGGCCGCTACAAGCCTACGCCCAAACTGCCAGAGGTCTTATAGGCAACAAGCGCGCGCTAGCGGTGAATGCATCCCCCCCCCTCATCCTAAGGCTGGGCATTTTGCGCTTCCGGAGAATGTCCAGGGAAGGGATCTATTTCGGGCGGCGGGGTGGAGGCGGCCATGGGTCGAATGCACACCTAGAGGCCCCCCCGGGAAATACCCTAAGTAGCCCCCTTCTCTCTCTCAATCTGTGTGTATGTCTCCTCTCTCTCTCTCTCAGCCTCCACTCACCGACGTGCCTCCAAGGTGCGCTTGACGCTTTTGCGCTCCACACCCATCAGGATCTTGTCGTACGCCCAATCCAGCATGCGCTGAGTGATGGCGTCCGAGCCCTCCTTGGCGGCCAGAATGGCGCCCTCGTTGATCAAGTTGGACAAGTCGGCGCCACTGAAGCCTGCGGGGAGGGAGTGTGCGCGAGAGTGTGAGCTTGAAGGTGTATGTGTGCGTCTATGTGTGTGTGTGTATGTCCAGGAGGGTTTGAACTTCCACGACAATCAGCGGTGAAGGTACGATCAAGTCATGTCATGATGCATCAAGATATATCCGGGCGATGCAAATAAGGGCCCCCAAAATTAGACTTGTAGCTTAAATGCGGCATGTGTGAAGCGAGTATAGTCTCTAAGCTATGTTATGCACGGTAGCCGTACGGCTTGCTGTTTATATTTTTGGAATATTTTAACCTGTCAGCTCCATAGTTCCTGCAATCTGCTGCCTTCACTATTAATGCTTTTATGACTCTTTCACTTTCCCCCACCCGCCCAAGTGTCACCTCCCAACTCCCTAAACATGGGTTCGGGCAGTGGCTGTAGACCCGATGATATCCAACCAGCCGTCTCGATCGCCACCCGCCTGACCCGCAGGCCATCGGACGTCCCCAGGCGCACACTCACCTTGCGTCTGCCGCGCCATCAGCTCCCGGTCCACATCCGGGCCCAGTGGCTTATCGGAGAGGTAGTACTCCAGAATATCCCGACGACCCTTGATGTCCGGCAAGGGTACGGCAACCTGCGGGGCGTGTACGCGGCATGAGTGACGTATGATGCAGGCGTGCGCTTTAGAAGGTAGAAGGTAGCAGCGTACGTTGTGGTTGCTGTTGCTGGCGGGGGTCCCTCGTTCTCTAACGGAGGGTCGTTCTTTCAGCCCCCGCTTGCTCGGGCAGTCCAAATCATCTCGGCGTCGCCGACGAGAGAACCCCCAAAGCCCCGCGCCCGACCCCGCCCCTCACACGGCATACCCCAACCACCCGCGCGGTGTCCTGGATCACACAGCCCTCACCTCCCAACAATGCCCCTATAGCTTATGACCCAAGGATCCGGCTTCGCGCGAATAAGCCTACAGATTATATATAGGTATATACATACATACATACATATATACATATCGATCCGGTCCGATCCCCACCTCCTCCTCCGCGTCCCCCAGCTTCCATTTCCCCTACCTGGCGGTCAAACCTGCCAGGTCGTTTCAGAGCCGGGTCTAGACTCTCAGGCAAATTGGTGGCGGCCATCACGATGATGCCATCCGTGGACTGTCGATTGCATGTGGAGGGGAGGAGAGGAGGGGGGAGGGTGGTTCCGGAGCGAGATGCCGGCTCCCAATGCAGCCACGTGAGAAGAGGGGGTAAGTGCTTCCAACCAGCCGGGTGACACGTCGCTAAGAGTTACGGTCAGGGACACACACACATACACATGAACGCGCACATAAACACAGATGCAAGCACATACAGACATACACACATACAGACAGACGCACCTCGAATCCGTCCATTTCCACCAGCAGCTGGTTGAGGGTCTTCCGCGTGTGGTTCTCCCAGGCCTTACGGTTGCCCCCAATGGCGTCGATCTCGTCAATGAATACGATGCAGGGGGACCGCTTCTTGGCGGCGGCGAACAGAGCCCGCATCCTGAAGAAGGGGGCGAAGGGGAGACGGGGGCGTGGGCCGTCAGATAAACAATGCCGCGAATACACAGTGCCGCGACCGTGTCATCAGCGCACGAGATGACGTCCCTTCGTTCATTCCTTCTGGGGTGGCTCAAGTCCCTTCTGCGGGGGAGGGAGGCTAGAAGCGACGGAGGCCATGGGGACACGCCGCACATGATCGAGGACGGCGGGCGGTACGGCAGCGCCCGTGGAATCAGACACCTAACCGCATCCCATCCATATGACCCAACTCCATGTGACGACGCTGTACACTGCCGTACCTGCGACTCCCGACGCCCACGTAGAGCTCCTCGAACTCGGATCCGGCGCGGTAAAAGAACGGCACACCCGCCTCCCCTGGACCGACCACAACACGTTCCTCATAAAAGTTAAAAGTCGGCTAGGCTACGCATCTCGCTTGTGCATCATGGCAAGAAGCAGGACCGTGTTTCCATCTGCGCGATCCCCACCCGCCTGCGCAGATGCTCTCATCCCAGGTTCCCAACCCAGTCCCGTGGGTGCATTTGTAGGCGGACCCACTCCCGGCGTCCCCAACCGCCCGCCCCTCACCCGCCACGGCCTTCGCCAGCAACGTCTTCCCCGTTCCGGGTGGCCCGGTCAGCAGCACGCCTTTGGGAAGCTTGGCCCCCAGGCGGGTGAACTTGCCCGGGTTCTTAAGAAACTCCACCACCTGTGGGGGGAGGGGGAAGGGGGAGAGAGGGGAGAGGGAATGATGGGACTGGGGGCGCTAACGTCTAGGAGAGGACAAGGGGCGGACCAGTAGGATGGCAATGCCGCACCCGCTGCTGAAGCCGCGAGCATAAATACATTAAATGTACATAATATTAAAATTATATAATGTATATACCCACAGAAAGAGAGAGAGTGTGTGTTTGTGCATGTGTGTATGTGTGTGTGTGTGTGTGTGTGTGAGAGAGAGAGAGAGACACACACACACACACACGGGTATGACCAGTAACGGGAGAAGTCTTCGGGGGGCCAAACCGCGTTCCGAATAGAGTTGATAGGGTTACGGCAAGTGGGTCTGTGGAGGGTATGGGCTGTGCAGACCCGGTGGCGTGGGAGTCACGAGAGGCCAAAGGACTTCCGGTCGCACTGCTGTCCCCATTCCTCCCGTACGTTGAAGCTCACCTCTCTTAACTCCTCCTTGGCCTCATCGCAGCCCTTTACGTCTTTAAAGGTACGGATAGACTGTACGGCAGTGCGGTGACATGGCGAGACGGGGATGCAAGCAGGGTCAGTTCGGGTTTGCCCTGGCCAATCAGTACAGTGCCGTACTTTGCCCCGCTATTCATTGCGCGCAATCACACCGCGAGCAAATATCTGAGCAGCGCGTTGCCAAGAGGGCCTTTTGCGAGAAACTCCGGCACCCGGCGATTTCAAAGAGCACCAGCGGGTTAGCAGATAACGCCCATGATCAGGTCGCCGTACATTACGTGACCGTACTTCCCAGCCGTACCATATTCTGGGCAATCCTGACCTGCGGGCCCTGGCAGCAGCAGCAGCAGCGGCTCATGGTGCGCATCCAGGTGTTCCTGAGTACTCAATATTTCCCCCCTCGTTACCTCCGTCGTAGGTCGTACTTCCCCCGTACACCGTACCTTCTCCGGTAGCTCGTCTTTCTTATATTCCTTAGGCTCCACGCTGGGACTGCCACTTCCCGATGATGAGGTGGCAGCTCCGGAACCACCGCCACCGCCAGCCGCAGACACTGGTGGCCCAGCGTTGACCGTGGCGGGGTTGATGAACGCACCGCCGCTGGCCTGGACCCGACGAATCGCCTGTGTACCACAGCAGTACGACAGGAAGCATTGATTTATTGGCGGCATCTCAGCACTTCACACAGCTAATGATGCGGGAGGTACGACAAGTATCACTTAAGGTGACTGATGATAGCATTGGTACGTAGTTGATAGTGAAAAAACAAAAACAAAATTACCAAAATTTACACGTGATGTTCGTACGTCTACATATTCGTTTACTTACAATTTTCTCAAATGTCTCCTGGTACCTTACAAGCCATACAAAAGCTGTCTTCAGAAGTTTAATCGTGGTGTCCGTATCGCACCGCATGACCCGTTAGCAAGGTCACGGCCTGAACCGCGGGTTCGTGAGGTGATGCTGCCGACCACTTCACGCAGACAAGCTTCCTCGACCTCCTGCCCTCGCCTGCCGCGTCTGGACCCCCGGGGGTCCAACTTTTCGCCCAAGTCCCCTCGCTGTGTCTCCCCCTCCACCGCACGGCATCAACCCGAGCCATACACATGCCATACACATGCTATACACATGCCATACACATGCACGTTATCCGGCGCCACCTCCCTTTTCGCCCACCCCCCTCCTCTTCCTCCTCCTCCTCAGGCCCTCCCCGCCCGCCCTCTCTACACAAACCCTTTCTTCGTAGCCGCACCTGGCTTCCCGCGATGTATGCGAAGGCCAGCACCAACAGCAGCACCGCGGCACTGATAAGTCGCCACAGCAGCGCTAACGGTCGCAGCAGCAGCGGTGTCTTGGGGACCTGCGGCGTGGTGGACATCAGCGGCTGGCCCAAGGGCAAAGCCGTTTGGAAGAGCAGAGGGGGTTGGAGTCAGGGAACGGGATTCTAGAAAGCAGCCCACCGGGCACTTGTGTGTGTGTGGATTTCGACCTGGCCTGGAGAGACTGGACATGGACATGATGCACAATGGACTCCTAAAATATGACGTGAAAGGGGGAAAACTCACGGCACGACCGCTGCAGTGTTGGGCTGCACCTTACCGACCAGGTACGCCCGCGCGCTGCCCAACACTTTCGAAAGGCCCTGGCTGCACCTAGCAACGTCTGTGAAGCGGCTTCCAGGGCCACGGAAATGGAGCCTAACGGTCAAACGCTACACACACGCCGGTTGCCTCTTAGGCTGGGCCGGTAAGGGAGCCATGGGGACCCTCTCTGAGAGCCCCCGCTCTGCGAATCGGGCCCAACCGATCAATGCCCTTGGCTCAGAGCCAAGCTTCTCACCCCCCCCCCCGATACAGGTTGTGAGTCCGCAGGCAGATTGCGCTGGCCTAGAGGCCAACACGCCGGTTCAATTGGCACGGCATGGCAATAGACGAGACACCATGCGGCCACGGAGACGCCGACTAGCCGACATCCATACCCCGCAGGGGCTGGGAGGCTTGGCCTCTTCAAAGACTGTATTTCAAACCTCCCTCGCGCCCTCCCTTTCGAGTCCTAACCGATCCCTCTTCAGACCCATTCACCAAAACGCAAGGCACACACGAGAACGTGCGGTTTCTTGTTCCCATAAGGTCCATGGGAGATTGATGAGTGCAAGGTACAGCTCCCCTCACCTGCAATTGCGGCAGTCCGCTCACCACAACGTGAAGTGGCCGCCGCAGCGACGCGCCGGGCATCTCAAGGGAGGCCGCAGCGCCACCACTGCCGCTGGCGCCTGGGGCGGAGCCATCACCAGCTGCGACTCCGTCAACCGAAGCTAGCACTAATTGCTCCTGCGCGGCGCGCCGGGTTACGCGCGCTGGGTGTTGATGAGCGGAGTGACGCCATGATACCCAACGATAAAAGTGCATAGGCAAAGTGCATGGGACCGGAACGAAAATTGGAACTGGAAGCGGGCCACCGAATCGCCACACTGACTCAGTGAATTATTGGGCCCAATGCCTACATGTGGCCAACGCAGCCTGGTGTGTTGACGGGGCCCACATGGTCGCGGCCAGTTCAATCTGTGCCTGCGACTTCGACCTTCCAAGCCTAAGTCTGGGCTGCTAGCCTCGGGTCCTTCGCGACACATCTTGAGGGGAAAGATTGCACTCCCTCTGATGCGGCTGTCCCAGCTCTCATGTTCTCAACATAATCAAACCGGCTCATACCCTTACAAACCGAAATAACCCAACATGGGGCCAGCTCACGGCTCCGAAATCAGAAATTCCTCAAACACACATACACACACACACACACATATAAAATCGCCAATGCTGCTGCCCTACATGCAAGTCCCGCAGCAGCTCCGCCAGTGTCCGCGGCGGCGGCACTTCCAGGGCCGCCGGTGCGACGGCGGCGGCAACGGTCGCCGATGCCGCGACAGCGGCCGCAGAGCCATCGGCCTTCACCAGCTCCGTCACTTTGCCTGCACGGGGTGTTGCAGAGGGTTGTAATGGCGGCCCCATCAGGCCCCGTCACGTAGGGCGAACGCACACCATCCATCGGGACAAGTTATAATGCTTTAACGCGCCCTTACTACGCCCTGCTCCCAGCCCAGCCCTGCCCAGAGAGTATCCTAGCCAAGAGGGGCCACCTCGAGCGCCTCTGCATGTGGATGAGGGTGTGTTAGGTGAGCATGTGTGAAGCCTGGTCATGGAGGTGACGCGGACCCCCAGCCACTACGGGGCAGTGTCCTAAGGGCGTCCACATCTTTCGCCGTACGAATACCCCCAGCAATACGCACTGCGCCCCTCCCTGGTGGCTCCCCTCCCCACCTGTAGCCACGAGCGCCCTCAGGTACTCGGCCACCACTGCCGCGTTGACTCCAAAATGCCGCGATTCCACCCGCGCCAGCACCTCGCGGGGATTACTTCGCACCAACTCTGCAAGGTAAGCAGCATGCTTGTCCGCGTCCTGAGAACCCGGTATTCATTTGCCAGGGGGAGAAAGGGCGGATCAGCGGTCGTGACAGCAATGACTCCATGTGACCGATTCTAATGTCAAAACAAGGCAGGAGCAGGGTGATGAAATCCGGGTGGGCAGTTGCTGACAAGCTCCCCGGAGGATGGGGGCACATGAAAAATATGGTGCACGGGTGCAAAGAGGGAAGTGAGACGGAGAGGGAAGTGCGACGGAATATGTCATCTGTCCACGACAGCTTTCAAAAGCACACCCCAGCGCCGGCCACGACCCGTGCGCTGGGCTGGTACGCAACGTCCTCACGTCGTTACGGTGCAGCTGCGTGGTCGTTACGATGCCTGCGAAATTCTATATAGTAACACCGTAACCGTTGTTTGCCACCGCGGATTCCCGCTTTCGTAAGCATGCGATGACTCAGGCTGTCTGTTATTACAACAAGGCAAGAAACACGCGACTTACAGCACCGGGCGATTTGAAAACACCATGCTCCAGTCCCTGTTCTGGGCACGACTGGGAGCGTTTACACCAGGGCGTTTGGTGATGACATCAGCCGCGCTGCAGACCGCCCAAGGCCCCACACCCCAGGCCGTGACTGCCCTTTCCTAACTGGCGCAATGTTTAATGTCTCCCTCCGCAGTTTCTCAACTTCCCGTTTCCCGCCCGCCGTACACAGCCGTAAGGAGGGGGCCTCTACGGTCTCCACCGGCCGCTGTCAGTCCCCCGCCGCTGGGGCAAGCAGCCCTCTGCCGGAGCGGCTCCAAGCCCTCCGTTCGACCATTCCCCTTTTCCCTGGTCACCCAAGGTGGATCCATTTCCCCGCCAAGAAGGCCGAAGCTGCTGTTCCACCTGCTTTAGCGAACAGCTCCAACACCAGGGCCCTCTCTCAGGCAGCCGGCGGTCCAGCTGCTCCGTCCCTCGTCCGTCCCTCACAAGGACATGACTTTGGACGACGGCGGTGAACACACCCTACCGCGCCCGGACACACCCCTAATAATAGCACCAACAACCGGTCCGGCTCCGCTCCCACCCGGCACCGTTTCCTTGATCGTCTCACCTTGGGATCCTCTTCGCATGCCTCCCGCAGACGCCTCAGGTGCTGCATCTGCACCCAGATCGGAAACTGTTGTAAGGCAGACCACACGGATGCGAGCCATGCCAATAACTGCTGTACAAGCTGTGGTAGCGTGCTGCTGGCTGCGCCGGCGCCGGTGGTGGCTTCAGCAGTGGAGTTATCAGCGGTGCCCTTCCCCAGAGCTGATTGCGAAGCGATGGGTATTCTCTGTCCCTCCTGCTGCTGCCGCTGATGGTCAGCCCGGGGGGAGCCAGCCGCCGCTGTTGGCACGGCGGTGGACTCAGCCGTTGCAGCTTCTGCGGCGGTCCTGGACATTACCGACCCGCTTGCGGCAAGAATATTAGAAGGCCCCGCATCAGCGGCTGTCTCGCGCAATACTTCTGCTGAAGCGCTGCTGCTGCCGCTAAAGGCGACACCGCCCGCGACGCCTTGCGAAGCTGTCTCGCGAGCCGCATTGCCCTGGCCGGAATATGGTGCCGCCGCTCCATCCGTCGGCCCACCAACTCCTTTTGCAATCCATAAGCGACGCCGATAAGGTAGCGGCGAACACAACGAACGCGAGGAATGGAAACGGACTGCAGATCTGCTGGCCACTCGTTGCCGAAACCCGGTTTCGAGCCCAACCTGCTGCATTTGCACTCCTGAAACGCAAGTGGGACAAAGGCGGCACCAAACATTAATCGAATCGTGCCAACGAACAACGAAGGAACCATCGCGCTTCCGACGACGCGCAGAACAATCCAAGGCAATCAAGGACGAGTATGGTTACGACCTGGCCCTATAAATGTGGCTTCCGACTGCGGAATTGGACGCGTTAGGGCTTCGGTGTGTGCTAAGAGAACGGATGTGATATTGCTCTTGTAGAAATAATACCTTAAATCAAAACGAAGCAGCTCGCGATATTTGCTAGCAAGGCCGTCGCGCTGCGCGTAAGGCTACAACTGAAAAATCTATACTGTGGGTATATCGCAGGTTGAAATGGTAAAATACAAAAGGTAAGAGGCTGCGACAGCGAAACTCATATGGGACTTGGAAGTAAGCCTGGGCACAGGTTGTGTGGGAAAGCGTGGTCTCGGAGCGGACAAGTTCATGATGGACATACATTTGAAGTGCCACTTGTGCAAAACAGCAAAAGTTACAATACCTCAAAGTTCTATTATTAGGATTTGCATTTGTGCACCGACAGCACCGAGCAGAACCTGTCGTCTCCAGGGTACCGCTGGGCAATGTGGACGCTCGCCGCGCCAATTCTGGTAGCCACCTCTCCATCTCTGGTCTCCGTCTCGTTCGAATCACCTGACACATCTGGCTAATCCGCGCTTTTGTCCAAGATGTGCCACCCACATCGTTATAGAATGTTCAATAATTTGCATGGACCTTATTGGAATGTCGTACGATCTAAGTTGCTCATCCTACACCAGGACCACCGCAAACATCACCCCTGCAATGAGGAACTATTTAACCTGAAACCCAGGCGTTCCGATTTTAGTACCCTAACTCTGAGGCGCTCTCTTTGGGAATTGTGCAACTCTATGGCAGTCAGTCCGCGTCGGGTCATTATACTGCCGGGTTGCCTTGAATGGCGAGCATCTCAGCTCGTTCATTAAAACAAGCTAGGGGGCCCTCGAATTGATCACAAAAAAAGAAAAGAGGTGAGTAGAGGCACTCGGGTTGGACTTGACTACCAGGGGGGCTTTCTTGCCGAGCTCTTCCCCTGCCAGCCGCATTTGCTCAGACATGCTCGCTTCACCCCTCATGCCATCGCCGTGCAGCGGCCCTTGGTCTGGAAACATGTCTAATATGTGAGCAAAACTATAAAAGGCTTAAAGGATTAGGCTACCATTTACCATCCTGCATGGCACTTGACCTTAAGATGTGGGGTCCTCAGGCTGATGGTCCAGGTTCACTTCCTGCTGCACTCTCAGCGGAGCCTGAGTGATTGTGCACCAGCGGACCTGAGTGCGACCCAAAATTCAGCGGCCCCCAAAGCTTAGGAGCGTCCGAATGTCCAGTGGTTGCCAGTCACCGCCTGCACGCGCATCTAACGCACCATAACCATAACCACAATTGCAACTTTGGAAATGTTGATGAAGCTGCTAGGGCCTACATGACGGCCTACAGAGGTCAATGGGGTCGACGGAGCGAAATGTGCACCCAAGTCGCCAGGCTCCTCATGGCAGCAAAAACCTGCATCATGGTCGCGCGCGTCCCACTACCGCAACCTCCAAAAACCCTCGTAATCTTGACAACCGTCGGCCAATCCTTCCCACAAGCCAACTGGGTCCCTGGCCGAACGAGAGGTGCCTGCCCCATCTGCCCCACCCAAATGACACACACCGTGGTGGAGCGTTTCGGTGGATAGGCAAATTGTCTGCAGTGACACCACTTAGTTCTGCACGGGAGCTCACTGGCGCCACAGCCGGCCCTCTAACTCCCTAATGCCGCCTCCCTTGGCCTTGAGCATTAATGCACAGCCCTTTCACCCAAGCGCTGACCATTCTAGCATGCAGGGATGATGGAGCTCCACCCAGCGGCCCTGCTGCAAGACCACAACTGCTGCGGCGACTAGATACAGGCTGGGTCCCTTGGCATACCTAGGACACATAGCAACGGGTGCAAAGTGGGCAATTGGCCGCGCACTCGCCTCAATAGCCCCATAATGCTATCGACCGTGCCTCGGCAGCACCTTTAGAGACGTCTCATGTAAAGAAAAACGACTTGATGTCTCCCTGTGGAGCAGCAGGCAGCAGCAGGGAGGAGCCAGGGAGTGCGAAGCGGCATGGGGAAGCTACTTTAGGAGGGCCCAGATAAGATTCCGTCCAAAGTTAGGAGGCCGTCGGGGCAATCCGAAGCTGCTGTCCTCAGCCGGCCGCACCACGTGGCACGTGCGACACCAGAACACGCTCTTTGGTCGCCATTTGCCAACGCGTTCCTCATCCAGTCACAACAAAAACGAGACAGTTCCCACAGAAATACGGCACGGAATAGCATTCCTTATTATTACGACCCCACGCCCGTCGTCCTCTTTTGATGTAACAACCAAGGCGGATGCTGGAGCCGCGTTTTCAACTCAGCCTGGTCGGGACGACCTGCTGCGCCATATTGTATCGGCTGGACTAAAACGTAAGTATGTGTCCCTCACTATCTAGTTACCATTTTCGTGTTCATCTCTCCTTTATAGTGCCGTCACCTAATTAGTAATCAACGGACGTCTCTATCCTCAGGCGCAGTTTTCAAACAACAACACACGCTCGCACTGATGCTTCGCAATCCATGTCCCATGTCCTCTTCCCCACCTTCGCGAACACGATGCCGCATCCTGGACACTTGCGGTTACGAGCTGTGAGTGTTCGGTCGATGCACACATCGCAAAAGACGTGACAGCACTTGGTGATGATGCGGTTCTTTTCGCGTTCATGACAGACACTGCAGTTGAGTAGCCGCCGCATGGCGTCCACCTCCTCCTGCGAACAAGGGGGCTCAAGTAAAAAAAACGCCCGAAAAAAGAAAACAGGATGACCACGAGAGCCAGGGAGTACACATTTGGCAGTTCAGAACCGGGCAAGTGCGCCTACACATGAGCCAGCAACTTGCCAGCCCCGCAGCGCGAAAACGGCCCCAGCTGAAAGGATTGACGTCTTCCACTTGTAAAGCGAAAACACTTGTTGTGTTTGCTATTGTGTTTGCTAGACTGGTTCTTCACCCTGACACAGCTTCTTCGCCGAACACCAAATCCCACCACCATCTCCAACATCTAGCCCCCCATTGTGTAATTGGCTAAAACCCTGACCCTAAGTTTTGAACCCGCTCATTTCCACTCTCACTTGAAGTTCTCGCGTCGCCCCCGCTGGGCTCTGCAGCTTTTTCAGCCGGTCTACCTTCACCTGCAGGGTCTGCCAGGAAAGGGGCGAGTAGGACGGCTGGTTGTCAAGCCGGGGAAATGCGGAGGAACGGAAGAACACAACGACAATCGCCATTGGAAGGACAGAGAATGCAGCGCGACTTACAACGGATGATGCAGGGCCGCAGTGAACATTCGCAATAGGGATACTCGTAAAGGTGGGCAGAGCGCACCGCCCATCAGATTCACTGCATGTTGCTGATACAATCTAAACGTCCCCATCCCCGTACTCGCTGTCCAAGGCCCCAAGTCACATCCCCTTAACATGAGGGCGCGCCCTGCACTGACCCTAACTCTTGACACTAACCCACGCCAACGGCTGCCCACCTTGACCTCCTCTTCAACTCGCTGCCGCTTGCTCTTTTCCTTGACGTGCTTTTGGTCCGCCTCCTGCGACCGCAGACCAAAATATGGCAAGAAGACGAATTGAATAATACGGGGTAGAAAGAGTCGCCGGGAGACTTAGCGCCGGGAGTGTGGAGGGGCCCTCCTCAGGCCCGGCCAGCCACTTTCCGGCAGTTTACTTTCCGGCAACTTCTTCTGCGATCCATGAATCCATGGAACATCCTTCGCAGCATGAAGCCCCGCCAGCTTAGTCGCGGTGCGCCGGCGCCTACCGAGGCAGCTGGGTGCCCCTCGATACATCTTCAAGACGTGCAACACCATGGCAATGACCTCAAACAAGAACCCACCCACCAAAACAATTTTACATCCAAATCCAGTTTCCCCCTGAGGGGGCAAAGATATAGTGATTTCTGCCTTGGTTGGTATGGCTGATATGTATCGCCTATAGTAAAAGGATCCTTTAATTTAACCCTCCTATTTAGGCCATATACCAAGCTATACAGCGCTTATTTTACAGCACCTCCTTTGCAGTAAAGATTAACATTCGCTTTCGCTTTCGCTTTCGAGCAGGCGCAACGCAGTCACAACACACTAAGCTTCCCGTCGGCCGTCGACACCGAGGCCTGTCCAGAAGGGCAGCAGCAGTAGGCGGTCAAGGCAGCGACCTTCGAGCGCCTTTTGCCCCGCCTTCAACCGCTATACCGTCCCTTCCCTTCACCTCCCACTTCGGCCCCGTTCGCCCGTCCTAATGAGTTTTCTTCTTCCTCTGAGAACGGCGGCTTTGTCCATGTCCCGATCTATGCCCCTCCTACGGGCCCTACCTCCAGGGCCTGTCGCTTGAGCTCCAATTGCCGGCTGGCTGCCTCTAACTGCTGCTGCAGAGCCAACACCACCTCGCTCTTCTGCCGCACCTCCAAACCGGCGTTCTCCAGCCGAGTGACGTTGGCGCGGAGCTGCTCCTTCGCCTGGCGGGGTGGGGGTGGGGTGCAGGCACACGAGGGGGACGGACCACTGAATGCAAGCATTCAGAAACGACAAGAACCTAGAAGCCATACTGCCACCATCCATGTGATAAAATCAACGCAAGCCTAGCTGCAGTGAGGCTTCAGTTCGGCAATAGGAGCGGAAGGCAACAAAAGCAGAAAGCACCCGTTCCGCAAGAAGGGGCCTCGGGGGGTTTCGTAGAAAAGGTTCCCTCCTGATGCTTACGGCGCACGATTAACTTTTCCTTATACGCTATTCCTTACGACTAGGGTGAATGGCCACCGCACGACACGGAGAAATACGCCAATCCCACCTTCTGGACATTACCCCTTCCCCTCCCTATTGCTGCCAGCGACATTAATGGCCCCTGTTAATGACTCGTGTCCTGTGCTCGGCCCATTCAAATTTCCCTTCATTTGAACACATGTTGCCTGGACAGGACCTTTGGAGCTGCCTTGTGGCGACCCCTGCCCTCGGGCGATGCTTCCTTTTTCCCCCTTTCACGCACCTGCGCCAGCTCCGTTGCGAGCCGGGCCATGTCCCGCTCTAAGGCCTCACGTACGATGCCCAGCTCCGAAACCTCTCGTTGAAGTCGTTCCGTGTCCCCGCGAGCCGCCTCCGCTGCCTCTGTCAAGATCGGGACCTGCTGCGATAGCTGCATGCCGAAGGTTGGAGGGGGCGCAGGGCCCGGGCGGCGGTCGAGATGAGTTTGCGCAAGACGTTCTGCGGGAGTTCCAATCAAAGTCCATACCTCCCAAATCCAGAAAATCCGTTTGGGATCTGACCTCGTATAAGGCTTCGCACTCAGTGTCACGGTCTGTATACGGACAGATCTTCCTTATAGCCTTGGCCCAGGCCTCTCTCGTCTGCTGGTCTGCCTTTGCAACTCTACCGAAAATCCCCCAAGACAACGAATCCCCTAAGAAAACCCTAAATACACGTGTACACACACGTATGCGCGCGTTCTCTACCCTACCTTGAGCCTCTCCGCCACTACCGCATTGTTGGCTTCATCTCGCTCTCCCAGTGCCGCCACTAACCGGGCGTTCTGCGCCTGCAGCTCCTCGAACGCATTCACAGTGACCTGTTGCGGTCGGAGGGAGGAGATCAGAGGGACGCAAGCAGCGGGTTTGCGCTACTTCTTGGCGAAAATCCGTCGGGGACTGCTGTGTGGCTATGTGACCTGCCAATAAAGCCCCAACGCCAGGTATGCAATTTGCATACCCTTGGTGGGCTCTTATGGCCATACCTATGCCTATGCACTCGCCCCACTCCGTGCTTATACCTCAATTTCTTGCTTATAGAGCTCGCATTCTGAGCGGCTGTGCGCCAGCTGTGCCTCCACTTCCGCTGCCTGCCGCTGGGCCTTGGACACCTGGCCCGTTAAAGGTTGGGGGACTAAGAGGTTACGATTTGCTGCTTACGGTTAAAACAGGCAATACCGTGGGAAGGGATGGCGCAAGGGCCTACAAATCGAGGGCTTACGTGATTTGAGCATGGCTCCGTTGAATCCCGCATACTCACACAGCCTCGAGTTCCGGAACAACACACGGTGCTGCCGCATGATCGGCATGCCCCGTACGCGTCCACTTATTGCCGTGTTGCGACACATGCGATGTGTTCCACATGTCAGTATTCACATTCGCAACGAATAAGCGCCTCGGACCCCTTAGCTCCACCCGACCCCTTTCCGAGGGCCCCCGACGACGAGTCCCAATGCGTGTGCCCGGCTTGTCAGTTGGACAAGCCACTACTTGGAAGTCACACCACCCGCACACCTGCAGCCTCAGCTCATCCACCTCAACTGCCACCAGGTCGAGCTGCCCGCGGGCCTCCCGCTCCGCTGCCGTCACCTCCCGTATAGTGGCGTGAAGGGGATGTCCCTGAGGTGGAGGAGAGAGTAACGAGGGGCTTTAACCGGAGGGTTTGGAAAAATGTGAGAGAAGCATACAGTTGCATGACAGACAGACAGAATCTACACCTGACAGAAAGGAGAAAATAAGAACAACTACAAGACCAGGTGGAAAACAACAGTAGCTCGAAGTACTATAACAGAGACAGCCAACGTTGAATCATCCACTCAGAGCGCCAACGCGGGCAATGGCCTCTTGGCTTGGGTATGATAGGGTTGGGATGAGCCTTTCTACTGGGCTGCCTTCAGCCGCTGTTGTGCGCGTGCCATAGCTTCTTTGTGCTTGGCGGATCCCACGTGGGGCTGTCGGCGCCGCGGCAGGCATATCTGGGGTGTTGTCACTCTCACCCCCCAGAGTATGTGAACCCCCCCACCAGCGCACATTGTTACGGACCTCCCAAGCCCCCCGCCCCCCTTTCGGATTGTTGCGCGACTTTCCACTGCATCGCCTTCCGCTGAGGAAGATATTTATGCTTCTCCACCCAGACACCCTAGCTTTGGCCCTTGCGCAGGCGGCGCTGCTGCTTTTTGGCCTCACCAGGAGGCTTGACATCGTTCACGCCGTCCTGGTCGTTGATTTTGCCAATCTATGACTTGATTGTTGACGTCTTAACGTTTTCGTTTATCGTTCTCGTTTCTAAGCGACGCCGCGTCTGCGTGCCGTCAGAACCGGCTGTCGTGGGCTTGAAGGTAGTGAAGGTAGTGACACCAACGCTACACCCGAGCACTATCGACAGTGGATTCATGGGCTTCCGTTCCGCCCAGTACCTTAAATTTTGCGTGCGCATTTACGTTCTTCATCTCTGTGTTCCACCGGGCCACACAAACTACGATGATCTTTTGCATGTGTCATCAAAGCCGCTCCGGACGGATCCATAGCTATCTGGAATTGCTCTTTGAATGGAATTCGTAGGTAATTGTGCGTCTTAGGGTCGAAGTCAACAGCAGATCCTCCGTCCCGCGCCGCCATCACAATGCGACTTCTCGCAGGAGGGCAAGGGGCTCCCTGCCGGCATCGGTGGCCCACCTGCAGCTGCTGCTTGAGCTCCGCCACCTGCGCCCGCAGGGACGCCTCGCTAGCCCGCACTTCCACAACCTCCCGTGGGTCGTTGCCGTAAGTGGTCAGCACATCCACGAACGCCTGTAGCAGAGGGGCACAGTGGCAGTCCGCCGTAGCAAAGTGCACAGCAGGTTCGGGACAAGACTGCGCGACCGCCGGCAGGGCAGGTGAGGTAACTGGGTTTCGATCGCAACCGGACCTGGCTCTTGTGGGATAGACAGGCGGATGGGGGGAGTGTCGGATGGAGGTTTGGCTGCGCTGTGCAACGCGGACAGGAGCAATGTCGGGACTCTGCTTGGGGAGTCCGGCCGCCCCGTACCGGAATAAAAACACCTGCCGGGATAAAATCCACATGACTCCACCTGCTGGTTACGTTTCCTATAAGCGTCCACGGCGCAGGCTGGCTAGGCAGGCTGGGTCGGGTGGGTTAGTCGTGTCAGGTTGCTGGCTACACCGCTCTAAGAGGTCACATACCAGCTGCACGCACCCTGAGGTCAGTGATGGCCTCTTTAAGAGCGATCTCCCTCCGCCTTGCCTCCTCCGCCTCACTGTCCCTACGGCCCAGAGCATCTGAGACCGGAAGGCGAGAGGGCAGGTGTGGGCACGTTCCAAGAACACAGAGCCGGTTGCATGTACGTGTGCACGCACATCTACACGTGTATTTGTATTTGTATAAGTGTATGCTCGTACGCTTGCTTCTTCAAAGCAGTCATGGAAGTTTTTAGTTTTAGTAAAGGCGGCCGTGCACGTTGACGCCGCGCACATGCTTCACCGAAACACCCCTGGATAGTACCTCTGGATAGTCATTCGCACTTAAGACTCTACCTCGCCTGACTTAACTGCCCCTCCCCCCCAGCCCCCCCACACACCCTGCGATCTCCAGACACATATCGTCTATTTTAATTTTTAACACACGCACACGTTCTCTAACTCTCTCCTCCATCAGGGGGTGAGGACTTCCCCCCCTTCCCTCAGCCTTCGACGGAACTCGCAATGTGCGTCTCATGCAAGTGACATTCCTTTCGCACATGCGCACACAAACACACGTCAGTCCCGTAAATACCTACAAGCCGCATTCGCTCCATAACAGACAACAGCGGCGGTTTCTTACCTCTGAGGCGCTGCAGCTCCGTATCTCTTGCCGCCAGCTTGGACGTCGCCTCCACCACCTCCCGGGCGCTGGCGTCCAGCCGCTCTTGCGCCAGCTGGGGAAGCATGGGAAGAAAAGAGCAGGGGAAGAAAAAAGACCTTCACAGAACGAAGCGGGAGTCTGGATGCATGACATCCTAATCTTCAGGCTCTCATGGCCGCGGGCACGCTGGCTCACACAAAACAAATTAACGGATCGGCGACGTGCTAGCATCCAAGATGATCATGGTGATCACGCACTGTCCACCTAATAAGAAACCAGTCACACCTATTTCGAAAGTATTTCGGAGTTCATTTCGGAGTACGCTCCCGCCAATCTCCTCCCCTCTTTCCTCCTGTACTGAATGTCCGGTTGCTTGCGTTTACCCCTACAAATCCTGTATCCCTAGCACCCTGTAAATGTTAATCATTCTACACACCGTACACACACACTCATGTGGATCCCAATGTTCGAAGCCCCTGCCCACTGATTCCCGCAGCTCTTACTCTAAACCAACGCCAGAGTAACGCACCCCCCTCGCTTTCTGCCCTTCTGATGCGCCCTGATTGGAAATGCCCGGTCATCCCCTCCATATCCCTTGCCTATCAGCCCCACTGAACCTCCCTGCCGCCTCAGCGATGCAGCCTTGGACATTGGCATGCATGTTTGTCAGATTGCAACCATCCTCCTCCTCTCCATCGTCATCGTCATTATCGTTGTTATCATCACCATGTCATCCGTCCCACCTTATCCAGTTTCGCCTGGCTCTGCAGAGAAGAGATCTGGCCCTGCAGGCTGCCCACCAGGGCCTGCAGCTCCGAAACCGTCTTCGTGTTGCCGCCCCTGGCCCGCTCTCGCTGCAGAGTCGCCTCCGCCTCGGCGCGTGCGCGGTCCGCATCCGCCTTGCCGAACTGCAGCTCGCGGTAGGATCGCTCTAGGGCGGCCAGCTTCGACCGCATGTGCGCCTCAGACTGAATATTGGTTGGTGAGAGAGCATGAGAAAGGAAGTGACGAAGAATGAAGGCGCATGTTCGCATGTCTAAACAAGTGAAGGGCTGGGTAGGATAACAGGGACCTAAGATGGCGGACCTGAGATTGCAGACACGAGCTACCCCTTAGACTTGTAAAAGCAATCTGCGTTTCGTGGCTCAATGCTGTTGATATGCTTCCGACCCGGCTGGCCAATGGCCTTCCTTTCCCCCAGCCCTCAATGCCGCCAAGCTTTCCATGCCCCCATATGAAGGTGGCCGGGCTCCTGCGTCGCTCTGCTACTCTCACCGCTGCTAGCGACGCCTTCGTGGCGGCTTCGCGAAGCGCCTCGTCCCTCTCCCGGGCCAGAGCCTCCGCGTCTCGTACCCGCGCCGCCAGCGCCTCATTCAACTGGGCCAACTGCTGCTGTGCCATGCCGTACAACCGAGTGGAAGGCACCCAGGCCTCGTCACCCACGCGGGTCTGGACCTCCTGGAGCTCCCTGCCGGGGAAATGCAGCTGCGTATTAAACATACGCAAAACACACAACCCAAGCCCCAAAAAACACGGTGTGCCGAAGCACAAGGCTCGAAGCTCGAGTATAGCATCTGTCTGGAACTCATGTTGGACTCAAGAAGTGCGGCTGATACGACGAGTGCGGGCCCGGCCTGGCTTTTGGGCTAATATTGACGACAATACAGCCCAACGGGCGCCCCCAGATGAAGCCCCGGTGGCCGACAGGCGCCAACACGCTAAGACCGGCTTTTAAGCTCGCAGTTTAAACAGACAAGGCGAGGGCCGAAACGCAACTTTTGACGAAGCGCAGCTCTTCACACGCGTTTGTCTTTGGGCCGCCAAGTTCTAAAGCTCTTAAGACCCGTCCCTTAAGTTCTTGCTGTTTAGTGTCATCAATCAAGAGCTCTTATTTTCCTCGCATTCATACTCGCATGTCCTTCTGGATACGTGGGGGTGTGTCAAGCTCAGTTCCTGAGCACTCAGCTGGCTGAGAAGGCAACGCATGCTTGCCGTACCTCCGCGTCCTTAGGTGCGCCTCCCTCTCCCTCTCCAGATCAGTTGTCCGCTTCGCCAGCAGCGCCTGCAGCTCCGCCACCTCGTCCAGCATATCAGAGCTGCCCTCCACCACGCTGGTAGCACCGCCGCTGGGCAGTGCTGATAACAGGCTGCCCTGCCGGCTTGGGCCGCCGCCGCTAGCAGCGGCGGCATCGCCGCCAACACCGCCGGCTGCCGTCGCCGCAGCGCCGCCAGCCCCTCCCCCGGCGGCACCGCCGCCACTGTTCTTCAACGTAAAATACTTTTTCTGCACATTGCTGAGCTCCTGCTCCGCATCCGCCAGTTCATTCTGCAGCTGCCGGATGCGCTCCTCTGCCTCAATTCGGCGATCCTCGGCTAGACGCAGCTCCTCAGAGGCGCATGTGTGTTGTGCCCGCACGGCATCGAGCTCTCGCCGCAGTGCCGCCGCCTCCGAAACCAGCCGGACGTTCTCGGCATGCAGCAGCGTCTGCACGGCAGAGGGAGACGACGCTGGCGCCGTGGCGACTTCACAGATCTTCGCAGACAGATTCTCTTGTCGGGCATGGATGCTGCGGACGGCGTCGAGCACGGCGGTCAGTGCATCCTTGCAGCCGCGTGCGCGCTCCTGAAGCGCATGCTCAACATCGGTGAGCTCCGCGTCGACGCGCTTTTGGAAGTCAACGAACGGCTTCGCCTGCGCTGAGTCCGAGACCAGGCGTTGGAGGAAGGGGTCGCGCAATCCCATTGCACCTTGGGGTGTGGCGGGCGGCCGCAAGTCGACATGGCCCGCCAAGCTGGCGCACAGATGCGAGATGGCCGAGGTAAACTGACTCCAGAGGCGGTTTACGCAGAGAAGCGTTTGCTCGTATACTTGCTCCTTCTGCTCATACGCCGCAACCTTGTCCTCAAGCACCTTGCTCGCTTTGCGCTTCTCCTCAAGCTGAACGGCCAGCTGCTGGTTCTGATGCGTCAGGACCTTTAACTTCTGTTCAGTGCTTTTCGACTCCATTTCCTCCAAACCAAATTGGTCCCCGGGTAGGGTTTAGCAGCCAGACGTGCCCGAGGCCTTCTCGTAGCCGCCCCAGGAATCGGCTATGAGTTATCGCTAATCATGACTATTGACATGGCGTAAACCAAAGCCATGACTGCGATGTATGAAAGTCATTCGCCATGTCACTTCACTGAATGAGTACTGCTTTTCTACGGCGATTCGTTCAAACATGACCCTTTTGCCCGTTCCTTACCGCGTTCTTCGCTGCCGCAAAAATTTCGCCTTGAGAGACCATTCGAACGACCGACTCAACAGATTGTTTGCAGCGGAATTTTGCTGCATACGGGCACTGGTTGCGGCCGCCTCTCGATATGGAGCGTAATGAGGGTCCACTTCAGCATTTTCAAAGATCACTTGATTTGTTAGGCAGGGAATTAGCTTCGCAATGGCAGCAGCTGCCGGCGCAGGTGGAGCGGACTTTCGTACCGATGCGAAACGGCGTCTCGCGGTGGTGGGAGCAGACACCCATCGCACAGATCATTCGTAATGCTCAGGAGTCAGCAATGCCTCCGCGGCGCGCGCGGGACCATGGCCACTGGGCTCCGCTACTCGCGGTAAGGGACGATCCGTCGCCAACTTGGCAGTTCGGTGGGAAGTGCTGCTGGCGCTGAGATGATCTCGCGGCATTATATGGATGGCTGCGCGCTGCAGTCAATCACGATGGGCGCGTCAGCGCACAGACCACAGCCAGTGATGGACCTTGCAATGGCCAAGGAGGAGGTCAAAGCCCGCCTAGCGCCCGTACCAGTCTTCACGGTCGCGAACCCCAAGAATGAATTCGTGCTGGTGGCTGGCGAGGTGGGTGAGGGGGGCCAGTATGCGGGTCGGTATTCACATGTGGGCCCTGCTCGTGTGTTTCATTGGGTTTTTTCCATAAGTATGTCAATCCCGTTGGCCATCTCATGGCGATGCAAGATAATGTCTCATGCCCTTGAACGGCATTGTTTAGTGCGCTCAACGCGCCTTCTAATTTCAATATATTAGATATACCCATCCAGCCTGGATTCTCAGAACCCAGCCTTTGGAGTTGGTACATTTTCCGTTTGTAGTGCAGCTATTCGTCAGAACAGATAGACAGACAGGCGGCTGCCTCAGGATCCTGGGCCCTGACCAACAGTCCAGGGGGCAGGACGGCGCGTCCTGCATTGTTGCCCCCTTCTGATCTGCTGTTCTAACGCCTAGGGGCCAGCCCAGCTCCGCATCTTCGGAGATGCATGAACCCCTGCCCTGCTCATCTCCCCACCTCCACCAGAATAACACGCAACTGGGCTTCTTCTTTTTTCGGAAAGAGGACGCGGAGGCACTTATAGAGAAGGTGTGTAGGCGCGGGGTGATTGGGCACGTGCCGGGGGCCCAGGGCATACGTGCCAGTCCGTCTGTCATGCTGTGCGTCAGGTTGGGATTTTGGAGGCTTCCAGGGTCCAGTCCCGCCGTACGGGTTTGCTGTTGACCGGTCGAAAGGGGGCCATTGATTACCGGTCCTTAACTTTGGTGAAGATTAGGACAGGTGGGTTGGCTGTAGTAGGGCATCTGGAAAGTACGGGTATTTTGTGCGGCGAAGGCTGCGGCAAGGGGTCCGCAAGCTGCATGGGACTGTGGAAAGCTACCAAAGCGACCTTCGCTCACCGCTCGGTCGCCGACGCTGAGGAGACCCGTTCAGCTGCCGCCGTCTCCAGATAGCACGTACATGTCTGCCATATACAACTAGGCGCGCTGTTGTAGTCTGCCTTTCTTCACTTTGCCATTTGCAGTCGTCAGCGGCGCAGACAGCACCAAAGTTCTCTGTGTGTGTGCAACTGCGAAGGTGCATTCACACATTTGCTGTGCGGCTTTTCCTTGCACTTGTCCTCGAGTGCAGATTCGCGAGGAGAACCCGCGGCTGGCCCGTGATTCTAAGATCCTTCGGGTTACGATGGACAACGTGTACGAGGTGTTCACCACGCCGCGCGAGCAGACGGGCCTACAGGTGCGACCTGGGTCAAGCGGTCGGAGCCGAAGCCACGTTCATGTACCAGCCAAGTCGCATACGTTATGAGTTCTGAAAAAGACGGGTTACAGGATCTGCGTTATGAGGTTAGCCGGGGGTTCTGTTCTCACGTAGGCACATCTTCATTCCTTCGATGCTTCTTGAGGTTTCGGTGTTCCTTTTTCCCCTACCCCGTTCTCCCGCCCTGTGCTACTAGGGCATTCACTTCCGATTCATGCCGGACATGAAGCAGGTGGCGCATGCCTTGGAGGTGAGCGGTATCTGGTGGGACGCGTGGCCCGCAGGGATGAACCGGGGGGGCCGGAGCGCGAAAACTGCAGGTTCGGGAGGACGGCGTGAGAGGAAGGAACATGGTTCTTGTCCTCAGCAGCAGTCACAAACGTCATAACACTAGAGTGGCCGCGGCTGCGAGGCCACCGGCGGCTGACCCGGCGAAACCTGTGCCCGAAACTCCCGCTGCCAAAAACGCCCCATGTTTTAATTTGGATCAGTGGCCGGCCGTGACACTTAGGCTCTTAACCACCGGCGAACAAAAGGATAGCCTAATTAGGTCACAGCACGACGAATAGCCGGAAATGCTGTGACCTGAGACTAATCTCTCCTGCGCCATAGTACGGCAAAGACGAGCAAGATGTACTTAAGTTACTTGTTTCGTCCAAGAACCAGCCTTCTCGCATCGAGGAGCCAGTGTATCTATGTTTCTGGAGCACCAAGAGGGTGGGAGAAAGGAATGAGAATGTACGAGACCCGGTACTGCTGTTGAGGGACACTGCATAAACTAGTAACCACCGTGATACTGCTGGATGTGAAGGGAAGGGTGGATGGATGCTGTTACAGCGCTAGGAAAAGAACGGGATCCAGTGCTTGCGGTGCGGGCGACAACAGCATGGGAAGTCAGTGGCAAGGTCACCCTTCAAGTCAGTCATGTGCCTTACGACCACGGCCCCTCGGGGCGGCTCAACACAGCTCAGAATCCACCGTATTGAGGGAGTCTGCTTTCCCCAGCACCTTTCATTTTCCCGCATCCAGTCTCACCCCCAGTTCACACTCGCATTTTACTCCATGCTTACGTGCGAACACATGCGTCACCGTCCACGGTGGCTCCGCCGCCTCATGCGTGATGCCGTTTGGGTCTCTTGGGTCGTCCAGTCCTGCCGCCGAATGCCAGCTCACTCTGATTTGGCTTTCCCCTCTCCTGTGCAGCTCTACAAGGCCGCGGGGGTCCCCACCCGCCAGTTCATCGGTGTGCCGGTCTTCCAGGCGGAGGGCCTCACGGTCACCACGAGGGACATGGTAGGATCTGGATGAGGGAAGGCGCGTAATGGCCGGGAGGCATGACCACTAGGGATGTGTGGAGTCTGGCGGAAGTTGGACGTCGGACACATACGGACGGATGGTCGGACTTCCGGCCCATTAGGAACGGGTTAATGGGTCAGAGTACTGGATGGGGGACCGGAGCGCTGGGGAAAGAGAGGGAGCGGGATCTTGCGGGATTCCTAGACCGCAGGACAAAATAACCCGTTTGCCGTTCAGAGAGGATGCATGTATCGGAGGATATTATGAATATCGGGAATACGTGCACGTGTGGGAAAAGCCTGATAGAGGAATGGAGCCGCGCGGGCAGGGCAGGGCAGGGCAGGGGGGCCGGAAGCACAGCAGCCAGGCCCGAGGGCTCTCCTGGTGCTGCATTCCTCGACTGCAGCCTCGTATCGAGCCCTCCAACCGGATGGCCAGCGACTGACTTGCAGGACCCCTGCGTGCTCGTTGATGACCATGCGTCCGCACTTCGGCTATTTTCCTCTTCCTACTTGAGCTCGCTCTCCGCCTCACGCCGCCGTGCGCCTCGTCCCCCTCCTTCCCCAGCAATACGTGCCGCTATTCCTGTGCAAAGAGGACTTGGACATCGCAGTGCAGAGCGCCTACGCACAGCGCAACGCTGCGCAGATAAAGTTGTACAAAGACAAGGCGGACAAGTACCAGGCGGATTTCGACCAGGTGTGTAATGGGACTGGATTGGGCTGGAGACGGGGCGGTGGGGTTGGCGCCGGTGCTGGAAGCGCTACAACTATTGCCAACAATTCAGGCTGCTGGGACAGGGGACTGTAGGGGACTAGCATGTTGCGTATCAAACTCCACCATGGCAGTCAGCCCTCACCAATGCAGCGTACTTGCTTCTCATGAAGTTGCGTACGTATGCCAGGAGACACCGGTGTTGGCTCTGGCCCCCTCTTTATAAATGACATTCACTCGCTGTTTCCACAGGGACATTTCCACGCGTCGCTGGCTGGGTATTTTTGCATATCGACGCAAACCCCAAGTGTTTCCATGCTAGCATAACCAGATTCCAGATTTCCTGGAAGAAAGCCGCAAACCACTATACAGTGTTTTTCCAAAAGGGCTAACTTCCAGCTAGATTTGTTGCGCGGCAAAACGGTGTTGTGGAAGTCCTTGGGAATATCACATGGTCCTCCCGGCCGGCCCCGTTCACCAGATCGTCAACCAGTTGGACGCAGCCTCGGGCCGCGAGAGGTCGGGGCTGGAGTCCAAGCTGGCCAAGGCACGTGCCAAGCTGGAGGCGGCCCGGGAAAAAGTGGAGAGTGTGGAGCGCGCACCGCTGCCCAAGGTTGAGGTGAGACCGATGGAATGGGCGCTCACGGGGCCATGTCGGAAGGTCATCACGATGCGTGAATACGGGACATAACCGGACGGAACGCAGTGTTATCCGACTTGCTTGACGACATACCTTTATTCTGTGCCTAGGTAAGGGAAGAATAGGGGACGGATGGGGTCAGGCATGACAGGGTAGGGTCGGTTAGGATAGGGTCGTAAACCCTAAACCCTAAGACCTAAGCCAGCATCACAAATGGAGCTCAGGGCTCTCGCTGCTTGGAGTTGCTCTGGAGTTACGGCTGGAACTACGTGTTGCTTTGGTTGTCCATTTCCCACTCAGCCCCGCACATGCCTGTGTGACGTGCACGCACACCTGCTCACGTCGCCCCACTCCGCGCTGGAGGACCTCCCCGTGCACGTGCTCCGGGGCTCCTGGATGTTCGCTGTCTCCTGATCTTTCCCAGCTGATGCTCGGGCCCCTGGCCCCTCCTTTCCTGGCCGCTTTCATGCGTGTGCTTCCCTTCCAGGTTGGTAGCTTCGAGGAGGTGGTTATGCGAATGACGGCCAGCAGCGGTAACGAGCTTGCGGCTTGGTCACAGGTCATGTTTGTGGCACCCGCACTGCTGCAGGAGGCATCCAAGAGCAGCGGCTCGGGTACGGCAGCTGCTAAAAAGTGAGGCCAGAGACCCCATTTACAGTGTTATTGGACTGGCATTGGGTCGGTGGGCTCATACGTTCGAAGCCGAAGCCGGTCGCTATTTAGGGTAACATGCAGAATCGCTGCTAATTTCGTGTAGTTGTAGGTATGAGGGTGTCAAAACGATTTGCCGGGCTTACGAGCTAATTGGCCTAGGAAGCCAAATGCCAGGCCTGGATTTCATGGCATAGCATGGAGGGTCTGGGTGCATGCACCGCATGTTGTAGGAGGTGTTCATTGGAGGTGACCGTTGATCCGCTCGAAACGGCTGGTCCTCGTCTACTGGCGCGAGGTGTGTAGCAATCGGGAAGGGGGCAACCGGGAAGAGGGTTTCCGGGGCCGAGGGAGGCGTAACTATGTTCGGGTAAGTTCTGTTCGTCGCTGACAAGTTAGTGTTGGTTGACAGCACACGGCATTTAGGACGGGTAAGTGGAAAGGTGCATGGGTAGTGCGCGTTAGTGTTAGGTACCAACCGCACACAGCGGCAAACTTACGGTTGTTGCCTTTGTTGTTGCCGCTGCGACGGACAGACGGATGGATGGACGGACAAAGTTTTTAAGCTCCCACCGTAGATTTCGAGATCGGTTGTGAACGGTGGTATGCATGGCTACGGAATATTCGGACCAGAATTGTAAAGGTTGCAGCTATAGCCTATACCGCATTTCCTATCTAAGAACAGTTTACGTACGGGTCCGTGCAGTGTCGGTACATGCGTTCAAGCGACATCTTCGTCGGCTTGAACTGGAGGTCTCCATTCCCCGGGCCACAATCTCAGCATCAGGACATTTACATAAACGGCACAACCGACACACAATACCGTGAAGATAAAAAAACACCAAACATGGCAATGGCATCCTTTCCGTCAACCTAAAAGGTAAGTCATGCATACTTGGCAAAGCGCGTAGACCGGCACAAGTGACTCCACGCAGACGGCGACGTGGGCAGCGCGTGGGCGTTTTAAGCTTTAAGACCAAGACTCCCGAAGACTCATGAGATGCCATCGGCTAATAGATTGCAGGGCGAATATTACAAGACCACAAGATGTGAGAGAGCTTGAACTAAGTCAACGCCTACGGAAGCCACAGGGTCTGCAGTGAAACAGACGGAAAGCGCCTCCCCTCGCCATCTGCATACCTCACCATGCGTATTTGCCACGCATTGAAAAGTCTTATGCCACATGGGATGTTAAGTACGGCATCGAATGGGAAGCTGTTGATTAACGCACAACCAAACAGCGGACGAAAAACCTTGTCAACCTAGCAAGTAGGTTGCACTTAGGCTGTGGCAAGCATATGCTGTATTGACTTCGCTGGACCGCTTTGTCGGACTCCTTGCAAGCCACGTGCTGAGATACCACACAGGGACTGATAAGGATGAGATGCTGCCATTGCCATTGTTGCCAGCCGGGCTGTGACCATCCACGAAAGCCATTCTTTCATATTGCTTCTGGCTGCTAGATCTTATGGCAGGTGAACTCCCAACCAACTTAAGACGAGATCATGGCGAACGGTGCGGGATAAGGCACGGCAGTGGAGTTTGGCTGTAGTCGCCCTCCGGGGCACCCGCATCCATACCACCAATAATGCTGCCCTTCGCGTCACGTAGCTCCTGTGACCCTGGACGGACCTAGGGTTAGTCACGAATTATAATCCCGAGTATGATGACGTTCAAACACATGCAGTGCTATCTATCGCGCCTCTCACGGCAACTCAATACGACATCGGCCTTATTAACGCCCGTGTGCAGGCCTGACCTGCGCGAAAACAGTCATTCTGGTTACAAGCCATATGCAAGCCTTGCAAGAAGTTCCCGACCAATGCCAGGAACGAAATGGTTCCACACTCCCCACACAGGTCACGCTCTAAAGAAGCCATTGGCGATGGGAGGTGCTGTGTCGGGCAGCAGCCAGCCTCCTCGTGCGCTCACTGTACTGAATACTTCTACAGCCTGTGGTATACTTTGCATCCATTGCAAGATACCGTCCAATGGGTAGGGGCGTCCCATGTGGGATGCCGGGCACGTCGTTGGCCCTAATGCCGTACAAAAAATGACGAACAGAAAAAGAAACCCGATTTACGTTCCACAGACTCATGTCTACGCTCGCGACAAAAGGACGAGTTGGTAGGGCCATATTGGGATTAAAACAACAGAGCACAGACACATGAGAGCTAAGTCTGATACCGGAAGTCCGTCAGTATGTGTGTACACCTCAAGTGGAGCTGGATACTCCCCTTCGTCCGATGTGTACCGGGCAAATAACCAACCCGGGCCCTCCTGACATTACGTTAAGTACCATGTGGTACACGTTTCGGTGCGCACATATCCCTGCCACCCTCCGCGATATCTGTACAGCCTGACCGAAAATGGCGCAGTCCAACGGCGCGGCTAGCAAGTACACCAAAAGCACAATACACATTATCATGACGTCCTACTGCTACACGGCGCCTCTGCGTTATTAGCATCATTTGGTTACATGTCCCATCGCCTGTGCCTCTGCTCAGGGACTTGTAAAAGTAGCCACCGATCTCTACCCGACACACTTTCAGGTCTACTCTTTACAAGCTTGATCACAGCGGCTAGGACCTCAGCTGAGAAGTCCTTCTCTAATCGTGCGTGGGAAGCTGGGTGTATCCTAAATCCAAGATGCAGCGGCCCTCAGCCTCGTCTCCCTCACCCGCCGGCTGGGAGGTCGGCACCTGCAGACTGGTGCTTTCCGACCTTCGGATCAGCCGACCTCGCCACCGCCCTGTCGGCTTTGGCCGCGGAGATCCCACACCCTCAGGGCTGTCGTCCCGGTCGTCAACGAAGACTTGCGACAATGATGATAAAGAGGATAGCTTCCGCTTGGGCGTCTCATCCGCACTGCGGCCGTGGGCGCGGCCACCTCGGGCAATTGCTGCACACGATGGAGCCGACGTTAGCCGTGTGACCATACCGCTGCCCCCGCTGCTTGCCCTGCCGGTGGTGAACGATAGCACTCGTTTTGCTCGCTCGCCGAACGCTGCAGCAACGGCATGGGTGCCAACAGAACGTGATACGGTCCCACGGCGGTGTGAGATGGGACCAGCGCCATGTGCAACGGCAGCAGCGGCAGCTTCCTCCGATGTCCTAGCCTCCATCGGCTGCAGGCCCTTGCGGCGGCGGCGCTCCGCACATACGGCTTGCATGTGTGCGTGGACCTCCACAAGCGCAGCCTCCAGTCGCTGGGAAGTGAGCTGCATGGTGGCTGCACCTGAGACCTCGTCATTATCTGGGTCGCGTTCTACAGCATCTGTGTCGCCCGCCAGCAATAGCCGCGTCACGTGGGCAAGCCGATCCGGGTCCACAAACGCGGGCTGCAGGTGGGATCCGACCGCAAGGTGATGCCACAGCTCCCGCAGACTCTCCATGAGCCCCGCCTCCTCGGCCTCTAGGTTGGCCCGAAGGGCATCGAGCTGACGGAGAGACATCGCTGACAGCGGACGTATCGGTGCGGTGATGAATACCGCTGGAGGCGCGGCGCAACGTCGCGGGTACGCGGCACGATTACGGTACCGGAAGGCAATACGGCTGCCGCAAGCCCGTACGATGCTGACGACGCCCCTGGCAGCTCCAACTGCCCTACGCGCCCTCATTTTTAAGCCTCTTTCCCTCGTTTGTGAAGATGCGAGAGCATAAGACAGGCATTTGAGACAGTTGGGCAAGCAATGTTAGGCTTCGGAGCATAACCATAATCTATTGCAGTCCAAGGCGATTAAGATACCCCAAAGCGCACAATAGACTACATGGTTATAAGCAATTTAATCTTTTGAGCGGCAACTGTTCAATGCAAGCTGGACTTTGGATCTACCGGGTAGGTTTAGGAAGTTCCACATATCTCTGGCCACTTGCACGCACTGTAGCATCACCGTCCATCAAATATTTCAAACATATTCATTTTCAAGTTGGAATTCAGTCGCTTGCATGCACTCTGTAAAGCTATCTGATGACCCAATACCTGGCACATTCGTCTTGATTGCGGATAATATCACTATCAAAATCTTCCTTTTGAATGTCGCCGGTTCGATAATGGATATTGGGCCTGCAGTTCCAATCAAATGGCAAGGATAGGTTGGATAAGTCGGAGTCCGAAATTTGGGAAGAATAGATCCTTGTTTGCTGATGCACCTTAATGCAGTTGGGCTAACTTAAATGGAAATTGTGCTCAGCAGCGAAAACATCACTCGGCTTGGTGGCAGACAACGACGCACTAAGATGTTTGCCGAATGTTTGCCGAAGGAACACATTGGGCCGTCCGATGAGGCAATAAGCAGCAACGAAAAATGCTTTTAAATTTGGCAATAAAGGTTTTTCAGTTACCATGACCTGTGGCCCTTTCATAATTATGGGCCGCGGTGGAACCTGCCAGCTCCGACGCTCACCGGATAGGCTTAAGAGGAATTCCCAGCTCGTTCGCCATAGACAAATTTATTGGAACTAGCCAACTCGCCAGCAATGACGTCGTTCTCGCGTAGCTCCGTGCTTGGACTGGAAGGTTCACAACAATAGGTGTTGCTACAGATATTGTTTCAGGGTGTGGTGGTGATAAGAGCACGCTGCGCCAGTACAAAAACAGCCACAGAAGATAACTTTCATCCTGCATTCAGATGGCGTACGGCAGGACATCCGCCGGTACCCACGGCAACGACCTGTTGATGTAGACCCAAATCTCCATCAGATGTGGCGCGATTGGCTGGATTACAGAACGGCATGATGGTGCTGTGCACGCTGCCCATTCACTTGCCTGAATCGGAAAGACCCCCCAACGGGTTCTTTTCCTTGTGGTGAATTCTCCGCATACATACTAAACCCACCCGGATATTAAAATCTATAGATTAACCTAACTTCCTGGGGAGAGAGGAAGAGACGCCTGGCTCAAAGCGCTGGGGAGGAATCACTTGCGATCCTGCCTTTCCCCACCAAACGTCGGGGCCTTGCTTGCCACGTAGCAAAGTTCTCACACATGCTTAGTTTGGTATAAGCCTGAAGTTTTGCCAAATGTTGTTCCTGTCCTAGCGTATGACATTAATAAGTCTATTGCTGGATGTAATAACTACAAAATGACTTGCACAGAGTTTAAGTGTTATGGATGAGGGGGACGCGAGGCCGAGCATGTAGGACCTAAAACGGCTAAGCGCGCGACATTCTACTATTGAGAGCAAGATTAAGTGTGCACTGATCGCCTTCCAAGGGACAGCGCAGCTTCATGTACGTCATCAAGTCACGTTCATGCCTGCTGTGTAACACAGTGTCACGACATAGTACTGAAAAACGTACATACTATGTGCGAAGACGTTAAGTATGACAGGAACGTTATTATGTCGTGACAACAGCATTAGAGTTACCTATGCTGGGTTTCGAATAATAAATGGCAGTACACCACGGAAACCAGCATCTTGCAACTTAGCACCCTCATTTCCACACGCAAACAAGATGGCATAACCACGCTCCTATACGCGCAACCCACTGACGACCTAGCCCGTACAGCCGGTGTACCCCGTCCCCCAATCATAACGTATTAAGTGCAACGTGACCGGGATGGAAATCTCCTTTATCAAAAACAGTAGGCGCACAACATTTCAGCGTGTGCGGTCTTCTGCGATCCCTCTCTTCATTACTCGCATCAAGATCGACATCCTTCCCTGTGTAGGTACTCGTTTAAGGTGAAAGAGAGGCTTGGCAAAGGAAATGTCACTGGCAGCACTCACCCAATGTCGGGTGGGCCCCAGCAAACCACAGACAGACCATGGTCCTGGCCACTAAGAATGCGTGATGCATTCATGGAACACAGGCTGCAGCACACTTCAGGTGTTGTCACCTCGAGTGACAGGCCGCAGCCACCGATAACGCCCAATGGCTATTTCGACCTTAGTGGCGCTGCACGGTTGCAGCTACAGGCCGAGCTTGCCAATACGAAACTCATCGGGTGCCAATACGCTGTTCGATTTCTCGCCTAACGTATACAAGGTCTTCATCGTCCAGCTCTCCCAGCAGCGCCATAACCGCATACAAGATATTCTTTGACGACCGACCGCCGCCCCCGCCACCCCCCGCCGGCCGGGACGCCGAACTGGGAGTCGTGCCGGCACCTTGGTCACTTGGGCTTGGGCTCGGACTCGTGCCTGCGCTGCCACGGCCAGAAGCAGGTTCTCCGTGCGGTGTGCCGTACGACGACGCTGGAGGCGCCGGTGCTGAGCCGTTGCGGGCCGGGCCGGGTCCAGCGTCCAAGATTATGGAGGAAACGTCATCATTATCAAGCTTCTGTAGGTTTGGCAGCATGCGCGCCACGAACTGTTTATAATTCGGGTGATCTGCACAGGGATTATCGGAGAGCCATAGGACCCGGAGGTCCTTAAGGTGCACCAAGTGCTGGATCTCGTTCAGATCCTTCACATCGTTCTTTCGGAGGTACCTGTACACGTGGAGGGGAAAGGCACCGGTGGCCGCAGTTTCAGCGGGTCACAAGGGCCACGGTGTGGCAAGCCCCGTATCGACTCGCATAACCCACGAAGAAGAGAGCACCGTAAGGAGGAAGGATGTATGTAGTCAGTGCAGGAGGATGTAATCAGAACGGAAGAGACGCAACATCCGTACAGTCACGTAGGCCATAGCTGCCGTGTACCCTTACAAAATGCTCTTCCGAGTCTCAGCCCTTGTACAACAACAGGACCAAAAAACAAATAAACCCATAGCCTTATCATGCCCGGATACAGGGGGTGGCGGGGGTGCCGCTGTGCCGCCGGGGCCGTATGCAGCAAAGGCGATTAGTTCCGGGTAGATGAGCGCGTTGGAAAGGTGCCATGCCCAAGGTGTATTCAAGGCAGCAATACGTACTTACAGCTCCTGCAGTTTGCTGCAGTGACGAAAGTCCTTAAGGCTTGATAGACGGTTTACTGACAATGATAGCACTTCCAAATTCGGCACCTGAGGACCCAACGAAGACGAAGGAGAGGACTTGTTAGCCGTGCAATAGTGCCTAAGCGCCCGAAGGGTATTGGTACTAGCCTTGACAGACATTCCTCGATGCCATCCTTGGGAGTGCTTCCAAACAACTTATCATCACCTTTGTAAGAATGGAACAATCGTCCAAATCCTGGCCCCAAAGGTTCAAGTTCTTGACCTCTTCAAGCTTATCGAGTCGGGTCTTGCCCTTAATTATCTGTTCGGTCAAGACCACCATTTGTATGGATATCAGATCAACTGTGGGATTAACAGAAACGTAAGAAAAACTGGGTACAGGGGTTACGATACAATTAACGCCCAGGTTGCAGACCCTCATACACAAAACATAAGGCAAATACAGATACAGAGACACATCAATCGTGCCGAAACACATCCTCTTTTCCACGAACAACAACAAGTACTTGTACGGCGCTTCGGAGTACACTGTAACAATGTTTTACTTGTTCGACGGACGACGGATCACATACATCAACTTTTCAAAGAACATAGGTATATGACCGGACTGGTTGATTGAGGTCGACCGTTTTTCGGAACCCTGTCAAGCGTCTGCGAGCGCCGTTTGGCTTGGCTCCTTAGTCTGTGCCTGGGAGACTTCTCAGCTACGGAGTTGCCTATACGGACTCTTGGAGTTGAAGCTGTTGCTGTGTAAACAGCGGCATACCTAAAGTTCGGGCCTTTACAGTTGCTGGAAACGCAGCCATGAGTGTTGAAGTCAGAGCAAAGACTCGCTCAAAGCCCAACACGGTTCACTATGCGGCGGAGACGGGTGACATAAAGCTTCTGGAACACTTCGTGCGGGAAGGCATGGCCATTGTAAGAGCTCTATCAAGATCATTTTCCAACTGCTCCTGGCATCTGATGTGGAATGTGTAGTTTCATGATCGGTTGATCAACGGCTGTCATGCTTTCAGGGCAACCCGGAAAGTGTCACACTTCAATCTCGTGAAGATGTGCTTGGGATGATGCCATTGCATGTAGCCTGTGAAAACGGCGAGCTAGAAGTGGTGGAGGTGAGTTCTGCACCCTAGGCCTAACGAGGTCATCCAAATGGACGGCATGAGCGACATGTGCCTGCTTGTCCGTGCAGTTCCTTGTGAAAAAGCGCGTGGACGTTGACGCTGGCGACAATTTCAAGGTAACCGCTCTACATTTGGCCTCCATCGAGAACCATGCCGACATCGTCGAGGTGCTGCTGAAGGCTCGGGCTGACCCCAAGCCGGCCGACGTCGAGGGGGACCTGCCTATCCATTGGGCAGCCACCAAGGGCCATAGCCTGGTACGCAACACGCACGGTCGTATGCCCATGCCAGTTATGGCACCAGGCCTATGTATGATGTTGAATTTCACAAATCCCATAACCCTTCCATTTAATCGGTCACATAACTTCCAATATCCCTTGTTGGATGGTCTTCCAGGTCATTGAGCTGCTGGCACGTAAGGGCTCGCCGATCGACCCTCCAAACAAGAAGGGCTGGACACCATTACATCGCGCAGCATACAACGGCCGCAAGGACGCAACGCTCGCGTTGATTAAGCTGGGCGCTAAGATCGGCGGCACCACCTCGGATGGGAATACGCCTCTCCACTTAGCGTGCTTTATGAACCAACTCAGCACCATTGAGAAGTTATGCCAGGCGGGTGCATCTCAGCGCCTGCTCAACAAAAGCGGCCAGCGGCCAATTGACCTATGCATTACAGACGCAGCGCGCGACATTTTGAAAAGCTTGCAGGGCTTTGAGGGAGACGAGCCGGCGGAGGGGCCGGCGGCACACGGGGCGCATGCAGCCGCTAAGTGAGATGACGGGGGAAAGCCCGAATGGGAGGCACGGTAGCTACATTTATTGCCGTTCTTTGTTGCCATTTTGTTGTTCTTGCACAGTTCGTGCTGCGGAACGCACGACCTAATGATATCTATTTTGCGGTTGATATCTTTTGCATATATGGCGTGCGTTGTTGTAGCCGCTGCCCAAGCGGGATGATAGTTGTCATGTTTCTTGGGTCGTAGGTGTAATAACTCGTGATAATGTGTCGCTACAACCTTGTAGGCCCAAGGATGCTTCTGTGGCGTCTGGGAACCCTGGCAAGCCAGTTGTTCCACCGAACCTGGCGGCCTTGCAGATCAGCGGCAGCAAGTAAGCACTTGTTTGTTGCATTACTTGCGAAAGTATGTGGAGTCCCGCATTTTTGCGCGCACGCCTTGGCAGGGCCGGTGTTGGCGGCGCAGGGGCTTGCATAGGTTGGACGGTTATATGTTTCGATACTTGATATTCGTTCGGTGCTTTCACTTCGCTTGGGTTTTGGTGCTTACGTGTGTCAGCATTGCAGGTGGTGGACCCACATGGCATTTGAATCGGGAGGCATGCTGCTGTTGGCGAAACTGCCTCGATGCGTAATATGTTGTAATAATGATGGATGCGCCCATACTTCTTATGGCTGTAATGCATGACCTCTTAGCACGCTCAAAAGTATGTTATCTGAAAGCGGTTCGTGTTTGCTGCAGTAAAATGTACCCTTGGCATGGCTTCGGGGGGTTTACAACCCATTCTTTTTTGTCATTCCCCAGGAAAGTTGCACATGATGGGTTCCCCAGCCCTGTTGGTAGCTTCACTGCACAGCGCTCGGAGGCAGCTGGTGATCCTAGCTTCATTCAGACGGCGCTCGGCGAGACGGGGACGAACCCGTACACAGTGAGTTGTACCGCGTACTTGGTTCATGTCTGTATCGCTGCAAGTGGCATCGCGGATTTTCGTTGCATACCTGCCCCTTGTGATGAAAGGTACAGATGGGGCTCAGTATTGGCATGACTCCATGCATAAGTATGTCTTAAGCCTTTGGAAGCACGGGAAGTTTTGACCATCACGGCAATATGCGTGCGCAGTTGCGATATTGACAGCGCGTAACTATTTGGTTACTTCATTAAGCTGGAACCGAGAACTGTTGAAGCTGGAGGCGTCGGGTGTGTCGCGCTGACAGCAGTTTCGTAATGCCGCGGCCGTTTGGCCCTCTGAAGCGCAGGGCATGAGCTCTGGAGCTGCTGGCGGCAGCAGCCGGATGCCAGGGCGAGTAGGGTCGTCTGGCGGTGGTGCAGCTAGTGGTCTTACGGACTTTGGCCGCCCTCCGTCGCAAGGGTTGGGTTCTGGTCTAGCAGGGCCTAGCGGATTGGCTGCGCACCCGACGCCGTTGGCAGGTGCACTACGCCCGCTGCGGGCGCCCAGCCCAGGAGGCGCTAGCAGCGCAGTAATCGGCTCGGTATTGGTGGGGCCGTTACGACCGCGCAGCTCAGGGCTTACAGAGTCCAGTGGCAACGGCGAGGAGTCGTCGCAATGGACTTCGGGGATGGCGGGTTCTCTCTCACCGCAACTTCTCTCCGAGGATCTTCAGGATCGGATAAAGGAGGAGAACAGGCGCATCGCGGCGTCAAATGACGTCCTTCGACCTACGTCGGCCCGACCGGTGTCGGCCAATAAAAAGTTTCTTGCACGGTACAACCTGGACAAGCTCAATCTGTTTGCGCCGTGAGGCTCGTGCGTGTATTGCTGGGCTCTTTTCCCGTGCCGGGCACAAGCTTCCAATCTTTGCATGTGCATGCGTACAAACGTCTAAATGTAGGCTGGCTTCTGAACGGCGTGGAAAGCGAGCAGACGCGTTAAGGCGGAGACTGAATAGCGAGAGCGTGATTGTTGGTCGCTCAATATTGACGGTTTGTGTGGCCAAAACACATGCTGGAGCGCGGCATACCGTTGCATCTAGCGAAACACATTTTCTTCTAGATACAGGTCAAACAGTCGAGGTTTCGACTGCGGACTGACCTTACATGGAGCACTGGAGATGAAAACTCTGGTAATGTTTTCCATGACGCCGATCCAGGTCGCATGCATGGGGCATTTGCATCGGCGAGAAGGCAGGCTGGGAAAAGGCGAGGCATAGCGCAGGAATGGTGCACGCCGTGCAGGTTTTCGCATTGATGTTTGTGAATGACAGGATATATGGCATCCTATGCCGGTCTTGTGCCTTCTAGTAACCGGGACAGAAAACTATTCCCCGTCAACTGGGGAAGCGCGTGCACCGTGGGGCTTGCATTGGTCACATAGGTACGATGTGTGCGTCCAAGCCTATTGCACGCGGAAAACGTTGCAAGCCTGATGCTTAGCTGTCGAGTGGGCATGGCGCCGAGTCTTTGCGATGAAGCCCTGACTCCCGTACTGTCGCACATAACAGGTTGTGGCAGTGCACTCGCTAGCGTAATGGCTCGTTTTTTTGTAAATAGATACTTTATCTTAGGACGTCTCGTCACGGAAGCTGCGAAAGCTTTAAAATGTTTGCGGCTAGCCCTCAGGTTGTGCCTGGGCATCGACTTGGGGAAGTTAGCTCCAGTCGTCCGCGCTCAAATTTTAGGGTTAGTCATACGCTGCAACGCTATAAGAAGTTTTCATTGCAGCGTAACACTGTTCAGCGATCAGCTGCGGAAACTTACAGCCGCGACGTAACGGCGCCTCGCCTCATTCAACACAAGAACGAGGCTTACTGGTTCTACGCGGGCCTAAGCCAAGTTTATGATCACATCGTAAACCCGGGACACTGGACGGAGGATATGCGTGAAGGTATTTGCTTTTGTTTGTCACCATCAGCGCCTTTGTCAACGGCTTTGATGGGGAGCCACTGGACATGCAGAGGCCCTTGTCCCAGCTAAACTTGATAACTCAAAACTAAGAGTCGTTGATGTGGGTGGTGGAACGGGTTTCACCACTCTCGGGATCGTCAAGACCATTTCGCCAGAGAACGTGAGTGTCATCCGCAACTTGCATCGATGATGTTGCACTTGTACAACGGGAATAATTTAAACACTTGTGATTGTTGTTATCAGGTGACGCTCATTGACCAGTCTCCGCACCAGCTGGCTAAGGCGAAGGCGAAGCCTGCGCTGAAAGACGTCACAATTCTGGAGGCAAGTTCCTTTTTGAGTTTATCACTTGATGCTAGTTACAATTTCATGCGGGATTATGAAACATGGCACTAGAGTATAAGGCTCAGGGGTGTTGCGTCATAAAGTCTGAAACCCAGATTCCACGTGCCAGGGTGATGCGGAGGATTTGCCGTTCCCAACCGACTCGTTTGACCGCTACGTATCCGCGGGCAGCATTGAGTACTGGCCGGAGCCGCAGCGGGGCATCAAGGAGGCCTACCGGGTCATCAAGGAGGGCGGTGTGGCATGCGTAATTGGGCCTGTACACCCAACTTTTTGGCTCTCGCGCTTTTTTGCGGATGTAAGTTGTTAGCATGTAGGTTTAATGCAGCAGTTAATACCCTCTCCAGTGAAAAAACCTTGTGCTGCAAATGTCTGGCGTTGGTTAGACAACATCGTCCCTGGGACTCAAGCGTGCTTCTGGGATCCATTACAAAAGACTGTATAAGAAGGTTTATATATGTCCTCCGTCATATCATTTGTTCCTTCGTCATATCAGAATTGAATTGGTGCCATCCAAGCAAAAGGCAACCGATATGTCATAGGCCGTGAATGGCCGGGTCTGGGATTACTGCTTAGGTTTCATGAGCGCTAGTGCTTCGGCATCACAGCCCACCGGAAAGGAGACTTGAGGGCACCGTGACGCTGCCGCAGTGCGTATGCGAGGCAGTGAAATGAGTCCCTTCAGACTAAGGCGCTTGGCCCGTAAATGGCTCTAGGGTCAAACGTTCCTGGCAAGTGTTTTCTTGTTGGACTTCTATCATGCGTCCAGGTGAGCATCGATAAAATTTGGCCTTGAAAACCCCCTGGCTATTCTGTCTTTGTCCAACAGGTTTGGATGCTCTTCCCGAAAGAGGAGGAGTATATTGAGGTGCGAGTCACAGCGAGAGAGAGTTGCCTCGGCATGGTTAACCTGCTGATCTCTGTTCCCCCACAATTGCGCGAGGTGACGAGAGGTCTAAGCCTGCAGCAGATGCACGTTTGCATTGCAGCCTGCGTCTTTTAGGCCTGACCCTGTCCTAACCCTGCACACTCAGCTCGAGCTGCTCAAAGAACCAGGAGGACGTACAGCAATCGTATGTTACTATGTATAACTCCAAACTTTAAATGCGGCGTCCTGTTTTGTGACAGTGGTTTACCAAGGCCGGCTTCGTGGACGTCAAGATCACCCGTATTGGTCCAAAATGGTATCGCGGAGTCCGGAGGCACGGCCTCATCATGGGCTGCAGCGTTACTGGTGTTAAGCCGACGGTGAGGACCCCGAGCGAGCGGATGGGAATGCGTTCTTGCCCGATCGCATGAACCTTAGATGTCCTTGCCTTCCTGGATAATGCTTTGAATATTTCGCCCTGGACTTATTGCTGTCAATGTCCTCAGGCCGGAGAATCGCCGCTGGTGATGGGCCCCAAAGCTGAAGTCAGCGACAGGATGAACAGCAATCCTCTGTCATTCCTGCTTCGGCTCATCCTCGGCACGACGGCAGGCTTCTATTACTTCTGCGTCCCGATTTACATGTACCTCAAAAACCTCGTCTGGCCCAAGAATTGGCCCATGTAGCAAGGCTCAGCTGGCAAGTGGTTTGGTTAGGGGGCGTGGCAAACCACGCCGTTGGCGTGTTAAGCGGCATACTGTTTCGATGATTGAGAGCTGGTTGCGTTGAGATCATTGGGGCAGTGAAGCGCTTTTGTTGGTGCCCTGCACCGCGTTGATAAGCATGACAATTATGCACCGTTGGCTCACAATTCGTGTTTTGTGCTTATTTAATGGACAGATTTCCCACCCTCGGAAATCGAGGCTCTGATTCTTTTATTCGGCTGGTGCCTCGTACGGTGGTTAAGAGCCCACCTGCATGTAGCGTGAGTGCGACCGCTCTATGGTGTCTACCTAGCCTTACACCTTCTTGGCCTGATATGGAGTCTGTACATAATATTTGCACACAAAAGTATGATTAAGCAAGACACTGGTGTACGGTTTGCCCTTGTAGCCTCGTCGTGCGATGGCCGGTGCCTATCCGTGCTGCTGTAATTGGTTGCACCGATTGCTAAATTGCATACGATTTTGAAAGTGCCTTTTCCAACATGTCAGCATCAGCTATGTTACGATTGATTAATGAATTGAATAACAGCAATTAAACAGCCAAGCATGATTGCATGTCGCCGCTTTAGCAACGATACTGGGACAAAAGATCCTATCTGTTCTGGGCCATACGTTGCACGGCGGACGCAATACAGCTGGGGTTGGCACGGCGAAGTCAAAGTCACGGTCTCGTACTGTACATGTGTCAAGCAAAAATAACGGAGCACGGATGCCTACAAGGGTGCACCCGGGCCGGCCTTGACACCTCTATCCGTGGCAGCAAATCAGTACAAGCCGAGATGTAGCCTTAAATGCTGTAGGGTATCCCATCGCGCAACTTTACTTATTGCGACGTAGCTCAGCAACGAGCAAGCCACCTCCCACTTTCACACCATATAATATCTGCACAATAGCACCAAACTGTCTGGCCCACAACCCTCTCATGCCCAAAAACACATAGCTGCCATGTAATAGCATTAACCTTGTAGCGCAGCAAAACTACATGTCATTGCTAGCCCCCTTGAAACCTTCTTCATCCATTCCTATACTGCCCTACCATCGATCAGCGCCTCTGACATCCACCCCATAACACCCACAATTCCAACCCCAGTCGGACTTTGCCGCGGTACTGGCATATTCCGAGCAACCGCTGCCACCGCCACGTTTAACCCACCTTCCATTGCTAGTCCCCAATCGACATTCCGCCACACCTCTGCAGCAATGCCATATGCTCAGTTGAATATCATGTATTTGGGCGTTGCACTGAACTTTTGGTACCCTTTAATAACCTTGTTGACGGCCTCCAGGAAATCCTTCTCCGTCACCGTCTTCCGGCGCGCGCGGATCGCATACATGCCCGCCTCTGTACACACGCTCCGGATGTCCGCGCCGGTGCTGTTGGGGCAGAGTCGTGCCAGCAGCTCAAACCGGATATCGCGCTCGCAGTTCATCGTGCGCGTGTGAATTTGGAAGATTTGTGTGCGACCTGCAAGATCTGGCAGGCTGAACTCAACCTTGCGATCCAGCCGCCCGGGGCGCAACAATGCCGGATCTAGCGTGTCCGGCCGGTTGGTTGCCATGAGCACCTTGACATTCCCCCGCGCGTCGAAGCCATCCAGCTGGTTGACTATCTCCAACATGGTTCGCTGCACTTCGTTGTCACCGCCCGCACCATCGTCAAATCGCGCACCACCAATTGCGTCCACTTCGTCAAAAAACACGATGCAAGCTTTCTTTGAGCGGGCCATCTGGAAAAGTTCGCGCACCATGCGGGCGCCCTCACCGACGTACTTCTGAACCAGCTCGCTGCCAATGACACGGATAAAGCAGGCGTCCGTCCGATTTGCGACCGCGCGTGCCAGCAGAGTCTTGCCTGTGCCCGGCGGCCCGTACATGAGCACGCCCTTGGGAGGATCGATACCCAGCTGCACAAACTTTTCAGGGTGCAGCATGGGCAGCTCCACCACCTCGCGCATCTTCTCCATCTGCTCCTTGGAGCCGCCAATATCACTGTACGTAATGTCCGGCTTCTCTTCCACGGTCATCATGGTGACGGATGGGTCAATCTTGGGGGGAAGCGGAATTTGGATTTGATATTTGTTCCGGTCCACACCTACTCGCATACCCTCCTCGATGTCCGTGGGGGCCACCTTGTCGCCCAGTCCCACCACAAACTTAGCGATCTGTTTGACATTTATGACGTATTTCGCCTCATCCGTACCAGGATTGATAATCTTTGTGCAGCGAGCCACCTGCAGGGGCTGCTCCTCCTGCTGCATCTGCTTGTCCGAAACCAGGTCCCAACGTGAAGGGGGCGCCAGTCCAGTATCGGACTCCTTCACACCGCATACGTCGTTGATGCGCTTAAGAATGTCTTTGACATCCTGCTCTGCTTTTTTGATTGGCGCGGCATATGGCCCAAGCCCGTAATTTTTTAGGAAAGCAATGTCAGTCTCGTCAAGAGTCTTGATTGGCGCATCCTTATCCGGATCGACGTGCTTATCATCCGGCATTTTAGCCCGACCTACGGCTGCGCCGCAGCGCGGATCTGCTTCGCAAAAAGGTTCTGCAGATCTACCGGGTAATAACGAAATTGATAGATAATTCAAAGTATTGATAACTCCCCAGTTAATGCACAGCAATTTAACGTAACCTGTATACAAGTGTCAATAAAAAATGGTCAAGTGGCAACTTCATGTCATGCACATTGGATGCCGTACTCGCGAAGGGCAGACTAACGGCCAAAAAGCTCTGCCGGTTTAAAAGCTCTGTTATAGATACAGCTACGCAGAGGAGAGACACTAACGTTAAGTATCCTGCCTGTGAACAACTCGGGTCAGTTCATGGTCACGAACCTGTGAATGAAATGGAACACTACGCACGAGGTTACACTGTAAGGTGCTGTCCAGATGGGTCGTGACGTAGATGCAATACGGCTATCTCATTCACCGGGGCTTTCCCGTGCTGTTGGCCAACAGCGTCAAACCCTCTCCTGGGCTGCTCTTGGGTGCGTCCCCGTTGAGCAGGGGACGAGCTTGACAGTAAGGGAATTCTGGTATAAGCTGAACAAAAGGTAGACTCTGAAACGCTACCGTTGTAATTATTTAGGAACGGAACGGTGGCATAAACGTTGCCTTAAAGATCAGGGAGGGAAACAGACCGGTACCATACCGTGCAGAGGCCTGAAGCAGGTTGCACCCGCGGCACAACATGAACTAGGGCTGGTATTATTAGAGGCCTAGTGATTGCATGCTACTACGGGGCATTTGCACTGTCCTCCGGCACATGGCAAAATGGCCGTATAGACTTGCACGTTTTAAGTGTGGGGTCAAAGGACCTGTTGCGCAAGTTCGGCTTACATAAGCGCGTTACAATGGAGGTACACCAGAACGGAAATCCGTGATGAGACATAGCATACCAGGATCTATGTGTCATAGGCCCGTGAGTTGCAGTTAATGAGATAATCCATCATAATCCAGCACGCCTCCGAACGCCGACACGGAAGCATCCGAACTCCCATGCAAATCCGCATCGCTTCAAGGGGTCCGCTATTCAACGGTGGAATTGAGCTCCTGGTGAGCCACTGGGTAATTCCTGCGGAGCGGAGAAGGAACACAACCACCACTGCCTGGCTCTTCCTAGGCCTATGGTCGGGAATGTGCGCACTGCGCATCCCCCTGTCCCATACTTCAACACGATCCCACAAATCGACCACGGCGTAACATTACGCCTACGCACACATATACACGAGCCCTCATCTCGCGGGTGACATTCCAAGTCAGACTCTACATCTCAGGCAGACTGCTGAGTATCCTGTCTTTGGAAACCTTGAATCCAGAGCAAGGCGTGTTGTGGGCTTTCCCGGGGTTCGCGCGGAATGTTGAACGCGGCTTGCTCCATGAAAAGTAGAACGTCGCGGGCATGCCGCCGATGCAAGATGGCCCGTTGACTGGAAAGTCGTCACCGTATCACGCTTGACCACAAACATAGCAGAAGGCCGGCCGGCGTTGCTGGAAGAGGGACGCACCGCTGAGCGGTCAAAAATCAGAGGTGGGCCAGCTTAATGCCATCCGTCATGACGGGACGACCCAGGGCATCCCACAGGTACTGCGACGTGGGCAGCGGAGGCGGGGGCGGGGTGGGTGGCGGTGACGGCAGCGGTGGCCATGGTGGCGCGTAGATGGCGGACTCAGGTAGCACCAGCAGCGCCGCTGCCACGGCTGCGGTGGCCCATGGGTCAGAGTTCCCTTTGCGCTCCATCTTGGCAAGATCCTTGAGCGCCTTCACTGCATCCTCACTGCTCAGTTCCACATCGCTGAGTCCGTTGGCTGCCTGATCCAGACCGTTGGGAATGGCGTTGCACATGCGCTGTGAATGTAAAGGTGAAGGCGATGGCAACGGGGTGCCGTCGGCCGTCAATGCGGGTAAGGGCGACGCCAACGGTGGAGGCCGCTCCGTTCCTGAGACGCGCTTTTGCTGCGGCTGTGCAGACGAAGGTAACAGTGGCCCGTTGTCGCCTGTCAGTGACGGGGGTGACGATGGAGATATTGATGGCGACGATAGTGAAGCCAACCCTGTGGTGGCGCGTGCCGGCGGCGGCAGCCTCCTCTGCATGATGCGCTGCAGAATTTCTGCCAGCGGGGCAACCATAGATGGTCCCCAGTCCTCAGTTTGACGTACCGTTTGCTGCAGCAATGTCAAATAGGGTGCCAGCTGCAACCAACGGGGATCCTTAACCAGCTGCAGCACGCATTGCAGCGCAGCAGTGCGGACCTCCTCCGGAAAAGGGGGCACCTTCAAGTCGGGCGGCGGGGCGGGAGGTGGCGGCGCTGCTGCAGCCGCCGCCGCAGCAGCAGCCACAGCCCCCGCTAAGCGCCGTGATGGTACGGCTTGCTCCTGTCCACAGCGGGACCAGGAGCAAAGAGAGGGAGCAGCGATGCCGTTAGCAGTAGGAGCAGCATGATGAGGGGAGAACCACAAACTCGACTCTCATGAGACAATGGCGCCCTTCGCCAAACAAACGCATATGTCGCAAGCAAGTCCATAACCTTGGCTGTGCGCTTGCACTCACCGGTGCCTTGGGTTTGGGCGGCGCATCCGTGCGGAGTAAGTACATTAACTGCAGGTGGGGTCGCAATGTCGAATGAACCGACCACCAGTAGTCCTGCACCCCCGGCTCAGCTAACATGCAGGACAGCGTCTGCAACAGGTTGGCTGTAAGCGCGTGCGAGTTCAGCGGCGCAGTCGGCAGCGGCAACGTCGGCGGGCCGTCGATGTACTGCATCCAGGCATCCTTGGGCGCCGCCGGAGCTGCCGATACACTGCCGGTCTGGGAGGCCCGGCCGCGGCCCAGTGCGTGCGCAATGAAGGTATCTGAGGCTGAAGACGGCCGTCTGGTGGGCTGCTGGGTCACTTCGGGCAGCTTGGGTGCCGGCAGCAGTGCCAGCAGCAATTGCATGGCCCCCAGGCGGAGTAAGTGATGTACGGCGCCATGGTGGTGCTTGCAAAGCTGCAGCAGAATTTGGACCGATAGCTCCTGAGGTGGGTAGGGAAGGGGGTACGCGGGCAGCGATTGTTGGGCTTAAGCAGTTGCTGTTGATGCTTGCGATTCCCTTTCCTGCACTCTTGCTTTGTCTGCTAATCCCGCCATCTCGACCAGCAAACTTACCTGCAGCCTATCCGCTGAGCTGGCCATCGGGCGCGAGAAATCAATGGGAGGCGGCCCCTGAGGCACCTCTGGCACCGGCTCTGAACCGTCAGTAGTTGCCCCGGGCCGCGGGGAGGCTACCGGGGGGCGAGGGGAGGGCGGTACAGGCGACGGTACAGGCGCCTCAGTGCCCGGCGCCTGCTGCGGTGGCGGCGATGGCTCATCTTGCGGGACCCCCGTTGTGGGCGCTAGCACGTGCTTCAGCAGCACTGTGGGCAGCCCCGCGTCCAGTGTTAGCTGCATGGCCGGCGCTGCGGGTTTGGGTTTGAGGATGGGTAAGGAGTGGATATGAAGAATATGAACGGGGAAGCAGAGAACAAGGCAAGGTATGCGGATCAAAACGAAAACAAGGCATGCGGATCGGGGACAACATAAAGTTAGGCACGCAAGTGCGTTAGTGCTCGCGGTTGTTACTGTTTGAAAAGTAGTTATATCTGTGGGCGCCCGACATATGGTGCGCCCGATATTGTGACCGATGTTTAAGGACCGATATGAAGCTGAACTCCCAAATGTGTGTACCATCAGCCCATTCTGCCAGCCCATTTCGGAAGGTAAGCAACCTACGAAGCTGCGCTTTCTTCATGGTCTTTGCCCCAACGCCCCAGGGGCTTCAGTTCTCATTGGCGCCCCAGGCCAATTGCCCAGCTCCCCATTGCCGCTCATTTCGGGTCCTCACTTTGGTTCCATGTTTCCTCACCACAACGCCTGCGATAAGATACAGATACAGATCTCCCGCACCCCACTCACGGTATGTCGCCGTCAGCCTGGCCACTACCAGCAGCACCTCCTCCCGCACAGCGCCGAAGGGACTGCCGCTTAACAGCTCGGTCAGACGGCCCATTGTCCCCGCAGCAGATATCACAACCGCCAGCGCGTCAGAGGACAGCAGCGCGCGCATCAATCGGAGCGCAAGGACCTGCCAAATGGCGGAAACGGGGTGAATTATATGAATCTAAAGACGGTGTTCGGGCCTCTGTTCAACCCCTTGAGTCATCCGATGCCGGAGGGCCTATCTCGACCCCAATCTGGCGAGGAAGGCACACGACGCGTAACTTCATCCAACGCTTGTCTCTTACGTCCTCCTTTCCTCTCCCCCTACCGGCTCCGCCGCTCGCACCTGGACCCTACTGGAGTGATGGCGCAGGACAGTGAGGAGCGGCGTCACATCGGAGCACATCACCCCGACCACCGCCTCCTCCGCTGCCGGGTTGTTGGTTACGATAGCTGTCAGCGCGGTGATGGCCACATCCAGGGCATACTTGCTGGGGCCCTGCGGAACAGTGGTTATAGGGGAGTATTGAGCAAGAAAGCAAACACCACCAGAAGTAGCGGAAAGGCTATAACGACAGTCAAAAGGTAAAAGAGAAGAGAACCCGTGTATCCAAATCGGTGGAAATCGGGAATAGTGCGTCCTGTGCGTCTGTTTAGATGAGCACCGAAAACATCGTGTCCATGACGTGTCTGTGCGATTTTTCCATACCGAGGGCCTCACCGGTAACGTGGTCTCCGGATCCACGGGAGGTTGGGGAGGGTTCTTCGACAGCCGGGAGTCTGGTTTGCCCGGGCGAACCGGCGTGGGGGGCTCCGGGGGCTCCGACTGGATGACGATGAGGCGGGCCGCGTATGCGTCAAAGGAAGCGTGGAAGTAGGCCAACACTGCCCACAGGGCCTGTGGGCGGTTTCCAGGGGATGGCGGCCGAGCTATGGGTTATAATAATAATATATGATAGTGATCCCGCCCGGACTCCGGTGTGTTGCACCGCTCGACAGCCTTCGTAGCGAAACCATGGGGCCGGAGGTCCCAGCCAGCTATAACTGAATTGGCCTGACCTGGCTCCTGGCCGTATTTCAGGGCCTACCATGTTGGCCCCCTTCAGACTCCCTGTTCCGTTGTGCTCATAAAGTTTCGTTGGGTGCCTATGTCTAAGTCCGTCTCTGTGCCCCCCAACATCCTCACACCGCGTCTTTTTGCTGGCGCTGAAGAGAGCATTGGCCCCGCCATCGTCATTGTTGCTGCAATTTCTTTTGCTATTTATAGTAGGACTGCCACCGCTGCTGCTATTACCTTTCGGCTGCTGCTGTTACTGTCGCTCCCGTTAATCCACAGACAGCGGAAATGCGGTGACTCACCACTCCAACTCGCTCCCAGACCTTACACAAGGATCCGTAGATGCCGCCCCAATATTAATTCCCTATTCCCACAGATCCAGATCCAGATCCAGAAGCGCAATCAAGCCCGACCCCAATCGGCTCGCGACCCTCTTCCCCTGTTGCCGCCTTTCTGAAGATAGGATTACGTATTTGTGGATGGCCTGTTCCCCCCATGTTCCCATCCTGTCCGGCCGGCCGCACCTGCAGGCATGCCTGCTGACAAAGTGCCTCCTCCAATTCCTTGTGGTTTTGCGGTTCCAGAAATATAAGCCGGGTGATGACCTTTATGGCAGCACCATTCACTGCTGCATCAGTCGCGCACACGAACGGCACCACCAGTGTAAGCAGTTGTGCGGCGACCGCTGCATCCTGCGGGCGATTTTCCCATTTCATCCGTCAGAGATATGCTTAGTCCGCTACCGAAGTGGCTATAATGCTGGCATGGGACGAAGGTTAGGAAATCTAGAGGAGTGGTGGGGGTGGGGCTTGCCCAGGATACAGACAGTCCCGGGTCTTACGTGAGGAAGACTGTTTGCTACGTTGAACGTGGACAGGTAATTGAGTGCCAGGGGCAGCTGTGTGGGGTCCGCATCAGGGTTGCCGAGGACGCCCAGAGCCCACGGAACGTCTTGGCGGGCAACAGGCGCTGCATTTGCAGCGGCTCTTGGTGGCATGTCGTTTAAACCTAGTGGTGCAGGTCACGTTACCGATCTATGCTGTTCGTGTTAACATGCCGCGGGTCTCTCTGCATGTTGAGACTCAAGGGCATAACGTTGTGTGTAGACTTTCAGAATATGCAGGAACATAGTAACTATAGTTCAGCTACTAATGGATGTGCATAGCACAAGATGGTCTAAGAATGAGTATGACGGTGATGGTTGGACGACGGGCCGAGCAATCATTTACCTTCACATTACAGTTAGCTATAATTTATCATACACTTAAATTTCTCTTGTACCTGTCTACCCGTAATTAAGCTGCATGTCTCGTGTTTTGCCGAGAATTTAGTTCATAGGCATAGTTATTCGCCGACAGCGGCAGGCAATTCCAAACCTTAATTAAATGCGGACATGCCCAGTTGCACAAGGAAGAGTGCCTTTGGTTCAAAAATCGGGGTGAGGCCTGCGTAAAAAGCAGCCTGCGCAAGGCTTGCGCCCGTCGCCGACAACTAATAAAATTATACCCAAATCGCTTGTACAGATGTAAAGTTATACATGGAATTCAAAGATCATGCCGTGGTGGTAATCTCATTTGCCGAACGGCCACACCAGCTTGGGCCGGGCCATTCCAGGCGGCCGCTTCTGTGCCGCGACCGCTTCCTCTTGACGAAGACTTGCTTCCATCAACATCCTCTGGCGTTCCCTCACCCTGGCGCAACTGGGATGAGCCGACTCGGACGCCCCCAAGCATCAAAGACACGGGAACGCTCCGGCCTGCAGCGGAATGGTATCCAGCATGGATGCAATACCGTCGCCGTGAAGACAACTATGTCTTCTGGCAGGATAAATTTATGCGCTGTTCACTCGACATCCCCTGTGAGTGCGCCAGAAAAAGCGCGCTTGGTCGCAGCGCCAGGGATCCGTCAAGGGGATCGAACCTCCGGTGGCTGTGTTTGACGGAGTTATTTGGTTTCTTGATTAACTCATTCAGCCAGTGGTAATCATTTCGAACCCACCAGGGGAGGGAACTTCTCTTGAACCATGGGTCTGGGGCCACCGTTGCCCCCAAACCTCCATCAGCCTGAGCCAGATGTCTGTCCCCACCTGGATGATTACGCCGAGGGCGATTACACCGTTAGGATGAGCTCTCGAAGTAAATTTCATCTGGCTCTAGTTCGCTAGATGAAATGCTACGATCTATTGCTGTCCCCTGCTGCGTCCCTTGAGCCCTGCTTCTCCATGCAGCTTGCACCAGTCAAATCTGCTAAGCCATATCCTATCTTGCTACCCAGCTCTGTCTAGACCTCTGCGCGTTTCTATCCAACGTGTACGAGCCAGCTCTCAGTTCGGGTCGCATGATCTTTTGTCCTGAGGGCCGCCGTTTGCTTCCTCCCCTAACGTGGGTCCAGGGCAAGAAAAGCGCTGGACGATATTCTCAACGTTTTGGTACCTGGTTATGCACTTTAAGTACTACATGATTCCGCCGTCCTTCCGTTACGTCTGGTTCCTGATCTGGCGCGCGTTCATGATCAAGCTTTACGAGGCGCATAAGGCCCTCGTGCTTTGGCGTGAGTTGTGGGGAACTTGCGTGGAGTTGGTCCAGTTTGGAATTGGTTGGGCACGAGCTGAGCTATAGAGGGTCGGTAGGAGGGTCCTGGCCGCTGTCATGCCCATGCCGTACTTGCCTAGACTGGATATGTCAGGGAATGAACTGGGCAGCTGCAGCTCACTGCCCGGTTGGCATTTTAATGGCCCATAACCAAGCATGCGGAGCCTGTCTGGGCACATGGCAGGATATGGCGGGGGTGGATAATGTTGGTGGCGACAGCCAATTAATCGGACAATGGCGGCCAGGGTTCATGCAGCAAGCAATCTCTAAGCTAGCCAGTACCAGTGGTGACTGTATGCGGAGAACGCGCCGGGGTTAGTGGTGACATGTGTGCCGAGCTGGTGGGAGTAAGGTGAAAACAGGGAGGGATGGAAAACCTTTTTGCCAGGAGGCATCTATCCCGGCTCCTCGATCCCATCTCAGTGGGTGTTGCTGATGCATCTCGTTTTGTATTCTGCCGGGTCACCTTCCCGCTCCCGCTTGTGCTGGTGGACGCAGAGTGCAAATTTGATGCGTACTTGGCGCGAATTGGCAGCAACGGTTCGGTGACGACCTTCAGTAAGGCCATGGCGCTGCGGCGGCTACACTGGAAGAACTCGCCCATGGCAGAGCTACTGTACTTGCTCAACGTTCACCGGGTGAGTGTTATCGGTATGGAACGAGCAAGGGTGCGGAACGACTGCTCCCAGATACAATCTTCGCACCAGACTGCGACTGCGACTGCTGGGTATTGAGGTAGTAAACACTGAGCCCCTCGAGTACTCGTTGGTTTCACTTCACATTTGGAATGTACGGGAGCTCTTTCCATGTTGCGGAACGTGTCCCGATAAATTCCCCCAACCTGTTAATTGGCTATGGGGCTTCGGTTGTCCTGTTTTCCAGTGCTTTAATACTGTGCTTACGCGCTCCCTGGCTGCAGACGGGGCGAATCCACATGCTGCCGCCGGTCAGGAAGCCCATTCCCCGGCCCACGTTCTTCTTTCTTTTTTGAGCCGTTGTTGCTTAGGAGGATATCGGCTGAGGCACGGAGACTGGGAAGTTCTCTTCTGGTGGCTATCCGGGGCTAACTGTCGTAAAGCCAGGGAAAAGGCCGCCAGGATAGCATGAGTGGTAGCGGGAAGCGGCATGCCATCGCCCTCAATGGGTCTTCATACTCTATATGAGTTAGAAGGGCTGGGAACCCCCGCGGCCTCCACCGAAGTTGTTGATGCTGGGGATGTGCTAGGTGCAAGAGGGGGGGAAAAGGTCTAGGAAAGGTCATGGAAAACCATGGAAGCGTAAAGCAGTGTGCGTTTTCTTGTGCGCCGCGTTGATTTTGCTTGTATTGGCTACTTGCAAAACAGAAGCCAATTTAGTATTTAATAACATTTTGCGTCCCAGCTATGTTTTGTTGGAGTCTAATTGGTCGACCATATTTTAAAGGAATCAGTATCTAGGTTGCAGGTTAGGTCGGCAGTCATAGCAGCGGCGTTTGCAGGTGGAGACCCCGTCGCACCGGCAGGGCTCTTCTTCCTCCTTGCTGTCTGCCGCGTAGCGAATGAGTGTTTGCAAACGGTGCAACGAGCAAGCTAACTCCGCTTAAATGCTTCATGGACGTTAAGTTGGGGAACCGGAAAGAACTCACCCGGTGCAGCATATATATTAAATATATAGATTTAGTAATGCATGAGTAATGGTGCAGCGGGGAAGAAGTCACCGACCAAGTGACTTTAGAGGAATTTCAGGTGGCAACAGTCTCTCAACGATTAATGGGATCCTCAGGGTTCTGCCAGAGTAGCCAGAGTGCTTACTCCTGCCTGCAGCCAGAGTGGCTGCAGGCAGGAGTAAAGGAGCGTGTACGTGACAGTGCGCTGTTGTGCTGGACCTGATCACCATGCTTGCCTGCTTAAAGAAGTGAGAAGGAGGATAGGAATGTCAGGAACATGCCTAGCGGGTGCAAAGCAACGCAGATGACATGGCCCGACTAGCAGCAGTCTCTCATGCAGCAAGGGAGTGTGGAGAGGACTCCGGGTGCTATGGGGGAGCATCTGGAGTGAGTGGCAGCCAGTGATCCCCTGTAGAGTGGGGATGGCACCCTGGGGCTTCTGGTGGCTAGAAATATATATAAATAGGCCGTGGAGCAGCGTACTTCGTCCCGAACGGGACCTGGAAATTTTTAGGATTTAAGAAAAACGCCCATAAAAGCGTTGGGTTTGCCCCGGGGATCCCCGGAAAATTTTGGCCAGGTGGGATCGTCCCTACACCCTTCCAAATGAACCGGTAAGTGATTCGTTCGTTATGCATTCATCTTCCCCCGCCTGCCTGGCACAGCGGCAAGATCCGCTATAAGGTGAAGGCTAGCGTGCTCAAGAGCACGAATGTGCTGGGCATCATGAATTTACCCACCAACCTGGCCGGCCGTCAAGAGATTGTGGTGCGGCAACGTATGATTCGGCCGCCGTCTGAGCTGGTGGCGGAGAATGTGACCAACGTTCGGAAGTGTTGCTTGTGGGGCCAAGGCATGGTGATCGTTCGAGTGGGGGCGGTAAAGGATGCCTTCGTGGCGGGCGAGACCGTTCAGATGCTGCTGGAGGTGCGCTGCTGGTGCGTGAGGTCGCAAGAGGGACCCACGCTTGCTGTGTGTGGTGGCCAGCGTGGTGTGGACACCAAGTAAAGACCTCTGAAGCCCACCGGTGTACATGGGATAATGTTCCTTGACGCCTCTTGCTGTTGGCCCGGCTGCTCGTATACTGGGACACTTTGCATGAAGCAGCCGCCTCCATCGCCATGCTGGTGCACTCCATCCCGTCTTCCTTTGCACAGATTGAGAACCACCCCAACTTGGCATTCGACGACGTGTCAGTCTCCGTCGATCGGATAGTGGACCTGATGGCCTCTGGCAACCACCATACGGTCTTGAACCGAACGAAAAAGCAAAAGTTTCCAGGTGTGGCTCGCATACTGACACGGGTTTACATCAGCCCCCCCAACAAATGGAAGCTCGGTCTTGTGAGGAATGTATCAGCGAGGTGGAAGGGGACCTTTTATGTTATCCAGCCAGGGGGATGGGCCCTGTGAACAGGGATGCTCGCTGTTGGATTGTTGCTGCTATCATGCACGCGCACTTAGCCCACGTCAGCGCCTGTTGGCTGGTAGGTCGCCTACTAAAATGCACCCTCGCGCATGCCCATTCACGCGTCCAGGCGTACCAAAGAGCACCAGTTATGTAGGCGAGAACGCGCAATTCATGGCGCTGCCGCTGCCTATAAGTGTGGTTCCCACCACTTCGGGCAGCCTGATAAGTTGCTCTTACCGGGCCTGCGTGGAGCTCTCTGCGGGGTTGTTCACAAACAACGCTCGCCTGGTGGTGCCGCTCACGATCTACGCGGCACCGCCGCCACACGAGGCGTACAGCATGGCTCCGCCAGTATTCTGGCAGCCGCAGCTGATTGCTCCGGCTGTGGAAGTCGCCGTGGGCGTGCCGGTGGTAGCAATGCAGAACCCGGGTCCATCAGCGCCGCCAGATCCTAGCTTGGAAAAAAGAGTTCCGAACCCTACTTACGCCGGGGCGGTTTCGAAAGGGGCCAGGTTGGTGGAAGCGCGCTGCGGGAGTTCAAAACGGTCGTCAAGAGCATTGTGGACGCTGGCGCACGACGTCCTATGCGCTGATGTCTACCTATGGAGGGGACAAGAATGGCGCATTGGCTGTTCGCAGTATGCCTATCCACAGAATATTGGGCCTGTGATGGGCTGAACGCCCGATGGCTGGGTACAGAGGGGGCGGGGTTCAATTTAGACGATAAGACGCGTGCCATACGATGACGTGGGGGTTCGCAAAGGGCAGAGGACGGGCGCCTATTCCATGCATCAACGTGGGCCCTGACGTGGGCCCAGCCCTCGCCGTTGAATGTGTGCAGCCTGCTATTAGCGCTGCAGTGATCTGAAAACTAATAGCCACCCCATAATGCACGTGAAAACCTGCAGTCTGCGTTGTCAATACCCTCGGAGGGTATATGCTGCCAGGCTGTATTAATTTTTTAATTCTTGATGTGGGACCATTCGCGCTTGGGTTAGCGCATGCGCTGACTTCTCTTTTGAGAGAAGGCTAGTTCTTGGACGAAAGTACGATAATGTTGTACCAGTGATTGTGAGTAGTTATGCAAGTCTATGGGTGCTTCCAACCGCATCCGCCGTTGAAGAGCATCACTAATTAGTAGGGTTAACTAAATAGTCGTTACGTATTTAGAGGCATGGACGTTATGGACCCGCCAGCACACCCATAGACATTCCTCGGCCTGATTGTGTGCACGCTAGGGCCTGAGTGAATAGTTGTTCCGGACTGGCTCCGGGTTTATTGGTGTGATGCATCAACCGGCCACTATATGCAACTTAAAACGTCGGTTTACTAACACTTTGCTGTCACAGGTTCATAGTCGCTAAGTTTGTTAGAGCCGTTAATGTTCAGCAGGTCCCGTCGCTAGAGGCTTATGAGAATGTAACGTACTGAGGACAAGAAATCAGGCGTTTGACAAGTGGGACAATGACCGACGTCGAAGAGTGCAATGGCGGAGTTGCAATCTCAAGATTTAAAAAGTACCCGAAGCAGTTATTTCGAAGACAAGGGGCGCATGTTCGGCACTGTGCGCGCACAGACCGTGTGCGTATATGTGTTCGGACGGCTCCAATAAAAAACGGACAAAAAACACATTCCCGACGATTGTACTCTGTCTGCACATGCGTGGGTGAGTGACTGTGTGTGTTCAAAGGCAAACAGTCATGACGGTCACGTGGGGACCTGCAGTAGTGGCCATAGTGGGTGATGGTTGCTCCGCAGGCACGGCATCAAACCCCTCAGCCCACGCCCCCAGAGGTTCCCAGCCGGGACTACCTTCCTGGTCATCGCCCTTGGATCCCCTTAACCACGGAGACTTGAAGCGGTATAATGGCCCATGTTGCGGCTTTTGGGTTGTTCGTCCAGACCGGCATCTGCGAGGCCCTCCTTTCTTGCAGACGCAGTGTACCTGCCCAAAGCTGCCCGTTGTAAGCTGCCTGCTATATATGCTTACAAGCAGCGTATCCTCCTCTTACACCTGGGAGATCTCATCCTAGAAAGCCTAACCGTTCATGTGCACCCTGACACTCACGGAACTTTTGCCTCCATTTCAGGGCCAGCCCTGACGCAAGTGGAATTAGCACGACACAGGAGGAAAGGACGTGCGGATAGGCATGGCCAATTCCTAGAACCTCAACCCGCATTGCATCGCAAAATCCTATGCATGATGACGTGGCGGGTGCCGGACGATGCACGACAGACCACCTGACCTTTTTCACACCCATCATCTTAAACCCACAGAGCCAAGCACAACCGCCAAACGAGGCCCTCTCAGCACCACCGTATACTTCCGTCGTTCTGTTAGCAACCGGAAAGCAGGTACGCATGGGCACCGTTTGCCCATGTCCGAACCGCTGCACACAGGGCCTGCGCACGCAACAAAGCAAACATGCCATCCAAGCATTCCATTTTCCTTGCCTAAGTAGACCAAGGGTCCCAAGTTTCTGAACATCGGGGCCCCATGTTTTTGCGCTCCATCCAGCTTAACCAGTTATCTGTAACCGCTTCTTTCTGACACGCACAACCTTATCAACCAGCTGGGCACTCCTATCCGGGTCAGGCGGAAGGCGTCACAGACTTTGCCTAGACTGTTTAACTGCGCCAATCTCAATGAGCGCCAAGGAGGTCAACGCCAGCGCGCCAGCCCGCGAAGGCTCGGAGGGTGCGGTCCCGATATCCAGGTCCGTCGCCAGCTCTGCAACGGCCGGGCTGCGGAGGAAACGCTGCGCGCATTCCTCCTGCGTGTGGGGAAAGGGGATTCAGCGGGTCATTCAGCGTGGTGGAAGAGTAATGAAGGTACTAGGAATCGGAGTAGAGAGAGGGGTCAAGTCCCAGGCCCAATATTGAGTTCGGTTCCGCTAGCCTTTACGTACATCTGGGTTGAGCGGATGTCATAGATACCACACCGTGTGGCCAGCTATATAAGGGATTACGAGAGTAGCCGGATCATGGCGTCGCGAAGCTAATGGAAGACGTTCCGTGTCTTCGTGCCGAGGGCCACAACGTGCCGTCAATCGCATTTGCCCAAGGCGCGCACCATATGTGAACAACGCCTCCTTTCGGCGGTACCTTTCCTTTCATAGCCCCTTTTCCTTACCTGCGGGAACCTGGCCATCCACATATACTGTGGATCCAGGCTCATCACGTCCACACCGCAAGACACTTGCACGCTGTTAGCCGCCAGAGCGGTGCGCTGCAGTCGCGCCATAAGCTCCACAATCACGTCCATCGCTGGCGGTTGTTGCGGTAACGTCGGTTGTATTACTAGCACCAGGTCAACCCCCGTTTCAAAAGCCGGTCCGCGCTTGAAGAGCGCCTCCATGTCATTGGGGACCAGGACCTGCAGGCGGCGACGAACTATGACTGCAGGTTTAGGGATTGCGCTTGTGGCCATAGTGCAACAGTAACGCGACAGCGCAGAAGGGCAGCCATGGTGTGATATGGTAGGCGCTGGGCCATGCACACCTTCGAATACCTGAAACATCTCTTTGAAGTAATTATCTGTGAAGTAATTATCCGCAGGCAATGCAGTGTGATCAATGCCCGGGAACGAGGATGAATTGGAAACTGGTGGTCCATGGGCTTCACGGACAAGAACCGGATAAATACAAGACGGAGGCAGACCATATGCGAATTGGCACGATGGGACTGACTGCCGGTTGGGGCAAGCCTGCATCCCCACGGGTCTGTCTGTTCCATACATCACGTGGGTACCAGGCAGTCGCATTACGTCTGTGAGCCAGCAGCAGTGCAAGCTTCTAGCCATCCTTTGGAAGGTATTCCCGATCTGTCGCGCAACGGCACACTACCTTACCATGGGTCCCCGGTCCCCGTGCTTCGCACCCGCGCAAGCGGCCAGATCCCTAGACGTACTTACTTTCCACAATGCAAGCGACACATTGCCAGTGCCCAGCAGCCTGGCCTTCGCCTCCGCAAATACAGGCCCCGCAACAAAGCGTTCTGCCTGCACTTGTGACGAGAAACGATAGTAAACCACCGCCCGGGCAGCGGCGCTGCGGTCACGTGCGGCGGACTGCACGACTGGCCCAGCGCTTGCGCAACAGGCACCAGGAGTTCGATATTGCAAACTCCACAGGGTGTCCAGGAGCTGCCCACAGTAATTGTTTGCGATTGGATGGGGCCACGGTCAGGACGGGGACCACACGTTTGGGTGAATTGGCAGGGATAGGGTATGAGCAGTGGGGATGGTACACCTGGAGGCAGTGTCTGAGTGGCGGCAACGAGCGGTACCTCCCCCACCTCCTGCTGTTCCTCAGCGCTTTGTGAAGCATCGGGTGAGCTGTTGACAACGACTAGAGTTTCCCATACGGGCACCGTATCTGCTCGTGCTGTGGCTGGGGCCGGTCGGGCCAAACGCGCTGAATGAACTCGTCTCTGCATGTGATGCCATTTTAAAGATGTTATATATTGACGATGTGCTCTAGAGAACTCAAAGGAGCTTGGCCAAGCCACAGCTTGCATCGCGATTGTAATGATCTTCAGACTAGCAGCAAATTGTTAGCTGTATTTAACAATTGTGACTTAATCATGTTCAATTTCACTTATACCGAAAGGTGATTCGTGCTGGTCATCCCCCTGGGCATGGTCGTACTGCAAGTCAACGTGCTCGACATCCCCCACACAGCAGGAAGCATTTGTAAACCAGTTATTTGGATAATCTAGAAGGTATCATAAGCGTATGCACCATTTAGTTTTTCTTATCTGAGTCATTATCTATATCTTTGGCGTTTCGTTCTTTTAAGATTTTCGCGCGTATGAATTCGATACTTTAAATAATTAGGGTTTGAGCCCATCAATGGAGGGAAGTGAGGAAGCTGCTGGCAAGGTAATTAACCTTGCTCGGCCGCGTCCCTATGCAGCTTTCCTAATTATGTGTAAACGAATAATTGCAGAGCCAGCAGCTGACTGCGGATACGACATGTATTTCGTGGGTCCGCTCGAAGCTGCAACTGGTAAGTTCGCGCATGTCGAAGGCAATCGGGTGGTTGTCGGATCGATCAACATGCGACCGCTGCTTCTTTAATACAGCTGCGGCCTTTAGGCCTAGAAGAGACAGAGGACAGCGCGGAATGGCTCGCCAGCGTGTGGCAGAACGATGTGCACACGCCTATCGTGTCCACGTTCCTTATGAGCGTAAAGGCGACGCGCATGTTCGCCTTGCTGGACACCGATGCGGACCATTCACAGCCAGCGAAGCTGGTGCTTACTCTGGACGTTCCCAAACACTATGACCAAGTGAGTGGGCCTCCCACGGCAAGCGGCAGCTCATGGCGGCACAACCTGGGCCGTGGCAAGGGATGCAGGGGGAAGGCTTTTTGGAGGTGGGAAATAGAAAAGGATTACTATAGGCGATTGAGATCCCAGCGGTGTCTGGATCTGGTGATGGTTGGGCTTTGACGCACCGTATGAGACGTACATAGTTGCGTGGCGGATTTTTGGCTGACAACGCCAGATTCACAAGAGTGTGGATATCCCATTCGGCCCACTAGGATGAGCACGATTGCATCGTACATATGTCTCACCACTCTGTGGCATGAGATGGGTTGTAGCACAAAGTGATGGCTACGGTCTCGCGGATGTCCTTGGGAGACGTCCTGGGGCACCCCAGGATTATTACTAAGAATTTACGTAAACGTTTCCCGAGGGCCCTCTTGGTCCCTAATACCTCATACTAGCCAGAGGGTTTATTGTGCGATATGTGATATTTTCTATGGGAAACCGAATTGCCCCTGCTCTGACCTGCCATTTTTGCTCTCGCACGGCCTTGTTTGACCGTTGCCGCAGATGGTTTACTTCGTGCGCGATCCCAGCAAATTTGTGACGCGCGATAACGTCAGCAACGTGATATTTTTTGGTGTCATGCGTGGTGGCGATCCGCTCCATTCGTTGCTCAAGATCATGCACGGGCTGTACGTGCCGGTAGTTGTGGCCAACACGAGCTGGCCAGAGACGGTCAAGTCGGACTTCACTGCGCAGATGCATAAGTTCATGGCCAATCTCACGGAGACTGTGTATGAGGTGAAGGGCAAGACCATCCTTTACATTCCTCAGGTGCGGTGCGGACATGGATTCACTAGCATGGGGCTGGAGTGGCAATTGAAGCAGAACGGTCCGGGTCATGCAACGGTAACGGCGGATAGATGAACGGGCATCGACGAAAAGTATATACGAATAGTACGAATGGTCGACAATGCCAGATGTCTGATGTGGTGATTTGTGACCTCTCATTTGCTACAACACAGTTATGCACCCCATAGCTTGCCTTCTCCGGCCACGGGGCCATGGCTGCAACTGTGTCTGTGTGGCTGCAATTCCCCAATATCACCCACGACAGGAGGACCTGCGTGACCCAAAGGCGGCAGCCAAGCAAAAGGACCTAGTACAGCGGCTCGAGTCAACTATCATTCACTGGACTCGCCAGGTGCGAAAGCGGTCTCGAAGGTTATTGCTGCTTGTTTGTGTATATTGAAACCCTCTCATACGGGGCCCAGAGGTGCTGTTAAGGCCATGGACTTGCTAATTGGCCATCAACCAGATTTCGCGATGGGATCACACGCGGGATTACGTAGGGGCAATGAAGTTTTCCTTCGTAGGCGAACTGCATCTGGGAACCATGATACGAATAGCACGAGAACGAGGACCGAGGAGAAGTTTATTGGGCACAGCTGTGTGGCCATAGTATGCGGGTTACATGGGGGTGCTCACTGTTTAGGGGGCCCACCAGCGTGATTATTATAGGTGGATTATAGTTTTGGTTGGCAGCCAAGGATCTTGTCAATTACAAAAAAACCACCCTCGTGTCATACGAATCAATGTGAGATGTTCATTGCTGCCTACTGACGGTGACCGGAGGAAGTGTCATTGGGGACCATCACGAGTGGTGCAATTAGATATCGTCAAGGACCCAGGGGATGGACATTTGGGCCAGAGTGGCAAAACCAGAAGCCAAGCAGGATTGGCTTCGAAGGCTCAAAGTGTTATCGTCAAGGTCCCACGGAGGCTGCCATCATGCCGGCCGTAATGCGGCATTGGGGCAGGGCAAGAAGAGCCCCCGACGTGGACCAGGATGGTGGCAATTGCCTTGGGCCCACGTAACTGGGTTTCGGTGCAGAGGAGGGCTAATATGAAGCGATACCTTGAGAAGCAAAGAGGGGAAGCCACAAGGCTACCAATTACTGGCCCAGTAGGGCGGCCAGCAGTGGCGGCCGATAGGTTCCTTACGGGGCAAGGGGAGCCTCCATCAGGGGAGGGCAAGACCGTGGGGCATATGGAGGGAGAAGGCAGGCCACCTCACGAGGGCAAACCGTGTTATCAGATGTCCAGGAGGATAAATTGGAGGATATTTGGCAGGGGTAAATCTTGGAATCCAAACGCTCTATCGGCGCAGCCTGCCAGGCTTGCAACCTCCATTGCCTGAGTTGGCCACCCAACAATAATAATGGGGTCACCCTTACTGCACCGGAGAGGTGATGGTGGCAATTTTCATGGGGGAGCATGGACGTATGCGCCATGCAGCACCAGCTGAACCTGGATAACATGGAACTAATTAAATTGCATGCGGGGAACCACACCTAAGCGGACAGAGATGTGAGGTGACGATTAGCTGACGATTCAGGCGCTGACGATGGTGCGCACTGTGTACGCACTGTGTGCGCACTGACGGATAGACACAGTGCGCTATCCGCTCACGAAGCAAGATGTATAGCGAAGGTAGCTAGGTCTCACAATAATTCTTATGCGTTGTGGGTGAAGGTCATAGTTGAAGGAGGTATCGGGAACGTACCCAATACCCCAAGAAGCATCATTGCCGAAGTTGTAGACTGGGGGAATCAAATGGACCTGCACAGTCCACACGTTGTTTCAAAGGGTAAAGGTATGGTTGCCGTCCAGGTGTGTGTGATACATGGTATGATACGTGGTGGCCTTGACGGCAATGAGCGCTGAGGACTGAAAGATGCTTACTTGCGCCAGTTGATAGAGAAGCTAGCTATTCCATCTGCACCTGCAGGGGTTCATGGCTCTACGGTCTGCGGCTCCAGGGTATGGCATACGATTGGGAGGTCAATTCACGTGTATGACATGCAACAATTTCTTTTACCGTTAACGCCTTTTTTTCCTGCCTTTTCCACCTCTTAGGTCAAGGAGTTGCTGAACCAGCAGGATGCCGTGGACGCCTCTGAGCAGGCGGGCCCGCTGGCAGAGATTGAATTCTGGCGAGAGCGCTCTGTGGACCTTTCTGGCATTCGTGCACAGCTGGACGACGGCGCGGTGTCGTCGATTGTGTCCGTGCTCGAGTACGCCAAAAGTTCCTACCTTGCACCCTTCCTATCGCTCCGTAACCTAATTCACCGCGAGGCGGTGGCAGCGGAGGATAACCTCAAGTTCTTGCTGTGCCTTGAGGAGCCCTGCAAACAGTTAGCCGCTGCGCACCCGCAGGTGGGCTGTGTGAGACGATGGGTGAGAAAGACCTAGGCATATAGCTCCAAAGAGTTTAGGGCTTTAAACACCCCCAAACTCTACTTGCGTATCATGTAGTAAATAAGTTGGGTCTGATTGGCCTTTCGGAAAAGGGATGCCACCCATATGCGATGGAAAGCGGGTCTTGGAGCCATTTAGTCTTGGAGGCAAGATGCGGGCGTAGTTATGCAGGCGATAGAAGCGGGGCATAAGATGACCAATGCCAAGGGGGCGGTGGATGATGATGAGGTGGCGTTCACCAGGGCCCGCAAAAAATGTTGTCCCATGCAGTCGCAACCTGAAGCAGGGTCTGGTAACAAACAACGATGAACTGTGTTGTGCTGGCCTGCGAAGGAGGAGTGGTCACGGGCAATAGCTCAGTAGAGAGTGTGGCGCTTACCGGGTTGTTTGGGCGGCTGGGCGACTGGATGTTGCTTGAATAACAATTACGAAGATGCAGACACGGTGCGCTGGGTGCGGTAGGTGAGCAGCCTGCCGTGTGAAGCTGTCCCGACCAGTAATCCGCGCTCTTGTCTTTACCCCGCCGGACGTGCAGACCATTCCGGGCCTGTTGCCGCCCATTTTGAACTGCATCCGAATGGTGTGGAACCTGTCACGCTTCTACAACACGCCGGAGCGACTCACGGTTCTGCTGCGCAAGCTGTCCAACGAGATCATCAATCGCTGCTGCTCTGTCATATCGCTGGCGGACGTGTTTTCAGGCGATGTGGACAACGTCATGACTGCATTGCGGCAGAGCATGGAAGCGGGTGCGTAACGTATCTTAATGGGGCATTTCCCCTCCCTTCTCCAAGATATTCGACAGCCAACCCTCGTCGTCTGCTCAGTATTTCATGGCTGCTCAAGGTTTATTTAATTGCACCTGTTATCCGGCCGGCGTCGGAAGGTTGCACCTACACCTGTGTTGATCCATCGCTGTACCCGTACACAGGAGAGAGGTGGAAGGAGCTGTACAAGCGGACCGCGGCTGCTGTGGCTGTCCGCTCGCCACGGCCATGGGATTTCGACATCTCTTCCATCTTCGCACATATTGACGCCTTCCTGCAGCGCTGTAAGGACTTGCTGGAGGTAAGGCTTGGCTTCGTTCGGGCAGCGTCTGTTTGTCGGTTCTGTTGGTCCCGTGCAAGAGCTGTGCCTTAGAGCGGAAGTGTATAACAAGGCAAAGTTTGCGATCGTGTATGTGAAACACGCGGTGACTCTGGTAGGGCCAGGGCCATATAACCGTGACCTTTGGCGCAAAGGAAAGGGACAATGCCTCTGTCGGTTGGGCCGTGAAAAATGGCCCCAGCACTTGCCGCCCTTGTCCCCGCTTGCTTGGACAGGTGTGTGAAGCGCAGCTGCAGTTCGCTCCACGGACCCCGCTCCCCGTGTTCGGTGGCACGTACGGTCCTGAGGTGAAAAAGAGTATCGTGGATATCCAGGAGTCCTTCCAGGGGCTGGTGCGGATCCTCAAGAGCCTCACATATGACATTTTGGACGTCAAGGCGACCAGGTATGAATGAGAAAGAAGTCGGTTTCTGCACCTGTTGCGGTGAACCGCAAAGCCCTCTGCATTGTGGATTTAAGGACTGTAACATTGGAGCATTAGCTGATGTCGTGGTCACGGCCAGCGCAGGGGCGCCCTGTTAAGAGAAAACGTGCAAAATAGGCTACGTGCTTTTTAGTGGTGTCCCCTTGGAAGCAAAGCTGCGGCCGTAGGCGCTAGAGGACAGCCGCCGCAGAACGGGTTACTTACAGCAGCTTCTGGGCCTGGGATGTGTGCAGATGGCATGACGACTTCAATGCGTTCAAGAGCGGCGTGAAGGACCTGGAGGTCATGATGGCTAACGTCATCCAGCGGGCCTTCGACACGCAACCGTGCCTGCTGGCGCGTGGCGAGCTTCTGGAGGGCTTCCAGGTGTGGCTCGGACAAAAGGGGCACACAGCAGCGCAAACGACTGCGATGGTGTAGACGTGCATCTTGCCCGGGTTACCTGAACTAACGCTGGCAAGCCGCCCCGTGAGGACACTGCCGGGTTTAATAGTTATCGCATCTGAGATGTGTCCTGCTTCAAGTCCGTCTTATCCCGTCACGAAGTGAGATGCTCTGTGCATTGGGCCTGCGTATCTGGCTGTGGTGCTGCCGCCTGGACATAGGCCATGGCTAAGCGCGACTTCATTCGGCGGTTCGTTGAGAAGAAGACGGTGGAGTTCTTTGGGCTGTTCATGGCGGAGATCAACACCGTCAAGAAGCTGTTTGACGCGGTAAAGCGCTCGCAGCCCAAGAGTCCCATCCTTCCGCGCTATGCCGGCCTGGCCAAGTACGCCATGAACCTCATGCGTCGTCTGGAGCAAAGCCACAAGGTGGTGGACTCGGTGCGCTACACGCTGCCCCAGGTGAGCCAGCCACACCCTGTTGCGCGAGCGCAGTGGTAGAACGCGAAATGCACAGGCTATGAACGCATAGCGCGTCTCCTAGTGCGTACCTGAGCAATACTAACTTGCGGATGGCTGGAGGGGGACATGCGAAGCCTTTTCAATGATGGCACGCGCCAGGCACCATTGGCCGCTTTCACATCTTTCATCCCAGCGGCTGATGACAAGCTATCATACCATTGTGCTATCATACCATTTCACGGCTGCAGGTAGCTGAAGCTGCGGAGGTGCTGCAACAATACGAGCTGGCGCACCAGGCCATCGAGCAATACATCGCGAATACGCACAATGAGTGGTTTGGCACCATCGAGAGCTCCATCGCCAAGGAGCTGCAGACGTGCCTGCTGGTGCAGGACAAGGCAGCAGGTGTGTGTTGCGCAAAAACCATTTATGAATGCCCCATTTCCACGCACGGCGATGAAGTAAACGTCTTTTGCACACTCGGTTGCAGTACGCATTTTGACCGCTGCATCGTGAAAATTGTTGTGTGTGATTGACGAAGTCAAGAGTCACTCCAGCCGGCTAGCCTTTGAAGATATAAGCTGGCGCATCACGGAGGAGGTGTAGGCAAGTACCTCTTGCATCCCCACTTGCTGGCCGCCTGCCCTTTCTTTTGCCAACTATTCAGGTGGTCTACTGTCGATGAACTTCCACAAGGACCTGTTATCGATGGGTCAGGAGGTGCACTTCTGGGAGCGCATGCGGCTGGCCGTGCCGCTGGTAGCCATGGAGATCAACGCACAGCGAGAAAAGTACCGCGTGCTACGGGACAACATCCTCATGGTGGTGCGCGACTACAATAAGGTTGGTTTAATTCTATTCGTCAAAGGCACAGTATGCACACCCCCGTCTTTGGGGCCGGTGGCTTGTGGGGGCAGCGATGGTTGGCTTGGCAAGGTTGTGCTTGCGGTGATCTACCCCCTTCAACGGAAAGTAGTGTTAACGCCTGATTAGGTAATTTACCAACGTGTCCCGTCTTCTGTGGTCCAATCCATGCCTTCAGATTCTTACTGCCCTGGACAAGGAGGAGCGCAAGCTCTTCCATGACCGCATCCGTTACCTGGATCGTCGCATTATGCCTGGCGTCACCAAGTTGCAGTGGACAGCAGATAAGCACGCCCTTGAGTTCTATTACCGTGAGGCACGCAAGTAAGTCCTGCGGCCCGAATAGGCCTGAAGCTGGCAGACATGACGCTTGAGTTTTACCCTGGATGGGGGATCCTGGGTGGGGCATCCGAATTATGGAAAGACACGCAGCAGCAAGGGTTTCCCTTATGTTCACTTCATAACCACAGGTTCTGCCGCGACGCCGACATGGCGGTAGGTGACTACAAGGCAGCCAATGCGCGGTTAGATGCCATCTGCCGTTCCATTAGCGAACTGGTGTTGGTGGACGTGGAAAAGAAGAAAATCTACCAGCACACCGAGTTCGCCACCCTGCAAGAGCAGCACCATGCCAAGGTACGGTGATGACGGACAAGGGCACTACGCATACTTGGGAAATACGTGATGTGGATACAGTCACAACTCAGAGCACTTATTTTGCTTCGCCTTATATGCGGTGTGTGCAGTGTTGGATGGATATTTCCAGTATGTGCAGGCCTGTAACATGCTGAAGTCGTATAACTGGTCCCAGTTACCAGCCGTGCAAGTTCCTAATCCTTGATATTGTTCTCCGTGCAGATCAAGGACCGTCTGGTGTCGGCTGTAGACGAGATCCGGGAGATTATGGCCGGCATCCACCGCGTGTTCGAGCAGGACAGCGAGGAGGTGCAGCGCGAGTGGGTGCGTTTCACGCAGAAGGTGGATCGCAAGCTGGAAGACGCTCTGCGCCACGTCATTAAGAAGTCGCTACAGGAGCTGAGCCGGCTGCTCAACGGCGATAATAAGACGGAGGTGATGCCGATCTTCCACGTTACCATGGTCTTGGAGCGCACCAATCGCGTGGAGCTGCGCCCCACTATCCAAGCGCTTTTCGACACCATTAACTCCGTGGCGCGCAACCTCATCATCGTGTTGCAATCCGTGCCGCGCGTAGCCATGCAGCTGACAGACAAGCAGCGGCGAGACATGGAGGTGCGTGTGGTGTGCCAGGGCTGCGCTTTCTCAGCCCGTGCTGCAGTTGTTGCGCCAATGGCTACGCTGGCCGCCATGGATGCCAAACGGTGTCCCCTTCCATCTCGACTTATGCCTTGGGAAGCTGGTGTAACTGCCACACTGGGTTCAGGGGATTTTCATAGGTTGTGGGGCTTTCAGGTGTGGAAGTATTCTCAAACTGCGGACAATTCATCTCCTGCAGGAGGCTGGTCTGGCGCCGCCCAAGCCGCTGCCGACGCTGTACGAAACGATCAGCCAGGACGAGGACGCGGTGCTGCGTACCATCATGCAGATCACGTCGGGTAGGCCCACTGCGGGAAGGGGCTAACCGGAGGGGCATGGGACGCTTGTGGGAAAGTTGATGTTATTTCATCCAGACGTCAGATATCAGGTGGCTTTAGTCCTGAATCTTTGACGTAGATGCTGGGAGCATGTTCATTGCCACTGGCGGGGCTGCAGTCTGTGACAGCATCGGCTGTGTAGCGTCGGCGTGTGATTCCCTTGCAGTCGTAGCGGCTTCATCTTCCATTTCAGCAACTCGCATGTACGTAATCGTGTTGGCTCTCTGTGTCCCAATTTATAGGTATAACGTCCGTCATTGACAAGGTGCAGTCCTTCTTGACTTATTGGGAAAAGAAATACCGACAAGTGTGGGAGGCAGACCGAGATGCCTACATACGTCGCTACGAAAAGGCGCAGAAGCCGCTATCATCATTTGAGGCGGACATCGCGCGCTACCTGCAGGTGCGCTTGGGACCGCAAAGCCGATGTGCGATGCTAAATTGCGCCAATCCCATGCCCTCACGACTCATGAACCCCAAGTCCGATGCGGTTTGGCCGTTAAAAACGGATGGCTAAACCGACGGGGTAGGACAATTGTAAGGTTTACGAGTACAATCCTCACAATGCTCAAGATGTGCGTGAGTTCTCATTGTGCTCCGCCGTGATTTGTATCGTTAACTCGACTCTGTGAAAGAGCCCCCACTTTGAAAGGTAGTAGGGTTTAGGTCACGGCCCTCGATCATCAAATCCGCCCTTGTCATCTGCAGCTCATCGAGGAAATTCGTGGTGAGGACAGCGCCACCAACATGCGCTTCTTGCGCATCGACTGTGGACCTCTCAAGCAAACCTTGGTGGGCCACTGCGAGGCCTGGGTGGCCAAGTTTACAGGACTGCTGGGCCAGCTTGCGCTCGCCGAGCTGAAAGCATTGCATGCCTATTTCAAGTACGTCTATGCCACTGGGATGCACAGATGCATGCGACATCATAGGAAGTAGGCGAAGCGTGATGCTGTCTTGGATTGCTAGAGGATGATTCACGCTTGGGAGGACCTCCGTAGCCTCTTTATCTTTGCCGGGAAATCAACGGTGAATTTGTACGGGAGGCTTTCGGATAGGGTAGGAGCTGCCCCGAGGCAGAGGCTGTCAATCTGTGGATTTCGTCTTCGAAGATTCAAACATGTCGCATGATGCAATGGAAGGGCACCTATATTCGGACACGCTTATCTTGACCTGTTCGTGCGCTCTATAATCATCGCTTCGCCAGGCCCTTCTTTGCCAACGTGCCATACCATCCCATTCCGTGCACCTGAACTCCAGGGAATACCGAGAGGCGCTGTGTGTGGCACCCGCCTCACTCGAGCAGTTGGCGGAGCTGGTGGGGCTGCATCGTCGGCTGGCAGACGAACGCCGCCGCACAGAGGCCCGCTTCGAGCCATTGCGCGATAAGTACAAGCTGCTAGAGCGGTACGAGGTGGGCGCCAAGGAAGAGGAGGCAGCGCTGCTGGAGGCATTGGAGCCCGCATGGACTGCGTTCCAAGTAAGAGCAAGCGGTTAACGATGGTTGGTGGCAATGCGCCCGGTGGCCCAGACATTGTTAAGTTTCCGCCCAGTTCCGGTGTCAGAGCTTGAAAGCATTCGCGGCGTATGCATGAGGATTGATGCTGTCATTTGTTGAAATTCGTGTGCAAAGGTCGTTTCCCGGATTTTAACCCGGATGATTGCGAAGTTTGCTCTCGTCAGCTCCATAATGTTGCTCTGCCCCTTAGATTCCTCGGCATAGCACGGTGTATGCCGAGGACTGTATTATGTCGTGGCCGGCCATAAAACGCTGAACACACCTGCTCTGTGCATTACGTGTTCTCCGCTTTCCTCCAGGCGCTGCTGGATGAGACCGCGGGCAAGCTGGAGCGCTACAAGGACAATTTCCGGGAGAAGGTCAAGAACCTGCTGGACTCCTTCCTCAAAGACGTGGCGTCACTGTGTGACGAATTTACTCGCGACGCCCCCTACAGCTCCGATGTGCCTACAAAGGAGGCGGTGGCTTTCGTTACCTCGTCCAAGCAGGCAGTTGAAGACACACGCAAGCGGGTGCGTGTGTGTGTGTGTGTGCAGCACTATGTGCATATTATCACCTTCAGGCAATATTCCCTGACACGCATTTCCCCCAATATATGTGGACGCATGGCCTGTTGTGAGCCTCTCGCACCTGGCGGAGTTTCTCTCGCTGATAAGGGCTGACTGGTATCCTGGTCTCGCACTGTCTACACATTTCGCCTTGTGCAGGCGCTGGAAATCAAGAGTGGCATGGATATCTTCAATATCCCCCAGCCACAATACAAGGATTTGGCAGCCATGGAGAAGGATCTCGACCTGCTGGACCGGATCTGGGGGCTGAAGTCAGAGTGGGAGCACTTGTACAGCGGCTGGAAGGACGGCTCATTCGCCGACATCAAGGTAATTGCCCTGGCGCGCAGAGTTAATTCCGGGTAACATAGCAATGACGATTATGCAATATCTGTGGGTAATGATGTTCACCCTTTTGGGTGACATGTAGGGTGTTAATGGCTCGCACCGCAAGTTTGGGCTGCAGTTAGCCAGTAAAACGTGGCAAGCCCACGTTTCGCGAATAATTCACGAGTTCGGATCTGGCAGCACCGAGTTTGATTATCCTGACATGCCACCTCCGCACGTTGCTGCGCGCGATGTCCTTGGCAGGTGGACGAAATGGAGGACGCTGCGGTGCGCATCAGCAAGAATGTCGCAAAGCTCGGCCGCGATATTCGCCACTGGACAGTTTGGAGCGCGCTCAAAGACACGCTAGACGCTTTCAAGCGCACCATGCCACTCATTACCGACCTTCGGAACCCCGCCATGCGCCCCCGCCATTGGGAGGCCTTGCAGGTTGGTCCCGGGGGGTTGGCCGCTAGGTTGGATCTGGGGTCGCCGCAATCGATGTTTACCATAACATGTCACGATTTACCACCTCGCGAGCCGCTCATGCCGCTACACACACCGTAGAGCATATCAACCTTTGTAGCCTGTTTAATCTTTGTCCCTTGCCGCTGCAGACCCACATTGGCATCAAATTCGATCCGCACTCCCGCGGCTTCACCCTGGACAGCGTAGTGGCGCTACGCTTGGACCAGCACGTCGATTTCGTGGCAGAGCTCAGCGTGAACGCGACTAAGGTGTGATACATTGCAGTAAAGTGCATCCCGCTGGACCGAATGCTGTGTTCCCACGGGGACAGAAGGTCATTCGCCAGGATACTGACCTAAGACCGCATTTAATCCTCTTATTTAAGCATGATTCACTCTAGATAATTATGGTGCAGCGCTTTTGTGGGATGTCTACTTGTTAGTGCCACGTTGATAGGGAGGCCGTCGTTGACCTTTCGTGCCAATCCATGGGTATGCAGGAGCTTGCCATCGAGAACAACATTAAGACCATCGCGGCCACGTGGTCAACACTCTTGTTGGACATGGCGGAGTATAAGTCAACCTTCAAGCTGCGCAGCACGGAAGAGATTTTCTCCTCCTTGGAGGAGAACACAGTCACGCTGTCTACCATGAAGGCTTCGAAGTACTTCGTCGTCTTCGAGAAGGATATTGCGTACTGGGAGCGCACACTCAGCCATATTTCCGAAACCATTGAGATCATTCTTCAGGTGCGATCACACGTCCGGCCCATCACGCCCTAAACTAAGCGTGATAAGTATTATCATGTCGTTGTGCCGCAACATGCGTGCCAAACATCGAGAGCGTCAAGTAAGTGAGCCTCCAGGAACGGATGAAGGGCTGCTACTGCAGTGGCCTTTATTGCGGCCTAGGAAGTAAAAACTCCCCTACTTTCCCTTTTTACGCAGGTGCAACGGCAATGGATGTACCTAGAGAACATCTTCATTGGCTCGGAGGATATCCGCAAGCAGCTACCACAAGAGAGCCAGATGTTCGATGGTGTGCATAACACCTTCACGCGACTCATGAAGCAGCTGTACTCAACCGGGAACTGCCAGAAGGCCTGTACGGCGCCCGGCCTGCTTGAGTCCTTCCAGGTGAGATCAGCAGCAGGGACACGTTGCTGCCTTGACCTGTCGGCACGCACGCAGCCAACAAGCTGTCTGGTTTTACAAAAGGGAATGCATGTTTAGGCCTGACGGATATATCGATGCTCACCACCCAACGCGTGCAACGGAAGTGCAATATGGCAGACAGGTTTATCCGTAGCTTCCACAGCTTCCCTGGCCATGTAATTGCGTAATGGCAATACCCAGTTGCGTAGAGAACTCTCATACGCTACACCCACATCCAGCTTTTGCCCGCCCATCTGATAGGATATGAACAATAAGCTGGAACGCATTCAGAAGTCGCTGGATAACTACTTGGAGAACAAGCGCCAGCAGTTCCCGCGCTTCTATTTCTTGTCATCGGATGATTTACTGGAGATTCTGGGTCAGGCTAAGGACCCGCTCAACGTGCAACCCCACCTGAAGAAGTGCTTTGAAGGTGCGGCCGCGACTATATTTGCAGTCTCCGCTTATGCCGTAGTAACCGTTTGCTATTGGTTTCTAAGTCGCTTGCAATGTTAAATTACCGGCCACCGCCGTGGTGGTGGTGGTGGCTCCAGACACTTCTGTGAAAATCTCGACGGTGCCGCTGGTGCCCTGCAATCTTTCCTTCTGGCACATTGCCTATTTTAACCTACGGGTCAAGTCAATACCTTCCTGGCTACTGGTACCGTCCCATCCCATTTGTACTCCCTGCATCGCCAAATGCCCGCTGGTGCCGATGCCCCTGGCCCATAGGCATCAAGAAGTTGGACATGCACCTTCCTGGCGACGACCGCAAGCAGACTGTCAGTGTGGGCATTACTTCCCCGGATGGCGAGTATTTGCCCTTCGCCAATCCAGTGGTTACGGAGGGCCGGCCCGAAGAATGGCTCAACCGCGTGGAGGACGCGATGTTCCTCACGACCAAGAAGCATCTATACAAGGTTTTGGAGGACTCCAAGGGTGAGTCCCTGTAATATATAGAAAGGGATGAGGTCTTGATAGCGGCACGTTTGGGGCGGCACGTTTGCCCGCTCGTAAAACTTCTCAAATTAAAATGAGCATGCACATGTATCTGCGACGTGTTGGAGTGCCGACGTGTGTGCCGCTGCTGTGTTGCCCTCGGTTTCGTTGCCTGCCTGGTGGTCGGTCTTACTGTCGCAGTGCAAAAGAAGGAAAAATGGGTCAAGGATAACCAGGGGCAGATGATCATCACTGCCGGCCAAATTGTATGGACGCACGAGTGCGAGAAGGCGCTGGCGGAACAGGACGGCGCTCGTAAGAACCTGAAGCTGTTGAAGAAGAAATGGATCAGCTACCTCAACAAGCTCACCACTGTCACACGTTCTAAGCTTAACAAAATCGAGCGCAACAAGGTGTGACTGCCTATGAGACACCACTGCCTAATGGTCGTGAATACGGGCTCAAATATCCACACCACGGCGCCGGTGTAGCGTGTCCTTATCTTAGGGTTTATTTATCCACACCACGGCGCCACGTCCTTATCTTAACTCACCTGCTCTAAGACCCTGGATTTTGTGCACGGGATCGAAAGGCGTCACATTGGTGGGAAACCCGCAGCTTGGTCTTGACGCTGTAATCTCCTTCCTCGGGCGCAATCCGTCTTCTCTCAGGTCGTCGCGCTGATTACCATCGAGGTACACGCTCGGGATGTGATCGAGAAGCTAGGCAAGGCTAACTGCACGTCAGCCAACGACTTCGAGTGGGTCAGCCAGTTGCGTTTCTACTGGGACCGTGAGAAGAATGACTGCATCGTCAAGCAGGTACGTAACAGGAGCGAGCACAGTCTTGCAGCAGGAAGCATGCAATAGTGTACGTTCGCAATCATAAAGGTTCACGGCCAGTATTGCCTCGGCCAAAGCTTCGTACTTGCTGTACTCTTGGAAAGCCTGCCAGTCAGGAAGGAAGGGATGGCTAGGAGCATGTTGCAGCCCAGGGCCGCGGCGACTGTTAGGACGATTAAGTGTGCCGGACAGCGGATAACTTCGTTAGCTGGTTAACTTCTCCGTCATACACAACGCTTCGCACGCTCACACAATTGTCTGCCTTGCCGCTTGCTGCTTCGTTTCAGGTGCTGTCGGTTTTCTTCTACGGCTACGAGTACCAGGGCAACAACGGTCGACTGGTCATCACGCCACTCACGGATCGCTGCTACATGACGTTAGGTGGGAATGAGCCTGGGCATGCCCGTTTCCATATCCTTAGGGGAACGGGCGACATAATATCTTCGTTTCTACTTCCACATCTGACAGCACTGCTAAGCAGTGACGCACACACACGTCATGGCCAACGCAAAAAGGAGCGCTGGTTTGTGCCCGTCCCCTCAAAGAGGCATTCCGTGTCGTGATAATCAAATCACGGTTGCTCTGCCCCGTGGACACCCCCCTTTTTCCGTCAATTCATTTATGGCCATCCTAAACATGCAGGCGCGGCCATGTTTACCCGTCGTGGTGGTAACCCTCTCGGCCCCGCCGGCACGGGCAAGACGGAGACGGTCAAGGACTTTGGCAAGGCGCTGGCGCGTTACGTCATCGTGTTCAACTGCTCCGATGGTGTGGACTACAAGATGACTGGGAAGATGTTCAGCGGGCTGGCTCAGACGGGCGCGTGGGCGTGTCTGGACGAGTTCAACCGTATTGAGGTCGAAGTGCTGTCCGTCGTGGCGACGCAGATCGCGTGCGTTATGCAAGTAAGAGGGCGTTTCAGCTCGAAGTGCTTTGGGACCGCACGCTTCTCCTTTGGTCCACCATGTACGCTAATACGGTGCTGTGCTCTAGACCTGTCCAAATAGTCGGCGCTCACGTTCCTGCTGCAGCTTGGAGCACTGAACCTGCTCCTTATGCTAGTTTCACTGACATTGCCTCCATAACTTCTGCGTGCAGGCCATCAAAGAAGCCAAGAAGCGTTTCTTGTTCCTGGGCCAGGAGATCCGGCTCAACCCCTCGTGCGGTATCTTCGTGACCATGAATCCTGGCTACGCGGGCCGTTCAGAGTTGCCCGATAACCTCAAGGTGGGGTGCTGTGGATCCTTGGCTGGACAGGTTGATTCCTCTCTGCATGCTAATTTCATCGGAGATGTTCCCGGGAAGTGATCATGTCAGCTATTACCTGTTCGGTGAAGATGTTTATCTGTTACAGCTATTTGGTGCTCGGCTCCCGAAAGCTACTACGCCGCACAAGCCTAACGCTGCAGTCCTCGTTGTCCATGGCAGGCGATGCTGCGCCCGGTGTCTATGATGGTCCCTGATTTCACCCTGATTGCCGAGATTATGATGTTCAGCGAGGGCTTCTCGTCCGCCAAGGTGCTGGCCAAGAAGATGATTGCTATCATGGAGCTGTCGCAGCAGCAGCTATCCAAGCAGGACCACTATGACTACGGTCTTCGGTGAGCATGGCGCCTTGCCCACCATGCTTCTTTTCCTGATTGCCCTTGACCTGGGGGCCCCCGAATGCCATAACCCTGGGATGCATAATCATATTTCTGAAAACTCCCGTTCACTCATTCATGCCTGTCTATCCATTGTAGGTCCTTCGTGATTCCGATCGCACGTGCGGCCGGCTCCCTGAAACGCCTGGACCCTGAGGGCAGCGAGGAGGTGATCCTATATCGCACCATGCTTGACCTCATTAAGCCCAAGCTTGTCTACCTGGACCTGCCGCTGTTCATGGCGCTGCTGTCGGACCTGTTCCCGGGTGTGGAGCTGCCTCCGCCAGATGGCGGGTCGCTGCGACGCGCCATTGAGACGGAGCTGCGGGAAGCCAACCTGCAGGTACGATTGCTGCTGCGGCGACTAGCACATCCACTGTCGCTGGTTCTGGTGAAGCACCTGTTCGTAGCACGGGCACCAGCCACCGGCGAGAGAGCCTGCCAATAATCCGCGCCTCTGGCTTGCACCCTTCTTCTACGCGTTGGTGCAGATCGTGCCCGAGTTCGTGACCAAGATTATTCAGGTTTTCGACTGTAAGGTGGCGCGCCACGGCAATATGCTTGTGGGCCGCACCGGCTCCGGCAAGAGTGAGGCGTGGAAATGCCTGCAGCGTGCTCTGGGCCGCCTGCGCAAGGAGGAGCCTGATGATGAGCGCTACCAAAAGGTGCGTACATATCCCCCATTGGGCGGCAACATTTACCCTGGACGCTGCTGCCCTTGCTGGCGTGCTGGCCCGTGTGACCTCACGCTTCTGTCTTCCGCCTCACACGCGTTAAATCATATAGCCAACTTTCAATTGCCCTGTCTAACGCTGTATGTGACCGCCCTCGTTTACAAAATTGGGACCGTTCGCATGCAATTTTCGGTCTCTGGGGCTGGCATGTCGATCGCGCAGCCAAGCATTAAATTTTGCTTAGGGGAAAACGCACGCGGTGCTTTGATAGCAGAATCGTATTATACCGTGCCCGCGGGCGTGGTCACGCCAAGTCCTGCAACCCGGGTCTGCATCTTGATGTTTTCCCAGGTCCACGTATACACCATTAACCCGTTGGCTCTTTCGAACGACGAGCTTTATGGCTGCTTTGAGGCTGCGACCCACGAGTGGCAGGACGGTGTACTGGCGCGCATCATGCGCACGGTATGCAAGGATGAAAGTCCTGACCAAAAGTGGATATTATTTGACGGCCCCGTGGACACGCTCTGGATTGAGTCTATGAACACCACGCTGGATGACAACAAGCTGCTCACGCTGCTGTCTGGTGCGCTATCTGTCCGGCCGCTGCAGGGGGAGCTGGCTGCTAACATGCAGTTGTGCCTTGATCAATGGAGGCGCATACTGGGATAACGTTTCTGCATCAATTTTGAGATGTTCCACCACCTCCTATAACATGATTCCATGTGCTAGTTATCAACATGCTAAGTCCGCACCGTTGCCCGTGTGCTTAATCCTTGCGAAAAGATTGGTGTATCCACACTGAACCTGGGGTCTTTGGAACCTGTTGGCGCCCGCATACCATTTAGCCGGCGCATACTGGTTATAACTACGCGAGGTCCGCTGCGCTCACCTCATTTCCCCATCCTTGCCACAAAACCTACCTTTCATCTTCACAGGCGAGCGCATTGCCATGACGCCCAGTGTGTCGCTTTTGTTCGAGGTGGAGGATCTGTCGCAGGCTTCTCCTGCCACAGTGTCCCGCGCGGGCATGATATATCTCAACGTGGAGGACCTCGGCTGGCGGCCCTTCATCACCAGTTGGCTCGCTGCCAAGGCGGCAGCGCCCGGAGCAGAGCCCACTGTTCTGGACACCGTAGCCAAGCTGGTTGACAAGTACATGGAAGCGGCTCTGGAGCACAAGCGGTTGCTGTGCAGGTATGTGATCGGGGAATGTAGCCAGGGCACCTGCAGACGCGTTGGGTGCAGACCGCAAGGGACTTAAACGGGATACGAGAGGTGGGGGAGTGCATGGATGAAGAAGGCGCCTGAACCCCCTGCGTACTATATCGGCTTGATGTGATTGGTACGCTACTATCCCTTCGGTTATCATTTTCCCCACCTAATCTCCATCCGCCCTTCCATTGCCATAGTTTCATGCTTTATTTCCGCATCAATAGAGTCTGATTGTCATTACTCTCCTCCTTGGCCTCCGGCGCGGGTGCAGGGAGCTGGTGCCTACCGACCGCCTATCTTGCGTGCGGGCATTCACTCGCCTTTTCGACGCACTCGCGGTGCCTGAGAATGGTGTGGGAACTATGCCCATGGAAGAGACCTCGGGTCCGGCTGGCGGCCCTGGCGGTGCAAAGGGCACCGCGCCCACCACGCCTGCCACCGGGAACCCGCCTACGGATGATGGCAGCGGGGGTGGCAATAGCCTCGTGGAGATGTGGTTCCTTTTCTGCCTCATCTGGAGCATTGGTGGTCCACTGGACGAGGACGGCCGCAAGAAGTTCGACGCTTTCATGCGTGAGATGGACACACGGTGGGTGTCGCTAATGTCGGTTAACGGGGCAGCTGCAGCTGTGCGTGAATGTTGGGAAAAAAGCATAGAGCCGGTGCCTTCGGCAACGTGTCTCCCGCCAGAACACAGACATGCTTCCATCTACCGCGATGCGCATGCTCGTCAAAGTTGATGGCACCGCACCTGTGTCTCTCCGTTCTATAGACACGGTCAAGTCCATCATCCCCCGCATTGTGCCCCCTCCGCTCCCTATCCCGCAGATACCCCAGCGCGGAAACGGTATTTGAGTATTTTGTAGACCCGAAGACCAAGGCATGGCTTGCGTGGGAAACCCGATTGACGGGCACCTTCAAACCTTCCCTGGACCAGCCTTTTTTCAAGATCTTGGTGCCCACCGTGGACACCGTGCGCAACCGCTTTGTGGGCAATGCGCTTGTCCGCGTGTCACAGCACACTCTCATAGTGGGCAACGTTGGTGTAGGCAAGACCATGATCGTGGGATCGCTGCTGGAAGGGCTGCCGTCCGACCGCATGAGCCATGTCACGATTAACTTCTCCGCGCAGACCTCATCCAACAGCTTGCAGGTGCGCGACAAAGGATGGGGTCAGGCGCAATTCCAGGGAGGGCTTTGTCCGTGTGGATGAGATGCATGAATCTCACCTAAGCACTGATGGAAGTTTGGGGGTTTCTGTGCATAATTACCTCTTGGTAGTTAGGACCATGCATTGCCATAACAGAAGAAACGCCCGGGCAGGTTTTGCGGACAGGCTCGCTGCGAGGATGCAAGGACCCGGGATGGCACGTTGGCCGCTTGTTGCTGTCCCAGCGTGTAATTCACTCCTTATCTCCGCCCGCAGGACACCATCGAAGGCAAGTTGGAGAAGCGTACCAAGGGCGTGTTTGCGCCTGCGGGCGGCAAGCGCCTGGTCTGCTTTATTGACGACCTCAACATGCCCGCCAAGTCCAAGTTCGGCTTCATTCCCCCACTGGAGCTGCTCAAGCTCTGGGTGGACAACGGATTCTGGTGCGCCATGTCGCGCTTCTTTGTATGGGGGTTATATCAGTTTGGCGGTGCTAGTACTGGATTCAAGATTTCACGTGCCGTGGTGGGCGAAGAACGTTGTTTCAAGTGGAGCAGGGCGTCGTGGGATTGGGCTGCTTATTATTCCCAAGCGGATCAATCTCATCAGCTTTAATTGGATTTCTCTTACGATGTTGCTGTTATTACTGATATATCCGCAGGTACGACCGCCAGAAGTGCGAGGTGAAGCACATTAAGGACATGCAGCTGCTGGCGGCGATGGCACCACCAGGAGGTGCGTTGCACCGCCGTAGGGGGCCAGTCTGGGTGTTGCCGTCGGTGGGGTGCTAAGTAATGAAAGATCGATGGTACGAGGGATGTCGGTAGGCAAGATGGAGATTGAGTCTGTGTCCGGATAACGTGGGCGCGTCATCGGTTTCATGGACCGGGGCCCCACGCCCAGGCGATTAGTCGAGGTGACGCTCCCTGCTTGGGATTTTGCAGGTTAGGGTGGGCTTGGAATGGCACTAAATGATAACATAGGTGCGAATCGCAGGTTGGATTGTCCCGATGGAACATACGGCGCACGCCTTCCACATTCTACCAAGAGCTTGTTTGCTAACCAGTGCTAACCAGTGCTTACCAACATTTTCGCCTGCCGCTGGATTCGGGGCTATTCGTAGGCGGCCGCAATGCTTTCAGCCAGCGCGTGCAGGCGTGCTTTGCCACGCTCAACGTCACCGCGCCTAACGACAACCAACTCAAACGCATTTTCGGTACCATCCTCAACGCCAAGTTGGTGGACTTTGATGACGAGGTCAAGCCGCTGTCCGAGCCCATCACGCTGGCAACCATCGGCATCTACCGGGCAGTGTCCAAGGAATTGCTGCCCACACCTTCTAAGAGCCATTACCTGTTCAATACCCGCGATCTGGCCAAAATCATCCAGGGCATGATGCAGGTAGGCTGCGGGTGGTCCAGGTGGCTGTGGTGCGGTTTGGATATTACAGTCGATAGGTGGCCGGCCACATAATGTTCAGCACCGTCGGGGATGAGCTATTTGGCCCAGGGCCGGCTGCTATCGATGAGACAGTTAGCTGTTATGGGAGAGCCTTAAGCTGGATCCTGTACTTTTGGCCGCCTCTGCTGCTATTTGCGAATTGCTGTTGCTGCGAGTTGATGTGCTTCCCAACATTGCTGAGCCGCCAGCCGAACTACTTCACATGCCCCTGTCTCTTGCAGGCCACCAAAGCTTTTTATAACAGCAAGGAGGAGGTGCTGCAGCTTTGGTGTCATGAGTGCATGCGCATCATCGCGGACCGCATGTGGGACCACGCGGACAAGGACTGGTTGGCGCGCCAGCTGGACGAGAAGCTGGGCACCATGTTCAGCACGTCTTTCCCCACGTTGTTCGAGGCACAAGGCGAGACCATCCCACCTTTTGTCACCTTCATGCGTCAGAACGTGGATCCGCCGGTGTACGAGATGGTGCGCGACATGGTGGCGCTCAAGGACTTGCTGACGGAGAAGCTGGAGGACTACGCGCTTGAGCCCGGCCACAGTGCCATGGATCTAGTGCTCTTCCGTGACGCCCTGCATCACGTTTGTCGCATCCACCGCATCCTCATGCAGCCGCGTGGCAACGCGCTGTTGGTGGGTGTCGGCGGCTCCGGCCGTAAGAGCCTGGCGCGTCTGGCGGCGTTCGTGGCAGAGCTCAAATGCTTCACAATTGAGATCACCAAGAACTACCGACAGGTATGGGGTTAGAAGATTGGGTGTGCGCGTATACACATGCGCGTGCTGTGTTTGGCGCTTAAGAGAATTATGAGACGATGGACAGGCCCTCAGTGCAACAGCAGAGGCGTTGACTTATGATAACTGCTTTACTGTGAATTGGCTTTCCGTCTAGGTTTATTGGTATTGCTGATGCCAAGCTGACCCGCCCCGCAGACCGAGTTCCGTGAGGACCTGAAGGGACTGTACCGCCAGGCGGGCTGTGCCAACAAGCCCACCGTCTTCCTCTTCGATGAGACACAGGTGCGTAGCTGAGCGGGTCAGGGGGAACCGGGCAGGGCCCTAAGCCCTGGGAAGGAAGCAAAAAGGTGTGACTGCATCGCTTGCTTTTTAATGCCCATGGCTTGAGCGTTGCACATGAATATGACAGAGCGCGGCAAGGATGGGAATGCGCCGTCGGCCAGAAGTGACATGCGACCCTAGACAGCAGTGGCAGATCGCGCCCGTGCAGACGTGTAGCCGAGTGTCAGTCCTTCCCTATCGTGCCCCGATCCCTTCTTCAATCCGATCCTTAACTTCTCTGCCATTCCATCCGACTGCTTATCTGTTTGTCCACACCTGCAGATCGTATACGAGACCTTCCTGGAGGATGTGAATAATATCCTGACAAGCGGTGAGGTTCCCAACCTGTTTCCCAAGGTGAGGAGGTTGGGTCGGCACAGATCCTGCGGGACCTTATAAGTACCTTGCTACACGCCATGCGCACTCCAGCTGAGGCCACCGATGGGTCTTTGGTGTAGCCACCCTTGCCTAAGGTGACAGATAATCACAATATCACAACTGGCAAATTCACGCTTTGCGTTAATTAGCGCCGTTGTAAGCTGGGCGCTGCCAGGCCATAACTTAGCTCTAACCCAGCGCCCACACGTTCTCTCAATAATACCCGCAGGACGAGCTTTCTGGCGTGCTGGACGAGTTACGCCCAGCAGCCAAGGCCGCCGGTGCGGGTGAGACCGCGGACGCGCTGTACGCGTACCTGCTTGAGCGTGTGCGCACCAATCTACACGTGGTGCTGTGTCTGAGCCCTGTGGGTGAGGCCTTCCGCGAGCGCTGCCGTATGTTCCCCGGCCTGGTCAATTGCACCACCATCGACTGGTTCACCGAATGGCCGGCGGATGCGCTATTCGAGGTGGCGCAGAAACAGCTGGGAGACGTAGACTTGGGCAGTGCGGACGTCAAGACGGCGGTATGCAAGGTAAGGCCAGTAGATGGCAGGCGGGTATGGGATATCGTCCTTACTGCAATTATTCCTTACGTTCGACATCTCGCTTACGACACCTGCGGTTCGTTTGAAAGTTGAGTTGACCTCCAACGTAGTAACTTTGCAAGAACCCTTTTGGGTTTCAAGTGCATTTCGGTCAGGGCCAACCATCTCTCGATCTGTCCCTCAAGTCGACCACTTACCTCACGGTCATCCTAACGTGCTTCTCAGGTGTTTGTGACCGCGCACCAGTCTGTCGAGGCCACAAGTACTAAGATGTTCCAGGCACTGAAGAGGCGCAATTACGTGACGCCCACCAACTACCTGGAGACAGTGCGCGGTTACAAAGACCTACTGGGTGAGAAGCGCCGCGAGCTCGGCGAGAAGGCGGCCAAGCTGCAAGGCGGTCTGCAGAAGCTAGATGAGACGAGCGTGCAGGTGGCAGCCATGAAGAAGGTAGCGGAGGAGAAGAAAGTGGTGGTGGCGCAGGCCAAGGCGGACTGCGAGGAGCTGCTGGTTGAGATTGTGCAGGATAAGCGTGTGGCGGACGAACAAGAGAAGCAGGTGGGCGGGAAGGAGGAAGGTTTCGAGGGTAAGGACATGGAGCTACAGGAGATGTTAGAAGTGCGGTTAGAAGGGGCTGCTAAGGATCTTTGCTACTTGCTGTGATACTATGTTGTTTGGTCAACCAAACGTCGCCGTCGTTCTGCCATACATAGTGGCACTGAGCGCGAATACCGCCGTAACTTTCATGCTTAACATTGATGTTGTCGGCGCCCTCGTCTCTGCCAATGATTACCCCCTCTGGTCGCCCACTAGGTGAATGCGGAGGCCCAGAAAATTGGTAAGGAGGCGGAGGAGGCCAACGCCATCGCGGCGCAGGTGCAGGTGGAGCTGGACAAGGCCCTGCCCGCGCTGCGCGAGGCTGAGGCCGCGTTGGATGTGCTGACCAAGAAGGACATGTCTGAGCTGAAGGCGTACGCTAAACCTCCAGCGCTGGTAGAGTTCACCCTGAATGCGGTCCTTACGGGTGAGAGATACGAGTACCTGAGGAAGGGGGGGATTGAGAAAGCAACGGACAAATGTTGGGGGTCGGGCACGACGATGTCTGTATGTGCAACAAAAGAGGTGATAGAAAAGGGACAAGGCCATGGCTCTTAACGGTCCGACTCACACCTTCGCCTAGTCCCCTGCTTCCTGCTAGGGCCTGTCTCATTTTTATGCTTTCCACACGTTCGACACTCCGATGCCCCGCACCTTGCCCTTGTCACCGGCTGCTTCACAGTCCTCCGTCGGCCGCCTAACTGGGAGGAGGCTAAGAAGCGGCTGGCGGACGCCAACTTCATGCAAAGCCTCAAGGAGTTTGATAAGGACAAGCTGGACGATTCGCTACTCAAAAAGGTGGCTGGGCCTGCTGCGAGTCCCATCGACTAAGGCGCATGAAGGGGGGAAGTTCCTCGAATGAAATGTGTTCCATGGGGGACCGTGGGGCAGCAGGATTGGCGATGCGTTAGGTGGTTAAGCAACAATGAACTGAATGAATCGGCTGGCGGTTTTGTGCATGGGTTTAGGATGGACACTTAATGTGTTGCAGCGAGTTAATTGAGAACCCAAATGCTGCGCACGTAGGGTTCTGCACTGGTTACTGCGCCACATCTAAAGTTCGGATATTTCAGCGAGGATCTTGCGCCATACGTAACCGGCCGGAATCGTGGCCGGTTCATCGGTCAACAACCACTTTTTCTTTCATGAGCTTAACCCCGTGCGCTTCTTCTGTTTCCTGCTCACAGATCGGAAAGTTCACCGCCTCTCCTGACTTTACCGCCGAAAAGATCAACACGGTGTCGGCGGCAGCTAGCGGCATGTGCAAGTGGGTGCACGCCATGGAGACGTACGGTTATGTGGCCAAGGACGTGGCCCCCAAGCGCGCAAAGCTCAAGGCGGCACAGGACAATCTGGCCAAGAAGCAGTCGGCACTGGCGTTGGCGCAGGAACAGCTGGCGGTGGTGCTTGCAAAAGTGCAGGCGCTGAAAACCAGGTGTGGCAGCCGTTTTAAAAGGTGCTGTACGGTGCGGGGCACAACTTCATGGATTGAGTGGAAAACCCTTTTTAACGATGGTATGGACCATTCATTCCCGCCGTGTTGCGTGCCATACTCTGAAACAGGTACGATGAGTCGATCAGCCGCAAGCAGGCTCTTGAGGAGGAGCTTGCAGACTTGGAGGGCAAGTTGGAGCGTGCCGAGAAGCTGGTGACTGGACTTGCAGGTGAGTTTCTTCATCTTTGAGGTTTCGTCGGTAAATTGCACTGTATGACATCACCGGAGACCGCCTGTACCGCCGTTGAGCTTTCGCCCAGATATACTCGAGTTTTAATATGATTCATCATCCCACCCCGCACAGGCGAGCGCGTTCGCTGGGAGGCCACCATTGCTGAGTACGAGCAGTCGATGTCGTACTTGCCCGGCGACGTTGTGGTGGCGGCAGCCTTCATGAGCTACGCCGGCCCCTTCCCCTCCGAGTACCGTGATGAGCTAGTCAAACACACGTGGCTGCCACAAGTCAAGGCGCTGAGCATTCCTGCCTCGGAGCATTTTGACTTTGCGTTGTTCCTGGCGAACCCTGCACTGGTGCGCGACTGGAATATCCAGGGCCTGCCCTCTGACTCCTTCTCTACGGAGAACGGTGTCATGGTCACCCGCGGAAGGCGGTGGCCGCTCATGATTGATCCGCAGGTAGGATGGGTAGAACAGGGATGAGCGATTGCACAGCACCGTGAACAGGGCGTACGTGTGTGAGGGAGGGGGTAAGTGAGCTGTGCGAGATGAGGGCAGAGAAGGGAAAACACGTGTGTTGTTTTGCGCCCTACCCTTGTCCTTGCCCCTGGATCTTTGCGCGACCCCGCCTCTGCCGTTGCCATTGCCATGGGCGTCCTGTCCGACTCCGCAGGGCCAAGCCAATAAGTGGATCAAGAATATGGAGGGCCGCAGCGGGCGGCTCAAGGTGCTAAACCTCCAGATGGCGGATATGGCGCGACAGGTGGAGAATGCCATCCAATTCGGGCAGCCGGTGTTGATGCAGGACATCCTGCAGGAGATTGATCCCATCCTGGAGCCTGTCCTGGCCAAGGCCTTTATCAAGCGCGGTAACCAGACGCTGATCAAGCTGGGCGACAAAGAGGTGGACTACAACTTTGATTTCCGGCTGTATCTCACCACCAAGCTGGCCAACCCGCTGTACACACCAGAGATCTCCACCAAGGTCATGATTGTCAATTTCGCGGTCAAGGAACAGGGCTTGGAGGCGCAGCTTCTGGCTACCGTTGTCAAGAACGAGCGGCCCGACCTGGACAAGCAGAAGAACGACCTGGTGAGTGACTGCCCAGCGGTGGCGGTCAAGAACATCACCGGCCTTTGGGCTTCATATGGGTTTAGGATAAGAAGGGGCTTCGGCACAAGCGTAAGCATGAGAGCGCCAGCCTGAGATCACTTCTATTGTTAGGCTGTCGAGTAAACCGCGTGTGCACATGAAGGATGGGGGAAGACGTACGACAATACCGCTATGTGATGCTCCAAATCCGCATCCTACCAAGGATACTATGTAACTGGCTGCAGTACATCCTTTGCTTGTGTGCCGTGTTCAAAAAGGCGGCTGAAAGCCCTTTCCACCCTCCCTCGGCCGCACTTTCTCCCTGCAGGTGGTCAAGGTGGCTGCGGGCAAGCGCACCCAGGCGGAGCTGGAGGATACCATCCTGCACCTGCTGTCGACTGCCACAGGCTCCCTGCTGGATAACGTGACGCTCATTAATACCTTAGACCAGTCTAAGACCACCTGGGAGGAGGTCAATGCTTCGCTGCTGGTAAGAGCGGCAAAGCGGGTAGAAAAGGGCCGCAATGCGCGGGCGCTGAGCAGAGTGGGTGAAACTCAGGGGTATGAAGGAAGCACGGGTTAAGGCGCGGTCCACCAGCAGCACTAAACACCGTTTCCCCCCCTTTCCTTCTATACCAATTCTCCAGGTTGCCGAGGAGACTCAGAAGAAGATCGAGGCTGCAAGCCAGCAGTACCGTCCTTGCTCCGTGCGCGCGTCCGTGCTGTACTTCGTGCTCAACGACCTGTCCACCATCGACCCGATGTACCAGTTCTCGCTGGACGCCTACAATGACCTGTTCCTCATCTCAATTCGCAACTCCCCTAAGCACGACGTGTTGGCTGAGCGCATTAAGTCGCTCAACGACTATCATACCTACGGCGTCTACAAGTACACCGCGCGCGGCCTGTTCGAACGGCACAAGCTGCTGCTGTCCCTGCAGATGTGTGTGCGAATCCTGCAGACCGCCAACCAGGTCAACGTTGAGGAGTGGCAGTTCTTCCTGCGCGGAGGCACGGTGCTGGACCGCTCGCAGCAGCCCACAAACCCGGCGCCTGAGTGGATTAGCGAGGAGGCCTGGGACAATGTCACGGAGCTAGACGCGCTGCCGAATTTCAAGGTGGGAATGCGAAAAAGGCGGGCTGATGTTGGCGGTGGGAAGGGAGTTTGACGGGGTGCGATGGGACGTGGCAATCTAATCACTCCGGAATGGGGTGAGGCCCACAGCCGCGGTTGTGAATTTGAATCATTTCTGTCACCAGCATCCTCGCCGCTTCCTCGCACCTTCTCGTCACTCGGCAGGCAGGACGCTGGCCCAAACCTCTACCGCTACAGGTGCACTGAAGCACCACGTTCTGATACGGCAGTCCCCTGCCTCTGCAGCAACTTTTGTTTTAGTTAACATCCGCTAGCGTTATGTGATGTTTGGTCCTTCTCCTCGCCCTCCCCTTCTCGTCACCCGCTCCAGGGCATCACCTCATCATTCGAGTCAAACCTTGGCGAATGGGAGCAGTGGTACCGTCGCGGCGAGCCCGAGGCCTCGGAGCTGCCGGCGGAATGGGAATCCAAATGCAATGAGCTTCAGCGGCTAATCCTGGTGCGCTGCCTGCGCCCTGACCGCGTCATCTTCGCCGCCACCACGTACGTGTCCAATGCGTTGGGCAGGAAGTACGTGGAGCCTCCCGTACTGGACCTGGGCGAGACGCTCAAGGACTCCACGGCGCTGTCCCCACTCGTTTTTGTGCTCAGCGCGGGTGTGGACCCCACGGACAACCTGCGCAAGCTGGCTGCTGAGAAGGGCATGGCCAACAAGTGAGGCTGGGATTGAAACTAGGGGATATAGGAACTACCGGACCAAGATGCGATTTAACATGATGCGACGTTCATTTAAAGCTGCAGCATACCGGATGAGGCGCGTGAGCTCGCTCGTAGAGTTCTTGTGCGTATTAAGAATGGGCCTCTGGTCTGACGTGTGAGTGGAAGTGCAAACATGTTTCCCGCCAGTGGAGGTGTGCATCCGTTATCCTCATCGTCTTATACCTCTCCGGGCCCCCCCTCCTTCCCCGCCATGCTTTTCTTTCCTCCCAAGGTTCTTCACTGTAGCGCTGGGTCAGGGTCAGGCCCCCACCGCCGCGCGACTGATCGAGGACGGCCTCCGCGAGGGCAACTGGGTCTTCCTGGCCAACTGCCACCTCATGACCAGCTGGCTGCCAACCTTGGACAAGATCATTGAGGCCTTTGAGACTAAGCAGCCGCATGAGAACTTCCGATTGTGGCTGTCGTCGAACCCCTCTCCCGCCTTCCCCATCGCCATCCTGCAGCGTGGCCTCAAGATGACAACTGAACCTCCGAAAGGGCTCCGCGCCAACCTGCTGCGCCTGTATAACAGCATCAGCGAAGCCTCGTACACCCAGTGCAAGGCCCAGACCAAGTACCAGAAGCTGTTGTTCGCATTGACCTACTTCCACAGTGTATTGCTGGAGCGCCGCAAGTTCCGCACGCTTGGCTTTAACATCCCGTACGACTTCAACGACACGGACTTTTCCGTGTCGGACGACCTGCTGAAGAGCTATCTGGACTCGTACGAGAACACGCCATGGGATGCGCTCAAGTACCTCATTGCGGGTGAGAGCCCCTCCAAAGGTTTCAGTCATTGGGGGTGTTTAAGATCGCGTTGTTGACTTTCCCTGCTTTAGTTGCTGTCAAATCACCCTCCCCGTTCCCATCCTTCCTCGTTTCTTTTAGCACTCCACGCGCCCGACCTGCTCTTGTCATACTCCTCCTCGTCCTCCAGAGGCTAACTACGGCGGCCGCGTGACGGATGAGCTGGACCGCCGCGTGCTGGCCTCTTACCTGAACAAGTTTTACTGCGAGGATGCGTTGTCGGTGCCCGGGTACCTACTGTCACCATTGCCCACCTATTATGTACCGGAGAATGGCCCATTGTCCAGCTTCCGGGACTACATCCTCACGTTGCCGGCCAGCGATAGGCCCGAGGCGTTCGGTCAGCACTCTAACGCCGAGATTAGTTACCTCATCGAGGACAGTAAGGTGTGTGGTGGCTATACGTATAAGTGTTTTTATGAGGGACACGGGATGGCTTGGAAGCGGTAAGTAATTGGGAATTTTCACATCGTGGACGCGAGCGGGCCTCACGGCCGACTTGAACAAATGCCTGATGGTTGGATATACGTACTTGTTGTGTGTACGTTTCGTGTGCGAACGTAGAATGTTCGTTTGTGCGTGTAAGCTGTTCTTGTTATGAAGAGAAGGGAGTGCCTGCACCCAGGGCAGGACACGGCAGAGCTTAAGAGGTGCCGTGTCGCACCTTCGTTGCGTCTGCCTTATTCCTTGCTATCTCATGGCGAACTTGGTTCCCGCCCTTTCCCTTTACTTAACCTGGACATGGCGTCCTTGTCCTGTGGCTGTGCCCAACAACTGTGCAGGTCCTGCTGGACAGCCTGCTGAGCCTGCAGCCTCGTGCAGAGGGTGGCGGCTCTGGCGGCAGCGGTGGGGCGGGCGGGCGTCGGGAGGATGTGGTGATGGCCATTGCCACCGACCTTTTGGACCAGGTGCCCCAGCCTTTCAACCTGGAGGAGGTCATGAAGGCCAAGGCGGATGACCCTTCGGCGCTGCACGTCGTGTTGTTCCAGGTGGGTCCGGGGTGAGGTACCGGAGAAAAGCCTCCGGGGTTTGTAAGGCAGGAATTGAATGGGGTTCAAAATACAGGCAGCTTGCTGGGCCCAATCATTTTACACATTGGCATATCAGCGACTCACGGGATGGAGATGGGGTTGTACTGCCTGACGTCCTGCTAAAGAGCTCGTGCACCGTACCTTGCAACTCTCTTTCCGCATGCGCCAATCAGGGTGGCACACTAGAGCCTTAAAGCATCGGGCCACGCCATCGTCTACCTTCCAAGAAGCCGCGGCCCTTCTTGCCGGATTTCCCCCGCACCTTCAGATTATAGAACTGGAATAGGCAACACGTCAGGGAGACACGTTTCCTGTCCCTGCTTACCTTACGCTCCATGCAGGAAGTGGAGCGCTACAACGCCCTGTTGGTTTCCGTGCGTCGCTCCTGCGTGGAGCTGCAGCGGGGCATTAAGGGTCTGGTGGTCATGTCCGCAGATCTGGACCTTATCTTTGATGCGCTGTATAATGCCAAGGTGCCATCCGTGTGGCTGAAGACCTACCCCAGCCTCAAGCCTCTAGGGCCCTGGACACGCGACCTGCTACAGCGCATTGAACAGCTGGCAACGTGGGTCGAGGAGACGTACCCGCGGGTGTACTGGCTGTCGGGTTTCACCTATCCCACAGGTTTCCTCACAGCGGTCCTTCAAACCACAGCACGCAAGTCGTCGGTGCCCATCGACACACTATCGTTTGAATTCAGCATCATCAACCTGGACGAACGCGAGATCACGGCGCCGCCCAAAGAGGGCGTCTACATCAAGGGACTATACCTGGAGGGTGCGTGGGAAGACGGCCCGAGAATCGGCGCGATGGGATAGGGGGAAAGAGTTGGCGGTTGAGAGAAGACGGGCAGGAGGGTCGGGTGGCTCTGAAGGAAACGCACACATCAACCATAGTGCACACACGCGCGCAAATCAATGCCTTATCCACATTCCCCTCTTCTGCATTACCGTTACCTTTGCTTAGCTCTGTCGCTTTGCGTCGTACGCTGCAACATATCATCCATGTCCATGTCCGTGCAGGCGCCGGCTGGGATTTCGAGAATGGCTGCCTGTGCGAGCCTAACCCCATGGAGCTCATCGTGCCAATGCCCATCTTGCTGTTCCGGCCCGTGGAGAACAAAAAACGCACTGCTAAGGGTATCTACGTCTGCCCGCTATACTTGTACCCCGTCCGCACCGGCACGCGCGAGCGACCATCCTTCATGATCAACGTCGACCTGCGCTCCGGATCTGCCGACCCTGACCACTGGATTATGCGGGGGACAGCGCTTCTCCTGTCGCTCGCGACTTAAGCCATGTGGCCCCGGGGATCAGGCAATTGCAGCGATATGGTCAATCGGTAGGCTGTGTAGGAAGCACGACTCGAATGAAACGGGGGGCAATGCGGCGGCTTCTGGGCGCGATTGCTGCGCAAGGGCACTCATATAGCTGCTTGCATCACCGCTATGGGGCTTTGTAGCAGGTTAGCTAATGTAGAAAGAGACGTAAAAGTTATGGGGTGAAGGTAAGCTGAAGTCAGGGGTGACGGCGCGGACTATATGTAGGCTGTTTGCGTGTGAATTTTAAGTGGACATATGACTCAACTGTTCCCCGCAGTGGCATGTTGCAGTGATCAATAATATCCGCAGCGCATATTCATATACTATGTTGTATGGGGAAGGGAAGGGAAGGACATTGCGATTTGACTGCCTGGGCGTGAGCAAGAGTCGTGGACGCGCGATGACTTGCCCCATGTACTGCTAGGGTGTCGATCGGAGGTAGAAGTATGTCGGCGAAACATGTGCTCGCGCGGACGGTCTGTCCAACTGACAGACTTCCCGCGATGTCGTACATAGACCTGGTTTGGGATCAGTTATATAGCCGTATCAGCGCGCAGAGATCTCTTGGTGTGCCAGGGAAAACGTGCGTGTGCATGCATGGCTGCCCCGTGGGTGGCACCTTGTACCGTTTGCGTACGGAGTGGAGACGGCGTGAAGTTCTTGCAAAGCAAGGAAGGGCCAAGACAGGCTGGGCACTGGATGTAATGATGATCCTGTTCTGCGCACACCTTGTGGCCCTGGTAAGGACAAGAAAGGCTCTCGCTGGTATTGGCTCCTGCTGGAGCTGTGAGCTCCAGCAGGCGAAATCGACAAAAATGGTACGCAACAGGTAGCACGTAGAGTCGCGCGATCACCGTTCGCGCGACTCTACGTGCTACCTGTTGCGTACCATTTTTGTCGATTTCTTAATAACCTTTGCAGGCCATCCTGCTCGTTAACATTGTGCACAAAGGTAAAATTTGTGTAGAACCGCTAGGGCAGGTGCCATTCAGGTTGCCATTAACGATTCATGCACTTGCCATTACCTTATCGTCCGGCCGTTGCCTCTGCCACCACTTCTTCAGGCGGGTGACACCTCACATGTCGGTGACCGTGTTCATCCAACGTGTGCGGGCCGGGTGCTTCATAACGTGTTGCGAGTCCTATTCTACCACCGCTGACAACAGCAGAATTCGTTTATAAGCTTTGAAAAAACCCAAACATCATTTCCATTTGCATGTTTGTCCTGCAAGCATCTGCCTGCCCACGATAGCGGCGCTAGCCGCTTGCAACTGCGCGAGCACGGAGCAACTTCCCACTTGACCCACTCGACCATCAGAGTCACAGCAGAGGCGAGCACAAGCATATTTCAAAGCTCGTTGCCTCCAGGCAGCTAAGATGCATCTAATCTTGCATAGGGTGCTATGAGGGCAATTTGAAGTAGTAAAAAAATAGCACCTGATGGCGACTGTAAATGACGCATTGTTGTGCATTCTTTACCGCCCGCAGAACACCCGTAATGACACATGCGTACGAAATGACATACGAAATGACATCTATACTATTGGAGTATCAGCACCGCCTACAGTAATACCTACTGACAACTAGCCACAGAGGAGCACCACCACCTAGTGAACTGTGATATGCGACTTACACGTCATGGCTGAGGCCTTTCGAACCCTGACCCACGGGTCGCTGTATCCACGCCCACATTCCTGCTTTACACTATCCCCTGTTCCAGGTCAGCTCCCTCCCCCTCACCCTCCGTCTCGCCCTCCCCGCGATGCCCCTTTAACGTTGTGGCGCGGGGTCGCAGCTGCTGGCTCAGGGCGTGACCTGCCTGAAAACCCGTCTGCATAACCCCCTTGACCGTGTGCTTAGCACCACTAAACAGCGCCGCTGCCGTGTCCGACACGCCCGACACGCCTCCGCCCTCCCCTCCGACACCACCGCCCATCTCAATCACCTCGGCAGTACCTGCCGGCGCCAGGGCTGAAGGTTGATGAAGTACGGGCTGCGGCTCGTCAGGATCACTGCGGTAGCCTTTCCGGTTGCGATGCTCTGACTTCGGTGAGCCGCCACCGCCGTTGGTGCTACCACCGCCACTGGCCGTTTCTGACCCACGGGACGATGTGAGGAGCGGCTGGACCGCCTGCGCCAGCCCCTCCGCCGCCAGCACCACGGGGCTGTTCCCAATGCCGCTGCCACCAGCAGTGGTGGTACTTGCGGCATCGGAGCCTCCACCCTCCGCACGCGGACACGGGTATGGGTTGGGGTACGCAACGAGAACCGTTCAAGTGACATTTAGAAGAAACAAAACAGCAAAAGAAAGCAATGAGGGGCATATCGACGAGAGAAGAACGGCTGCGATATGTTGAGGTTGCACCCGACCCTACGCCGACCCGAATGATTCGTCTGGCGGCTGGCAACCTTGCAGTCTCCACAACATCGACATCGTGAGCCGCGGGTGAAAGAACTGCGCGTTCCATACCCAAGCCCCGACAAGACTGGTTCTACGTGTATGCTCCTTGTCCAAGTCCTAGACTTGAAGTGCGGCATGTCGGATGGCAACGCAACAACACAAGGAACGGACAGGCTGATTTTCCCACCGGCTCGCGATCATCCAACAGCCGGCGGACCGCCGCGTGGCGCAGTGGCGCCATCACCCACAGCGTGGGCTTCCACAGCCACCGAGTGCGGCGCGCCGCCTTGGCCCCTGCACGCGACACGCGCACAGCGCCCTGTGCAACCGCAGGAGCTGCGGTGGATACCTGGTGGGCGGCTGCGCGGGCAGTCTGCGCCACCACCTGGAAGTCATCCAGGTAGGGCCGCGGATCTTGAAGCTGCGTGCAAAACCAGAAGGTAAGGCAAGGGGAAAAAAGGCCGCTTAACCCCCGCTTAACGAAAAGAAGTATGAATGCGTGCAGGTTGTGGATGCTTTGACGCTGGCTTCTCCGAGCGAAGGTTGAGCGGATGATGGAGCCGGTCACTGGGATGCGAAGCACGGCACGAACGAAGAGGCATGGGCCACCATTGCACAGGGCGGCAGCCAGGGGCAAGCATGGACCCATGGGTCATTACCACCTTCCTGGATAAAACGCCATAAACCGTAGGACAAAAATGGTGCGGAATCTTGAGTTTTAAAAACTGTTATTGTTAGCTTTCCAAGGCTTTGAGCGAGTGGCTGCTTTTGCCGCGAATTGGTGGGCACCGGTCTGGACGCAACGCACCATTGTTCCGCAGGCGCAGGCGCAGGCACACGGACCAAGGAAGCAGCCGCTGATCGAGATAGGCATATCGGCGCGGCTCGATCAAGTCCACGGTACGTCTTCCTGAATGGATTTTCACTCCCGCTTTGGCGTTGTGCTCACAAAATTGTAACGAGTAAGAAGGTTAAGTCCGTTGGAAATATGTATTCAGGAAAGGAGTCATAATGTAGCATGACACCAAAAAGCAGACCAATCACACGTAATGCAAAGTTCCTTCTCCAGGCATTCAACAAACTGGTTTGCGTCACACTGCCGTATTTCGAAGCCCGTCATCATCTTGTTGTCTGAACGTTTCTGCGTTCCATCCTTTGTTCCAGGCTTGTCGCTGCTGAGGGAACCACAAAAAGCAATGTGTGTAAGCTTGTGCATGTGCTTGAACGTCATGTTACACACGCGTCAGGCAGTATTTTCATAAAGGAAGTACACGTCGGCGGACTTCAAGGGTACGCGGCCTGCTGCGGCCGGTAGGTTCCGGTAGCTAGACAGCGTCGTGTCCGACGTGCCTTCAATATTCGCGCGTCCGGGATCGTCAAGAACCGTCATGGCGGGTTCCGCAACTCTTAAGTCGTGTTGCACCCATAACATGTGGTGCATTTCACGTCTAATAACAGGTGGTCCCCTGCTTTTATGTTTGTGGAAATGACGTAAAGGATTGGGGCAACGTACAGACGCCGTACTTCCTGACAACATCACTCCAGGGTTTAGCTATCGCCTAAGACGATCACGCCCCCCCTCGTGCTAGGTCTTGAAAAATGGAAGAGTGGTGGACTCCTTACGTGGCGTCGGTATTACCCTCGGTATAGAATTAAGTGCCATCGTTCTAAGACAAGAGTCTCGGCGTAAGATAAGACCACTGGGATGATGCGCACTTCAAGCTAGAACTTCACCTGTTGGGAGGTGTTGGGTGCCAGGCCGCCATGCTTGCGAGAGTAGATGACCAATGTCAGCAGGACATTGGGTGGGATCTGGGTGGCCAAACGATGCCGTTGACGCACTTCATAAACCCGACGGGAAGGGCAAGAGATGTGGTGGGGGCTGGCGGACCTCGCTGAGGCGACGCCGGAATTTCGCCTGATGAAGCCTCAAGGATGTCTTGTCGGCTTCCTGGGATTGAAATTTTCGGATTGTATTCCCTAAGAAGAAAGAAGAGTTTTTGCTTGGCGTGGGCTGTTACATATCCATCTCCTCGCTTTTGTACATTCTGCCCTGGCTTAAGCACCAGTAAAATTATCGGATCACAATTGTAACAGGTGCGAGAAACTTCGTGTAATTGCCTCGCAAGCTCGCTTCCTTTGGCAATCTTTATAAAAAAAGAAGGCTGCACCGCCTGCGCCGCCTGCGCCGCCACCTTTCATGATTACGTAAGCCCCTTGAACTAATCCTGAGATAGCAGTTGCTCCACTAGCTCCATCCAACGGTGTAGAAAGTTCGTAGCCTGCCTGAGGGAGGATAGGAAAATTCCTTGTAATTCTAACGCAAAGATTTGCCATGCATGGGCATCCTTTTGCATAGTAGCGCCGTACATTTGGCTTCGGGCCTGCAGAAACAGGCCTTGAAAGGGAATGGCCCGTATAGAAAGCGTAATCGTTGCAAGTGATGAAGGCTACGGATCCCGTGATGATTATTCGAATGGTCCGTTTGAAATGATACGAGCCTACTTAAGACAACCGCAATGCGATCCAGTAAGTTAACTATCGCCAACCTTCTTCCATGTTCCGTAGGGACTATAGCAAAACTCGTAAAATTAGTATGGAAGAGATGCAGCGTTAGTGTGAATTGATTGCAGCTTTCAAAAGTCATCCTACTAACCGCAAGGGTAAACAGTTATCAAAAATCGAAGCAATATGGATTTTAGAAAATCTTGGTCGGTAATGACTTAGATGGAAAAAGAATTATACCTCCAAAGGGGCTGCTCACTAAGACTACCGTAAATCAATGTTTAAAGCGGTTGAGACTTATTTCAAAAAACTTTTTGTGTGAGCAGCCAGATTAGCGTCGTACTCGCGCCAAACATGGTTAAGACGGCAACTGCTTCAATCACAAAACGGCAAGGAAATTTTTTCGATTATCTTGCAGGCCTAACAAATCCTTAACTTTATGTTAAGTTTACTGAAGCGATGCTATTGTGTCCGGGGGCAATGAACAAGAGGGAACAAGTCATGGGCAAGATCCAATAGGTATTCAGCTGATGGTTGGCGGGCCCATCTGATGCTATGAACCCTGCTTCCAATAGCAACTTCACCACAGGGTAAATAGCAGCTTTACCGCTGGCGAGTAGCTACCGCCTGATTGGTACGCTTCGTACGATGCGTCGCTACGTACAAGTCCATAACTCATTTCCGTCACGTCCAAGCCGATGATTGTATGAACTTAGTTAAAGATTGAAGGTTGGTCACACATTCGAAAAGAGTTCGTAAGTCCAGAGGCTGATAGGACCGCGAGAACGAGCAGCAAGAGAAATGGTGATAAACGCGAATAATAAATTGAGGGAAAATATTAGGTCCATATATCCCGACTAGTAAGCACGGGGTGAGTTTATGGCAGGATCAGGGAAATTTTTTCGCAAACAGACAAATGTCCGATCTTCGCTAGTCGTTGCTTTTCTGGCCCTTTCTGGCGAGCTGGCACGCGACATGTAAGATGATCAAATAAAATATAATGCATAATAATTTAACTATTAATATGAAGATTGTGGGGCAATGCATGAATGCTTCGGAGTGTATTATGTCCGTTTATGTCAGGGGTCAGACTCCTGGAGTCCTGGTGCATGCTGGTGTCAGTCAGTCCGGGGGCCCACAAAACTAGGCAGCTTCAACTTACTCCATCTGTATTCGATATTTGCTCAATGATTGTGCAACATAAAACCACCCCCTGATTTTGTTGGCCCATCGCCTCGATGACAGAACAAGCTTTGAACATATACTTACGGCCTGTACAACGTCATAGCGAGATCGTTGGAACCCACTTCCACGCGGGTCAATTTGACCAAATGATCAATCCAGTCCGAGATTTGTACTCAGTCATTAATCTTGCTCGTATGGTGTGCGTGGTCATTCTTTTCCTGCGATTTTCTCTGATTTTTATCTGCGAGCTATTACCTCTGCTTCATAAGAGTACCAGGACGAAGGGGTGCAACATGACCCGCTGAATAGTAGAACCCATTAAACTTGCTTTGTAAAGTGTTCAATGAGTGATCGTGAATTAAATACAGCCTTCAATCCTCCTAAATAGATGTTTATTTACGTCCAGTAAAAGTCTTAAAGCTTTGTAATTAAATTTTCTATTGTACCCATGGTCGATGTACATGCATGCAGCAGGTTGCATCATCGGCGCCCGCTTTGCCAATGCCTAGTTATTGAATAAAACGCCGTACCAATTAAAATATGATTGAAATGCTTGATTGTTGAATTCTACCTTCGTATGCAAGGTACTAAGGTTACACAACTATAATAGCATAGCCGAAGCGAGGTGTTTCCAAATGTTCAGGCATCCGGATAAAAACCTGGTGATTTCAATTTATTTGCAATTGTCATAGCTTATTAGCGAAGCTGCAAAAAATATGGCAATGGCAGATCTAGTGGACAGTCTGTATAGTAAGCACCCGCACCTGTTGCGACTTAACATGAACACCATCTGTTTTCTCCTTTTCATGCCATGGTCTATCATCTTTTCTTTAGCAATGGAAGATTTGAAAGTTGATGGTAAGTTGATGCTTTCGCTTAGCTGGCTCTGGAGCCGTCCGTGTCGAAAGGGCAAGTTGACATCACGAACAGAACTGATGTGGAACGGCTTATGGACCCAATGTGTTTTCAAGTAGGCATGGGGCTACCTGCTGGGCATCTTAACTTCGGACGGAATTTGCGCAGCACACGGGACACAGACGAGCAGCACCAGCGGCCAGCAACCCTGTCGTCACCAACCCCAGGGATCCATCTTTCGTCCCCATATTCCCGCCTCACGACATCATCCCAATTCGCCTCACAAACGCTTTTGAAAGACAGAGTCCGACGCCCCGACGCTCCGACGTCCGACCTGCTGGATGTCGGCCCTCCCTCGCCTCCGCCTCCGGCACCCCCGCCACCGTCGCCCCCGCCACCTTCACCCCTCCCGCCGTCGCCGCCTCCCCCGTCCCCTTATCCGCCGTCACCCCCGCCACCGTCACCGAACCCTCCTGCTGGCATCTGGCTTCCTGACCCTCCATCTGAGCTTCGGTTGCCGCTTACCCCACCAAAGTTCCCGCCTCCGTATCAAACGTTGCCACCACCAAGGCGTGGTCCTTTCCAACAGACCCCACCGCCATCATCAAGTAGTACTATGGCACCGCCGCCACCGTTACCCGTACCTCATCCCTTGCCACTACCACCACCATCTCCGCCACCACCGTCGTCGCCACCACCGCCGCCACCGCCATCACCACCACCGCCGTCTCCCCCGCCACATTCTCCACCACCATCTCCGTCACCACCGTCGTCGCCACCACCGCCGCCACCGCCATCACCACCACCGCTATCTCCCCCGCCACCTCCACCACTGCCATCTCCCCCACCGCCGTCGCGGCAACCATCTCCGCCACTGCCATCACCACCACTGCTTTCTTCCCCCCCACCTCCACCACCACCATCTCCGCCACCGCCATCACCATCACCGCAGTCTACCCCGCCACCTTCTCCACCACCATCTCCGTCGCCACCGTCGTCGCCACCACCTCCGCCACCGCCATCGCCACCACCGCCGTCGCCGCCATCACCTCCACCGCCATCTCGCCCGCCGCTAAATCCACCAAACCGATTCTGGCGTCCGCGGTCTTCGCCTCCGCCATCTTCATCATCATCATCATCATCATCTTCGCCTCCGCCATCTCCGCCTCCTCCACCGCTTTCTCCACCGCCTTCTCCGCCACCGCCATCTCTTCCACCGCCTTCTCCGCCACCGCCATCTCCGCCGCCGCTGTCTCCTCCACCGCCATCTCCGCGGCCGCCGTCTCCTCCACCGCCATCTCCGTGGTCGCTATCGCCTCCACCGCCATCTCCGCCGCCACCATCTCCGCCGCCGCCATCTCCTCCACGGCCTTCTCCGCCGCCGCCACCATCTCCGCTGCCACCTCCACCATCTCCGCTGCCACCTCCACCATCTCCGCTGCCACCTCCACCCTCTCCGCCGCCACCTCCACCCTCTCCGCCGCCACCTCCACCCTCTCCACCGCCACCTCCACCATCTCCGCTGCCTTCACCTCCTAGCCGTCCCCCACCCAATTTGCCGCCACCGCCGCCGCCTCGCTCCGATCAGGCACCCGGGCCTGCCTATCCTAATTCGCAGCCTCCGTTTTTCTTCTTAGGTAAGGTATGCACCGCACTAAAGCTATTGAGCCGTACCTGCTGCGATGGGGAAGGTTACGTAGTGCTGGCATATGCAGGGCAACGCTGCCCTATCGTGAACATCGACTGAAATGGCTCAATTCTTTTAGGGCTTCGTCGTGCAATGCTACTGGCTCTTGCACCCGCCCATGAATACCAGTCACCACACGGGCAAGAGGCACCTGGATCTCAGCCCATCAAACCGTCCAATATGTTAGGTGCCCCGTGGCGGCTAAACAGTAACAGTTTGCACTACGTTGCTATCCTGCATTTCGTGCGAACTGGTGGCGGCATGGTGGCGGCATGTCTTGCCTTCCCAAAACTTCCGCTATTTCGGATACCCGCTCCACAAACTTTTTGTTCTGGCAGGCGGCAGGTGCAACGACCCATGGGACATCCTTGATCGTCATAACGCTTTCCGGGCGCTGCACCGAGTGGGGCCACTCGTCTGGAACCAAGATTTGGCCCGATCAGCCCAGAGCTGGGCGGATTACCTCGCATCCAGAGGCTGTGCCAACCTGCACGACTTCAGCGGTAACTTTGGCGAAAATATATACGTAGAGGCCATGTACCCACCGCCCGACGGCTCCTGCGTCATGGCAGTTGACAGTTGGTACAACGAGAGGGAGAGTTTTAACTTCAACACGAACCTGCTGTACACAGACAACGCGGAAAGCGGTGCCTTTCACTTCACACAAGTGGTGAGCGTGTGCTTGGCTAGGGTTGTTGCGCATGACAGGGACGTGAAGTCACTACCTATGCCTGCACTCTGCGCATAACTGTGATGTACGATGTGCGTTGAAGCGCTGTTCCTGCGTAGACCTGAAAGAACATGGGTTTGAGCCCAAAGCCGCAAGTGCGGCACGGCTGTTTTATTCACGCAGTATTGCGCTAGCTTTTGCTTTTACCGGTGCCGTGTCCGATCTGATGCGGTATCCGGTGTGATAGTAAAGAAGCGCCCGCCCAACCCGCGACCCATTAACCTCTTCGTTGTTGTTCGCGGTTCGCCATGTGTTGGTTAAGGGCCAACTATCTACTACCTCTCTCCACTATCTACCAGTCACTGTCTTCTTTGTTATCATCGCTAGGATTCTTCCCCCTCCCCATACCCACGCCCCCGTATGCCAAGCCAGATTTGGAAGGCGACATATGCCGTGGGTTGCGGCATGGGGACGGCAGCTGTGGCGGTGAACTTCGGCCGATACACACGCATAGGCGGCTGCAAGGTGGTGGTGTGCAGATATCTAGCGGCGGGCAACATCGTCAACGACGACGTTTTCCGGGGCAACGGTGAGTGGGCTGCATCTTCCGGCGGAAAAAGGCATTCCCAAGCAGCACGAACGCGTGTCATGCTTTGCAGCTTGCGGGGGTGTGGCGTATACGTTGTGCCCATGGGATAAAGGCTGCTGGTCTCGAGTGCGACTGTCTTACCGTTAAATATGTTCGTACAGGACTCGTAGAGAATAGTTGAAATTTGCGACTCTGTCATACGGCACCGCTACGGCACGTCAATGCTTGTGTCCGAAATGGTGATCACCCGCAGTCTTTGATGTCTACCCGCCGCCGGCGCCCTCGTCACCGCCATCAACACCGCCATCAACACCGCCGTCATCATCACTGCGACCTCAGCCGTCGCGACGAGGCCGACCGCTGAGGTTGCTGCACTGAATTGGGCCGGGATTCCTGAGTACATCACGTAGGCTTCTGGCGACGCTTTGACCACCGAAGCTTGTATGGAAGCGCACTGCGCGCACGAATAAAGAACGTCCAAGTGTGGAGTCGTAAGGCGTGCGTGTCCGCAATGGAGTAGTCGTTTGCGATTCGCGTGTCGTACATATCGTATTTAATGAAACACATAAGTTTTTGTTTGGTGGGATCTTCCTTCGGATAGGCACCAATAAATGTTACTTAGGATCCAGCAGACAATATGGATTCCATTCACCCTGTGACGTCGACGCCAGTTGCTGAGCAACTCCAGACGTGCAGGTTGACATCCCCACCATGCGGTACCTGGGGTTCCTTTTTCTTATCAGAACCTGTTCCTAGCGACAGTGTGATTTATGCATTGCTGTGGTTCACTGTAGATGCAGCGAAGCGGATAAGATGCTGAGGTGAAATGCACGAGCATGTGAAACGTAAGGGAGCAGGTGTAGCTAGCGAGCAAGCGGTGAGCATTAGCGAGCATTGGACACACAGTGGCCAGCGGCACGCGATAGGTGAAAAGCTGTATAGGGTTGCAGGTTGTGTGAGGTGGCTGTTGGAAGGCCAGCAGGATGGATGCGCTTCATTGAACGATTGCTCGTCATATCTTGAGAACAGTTCCTTACCTAATAATGTCTTATGTTGGAAAGAGGTTTTGCTGGTAGGAAACTAGGTGGGTCCCGGGCCACGGACGGATTTGGCTATGCAATAATGTCACACCACGAAGACGCTGAGTGATTTGGTCTAGTACCCGTTCGTACGCGGGGCTGCATTCAAGATCGGAAGCGTATCCCATCGGAGTTCTGCACGGGCACTGCACTGCACGCTAACACGTCAACATGCATGTCCTTGTACCCTGTAATCGCCCTACAGAAACCTAGCGCCAAATCCTGCACACTCAGGCGGCGTGGCACTATGTTGAGAGAAATTTATGTCAGAAGAGCTGGATACATACTTATGCTTCCCTACGCGTGGATCCCACTATCCGCCACCTACAAGGCCCCTCGCAAGGCCAGACAGCTACCTGGTAGCATATAAGGGATCTGCAAGAGTTTGAAGGGCCTTCCATCTTGCAGATATGGAGAGGTCCTGCGTTGGTCTCCAGCAAGTTCAGGTTGTTGTTTCAACAACCCCAAATCCCATGATGAGCATTCATGTGTGTAAGGACAATCGCTTTCCTGTGTCATAATTCATCCCCACCAAGTGTGTTGAGGCACTGGCATGCCCTGGGCATTGTACACACTTCGACGTGCGGACTGAAGCCAGCGAAACAGCATTCTTAATATAATGTTTCCAAAATAATTTCGCACCATAGGCGTGTTATATCCCGTCGTAGTTGCTGCTGAAGCCGTACGCACCCTCGATACCAAGAGCCCTCGTTAGCTGTATGCTCTCAATAAACCATGCGCACCGGTGACTGTTAGTACTACAAACAATCCCTTTTGTAGGTTGGGGGTGTTCAGGTTATCTTGTACAACGGAAACGTTTCGCGCCGCATCCTAGCTGTCGTTGGGCAAACATCAAAACCATTTGAAAAATGTTCCTGTCCTATTCCTTAAATATTTCACCCCTAATGGAAGACTGAACAATTAGATGCAAATGTCTGTACTATCTTTAGCTTCATCATGGCTATTCACGGTACTGACCCTGACGATTGCAGTCCGCGTTGAGGCGAGCCAGAGTAAGCCGCCGTTGCAAATTACTTCTCGTAGCTGTAAGCTTGTAAGGAATTAGTTTCATCAATATCAAAATGCCGCTATAATCATTCTGCATTGCGCCAAGCTAGGAGTAGCCAGAACGGCGTACACTGCCTTTCTCATTACATATTACAATCACTTTCCCTTTCTAACTTTACAGGAATATCGAATAATGGCGACCGATTCCCAATTCGGACAGTCAGGGCGCTGCTGGCAGTCCCCGTACCTACGCGGACCAGTATTGTCGACATCGCCACCCCTTCCGCTCCCTCCTACCCAGGCGATTCCAGCAGTGTCCTACAACCGCCCCTTACAGAATCGCCTCCCCTAAAGCCAGCTTCTCCGCTGCTACCATCGTATCCGCGGCCTCCTGCCGCTCCACCCCCCCCCACCCTACCTAATCCACCATCATCGCTCAGACGTCTGCCCTCGGAGTTCCGCCGCTCTCCCCCTTCTCCCAGGCGACCACCCCGGTTACCTCCATCACCACGACCGCCGCCCTCCACGCGCAAACCCCCCAATCCACGCCCTCCACCGCTTTCCAAGCCCCCCCCTTTGCTATGGCCTCTGGTGCCAGCAATAAAACATCCTGAAACCCAGCCGCTGCCGCCACCACGGGCACCATATCCACCACCCAATACTTCAACACCACTCAGCCTAGAGCGACCCAGAGCAGAGCCACCCAGCCCGGCGATGCCGAGCCCAACATCACCCAGCCCAGCGCCATCAAGCCCAGCACCAACCAACCCAGCACCATCAAGCCCAGCGCCATCAAGCCCAACGCCATCAAGCCCAGCACCATCAAGCTCAATGCCATTCAGCCCATCGCTATCCAGCACAATCCCACCGTATCCAACACCAACCAGCCCAGCACCATCAAGCCCAACGCCATCTAGCCCAACGCCATCCAGCACAATGCCATCAAGCCCAATGCCATTCAGCCCATCGCCATCCAGCACAATCCCACCGTATCCAAGACCAACCGGCCCAGCGCCATCAAGCCCAGCACCAACCAGCCCAACACCATCAAGCCCAACGCCATCTAGCCCAACGCCATCTAGCCCAACGCCATCAAGCCCAACACCATCAAGCCCAACGCCAACCAGCACAATGCCATCAAGCCTAGCACCAACCAACCCAGCGCCATCAACCCCAACGCCATCAACCCCAACGCCATCAACCCCAACGCCATCAACCCCAACGCCATCAAGCCCAACACCATTAAGCCCAACCCCAACCAGCACAATGCCATCAAGCCTAGCACCAACCAACCCAGCGCCATCAACCCCAACGCCATCAACCCCATCGCCATCCAGCACAATCCCACCGTATCCAACACCAACCAGCACAATGCCATCAAGCCCAGCACCAACCAGCACAACACCATCAAGGCCAATGCCATCAAGCCCAGCACCATCAAGCCCAACGCCATCCAGCACAATGCCATCAAGCCCAGCGCCAACCAGCACAATGCCATCAAGCCCAGCACCAACCAACCCAACGCCATCAAGGCCAATGCCATCAAGCCCAGCACCATCAAGCCCAACGCCATCCAGCACAATGCCATCAAGCCCAGCGCCAACCAGCACAATGCCATCAACCCCAACGCCAACCAGCACAATGCCATCAACCCCAACGCCAACCAGCACAATGCCATCAACCCCAACGCCATCAAGCCCAACGCCATCAAGCCCAACACCATCAAGCCCAACCCCAACCAGCACAATGCCATCAAGCCCAGCACCAACCAACCCAGCGCCATCAACCCCAACGCCATCAACCCCAACGCCATCCAGCACAATGCCATCCAGCCCAACCCCAACCAGCACAATGCCATCAAGCCCAGCACCAACCAACCCAACGCCATCAAGCCCAATGCCATCAAGCCCAGCACCATCAAGCCCAACGCCATCAAGCACAATGCCATCAAGCACAATGCCATTCAGCCCATCGCCATCAAGCACAATCCCACCGTATCCAACACCAACCGGCCCAGCGCAATCAAGCCCAGCACCAACCAGCCCAACACCATCAAGCCCAGCGCCATCAAGACCAACGCCATCAACCCCAACGCCATCAAGCACAATGCCATCCAGCCCAGCGCCAACCAGCACAATGCCATCAAGCCCAGCACCAACCAACCCAACGCCATCAAGCCCAATGCCATCAAGCCCAGCATCATCAAGCCCAACGCCATCAAGCACAATGCCATCAAGCACAATGCCATTCAGCCCATCGCCATCCAGCACAATCCCACCGTATCCAACACCAACCAGCACAATGCCATCAAGCCCAGCACCAACCAGCCCAACACCATCAAGCCCAGCACCATCAAGCCCAACGCCATCAACCCCAACGCCATCCAGCACAATGCCATCCAGCCCAACGCCAACCAGCACAATGCCATCAAGCCCAGCACCAACCAACCCAGCGCCATCAAGCCCAGCGCCATCAAGCCCAGCGCCATCAAGCCCAGCACCATCAAGCCCAGCACCATCAAGCCCAATGCCATTCAGTCCAGCGCCATCCAGCACAATCCCACTGTATCCAACACCAACCGGCCCAGCACCATCGAGCCCAACGCCATCGAGCCCAACGCCATCAAGCCCAGCACCAACCAGCCCAGTACCATCAAGCCCAACGCCATCAAGCCCAACACCAACCAACCCAGCGCCAACCAGCCCAGCACCATCAAGCCCAGCACCATCAAGCCCAGCACCAACCAGCCCAGCACCATCAAGCCCAACGCCATCTAGCCCAACGCCATCAAGCCCAGCACCAACCAGCCCAGCACCATCAAGCCCAACGCCATCAAGCCCAGCACCATCAAGCCCAGCACCAACCAGCCCAACGCCATCAAGCCCAGCACCAACCAACCCAGAGCCAACTAGACCAATGCCAACCAGACCAATGCCACTGTATCCAACACCAACCAGCCCAAGGCCATCAAGCCCAGCACCATCAAGCCCAACGCCATCTAGCCCAACGCCATCAAGCCCAGCACCATCAAGCCCAGCACCATCAAGCCCAACGCCATCAAGCCCAACGCCATCAAGCCCAACACCATTAAGCCCAATGCCACTGTATCCAACGCTGCCGAGCCCAACGCCATCAAGCCCAACAAAACCCAGCCTGGCCCCAACCACCTCAGCACCACCCAGACCAGCATCACTCAGCCCAACACCACGAGATCCACCTCCTCCCAGCCCAATACCACAGAACCCATTGTTACCCAGACCAGTGCCGCCCATGCTATCCCCCAATCTGCCCCAGGTAGCGCCTTTGCAGCCGCTGGCGCCCAACCCAGCACGGCCAAGCTTGCCGAAGCCACCTCTGCCCAGTCCTACTCCTGTACGGCCCTCACCACCATCACCCCGACGCCGTCCCCCTCCCAGGCCACCGCTACCGCCAAGACCGCGGCCATCGCCACGAGCAGCATTGTTTCCACCACCCCTTCATCCTAACTCTCCACCACCATCACCATCGCCGCCGCTCCCGACGCCGTCATCACCACCCCTACATCCTCGCCCTTCGCCACCACCACCAACCCTGCCACCGTATCCTCAGCCACCACCACAGTCATCCCCTTCGCCACCCTGTGTGCCACCACTACCACATCCCAAACCAACCCCACCACGATCCCCACCACCGCCGCCCCTGCGTCCACCGCCCCTAAGTCGTCCTCCACGGAAACCCTCGCCACCGCCACGACCACGATCTTCACCACCGCCGCGCGCTAAGCCGCCTTCACCACTGCATCCTAGCATGCCGCTACCATCACCGCCGCCACCGCCACTGCCGCCACCACCTTCAACGGCAACATCATCAATGCCACCCTCGCCAACGCCTTCACCCGCACCGCCAAAACCTCTACCAATGCCAACGCCTTCACCGCAACCACCCTCGCCTAAACCACCCGCACCCGCACCGCCAAAACCTCTACCACCGTCACCGTCACCGCCCTCACCGCAACCACCCTCGCCTAAACCACCCGCACCCGCACCGCCAAAACCTCTACCACCGTCACCGTCACCGCCCTCACCGCAACCACCCTCGCCTAAACCACCCGCACCCGCACCGCCAAAACCTCTACCACCGTCACCGTCACCGCCCTCACCGCAACCACCCTCGCCTAAACCACCCGCACCCGCACCGCCAAAACCTCTACCACCGTCACCGCCAACGCCCTCACCGCAACCACCCTCGCCTAAACCACCCGCACCCGCACCGCCAAAACCTCTACCACCGTCACCGCCAACGCCCTCACCGCGACCACCCTCACCTAAACCGCCCTCACCCGCACCGCCAAAACCTCTACCACCGTCACCGCTAACGCCCTCACCGCAACCACCTGCACCAGCAGCATCCTCAGCGCCACCAACACGTTCGCAGACATCGTCACCGCTGCAGCCCGTATCGGGATATTTTTTTCCGCGGTCATTGCCACCACCGTCACCAATACTCCTACCGTCGCAGCGTTCAGCATCACCGCCATTACCCTTACGACCGCAGCCTCCGATGCCGAGCCCGTCCCCAAGGTACTCTATATCAGTAATACCGCTTCCGGGTCCTTGCCCGCATCTATCGCGTCCTTCACCTATGTCCCCCTTCGCTACTTCCAGGTGGCCCCTACCATTGCCGCCATCGCCACAGCCGTTCAGTCCTGATACGACCGACGGTAGTGTTGAAAATCTTGAATATGGTAAGAGCCCTGGTGTACCCATCATTTATATCGTACATCGCTTGCATTAGGTTTAGCTTACTTCGTTCTTGTGACAAACTGGTTATCACAGGAACGCATTTGCTGTTGGAGCCCTAGGAGCGCACTCGCTGCAAACAATCTTCTTTTGATGTATGTGTTCAGGTTGTAGAACGGCATGTATAGGGAGCGAGTCAAGAGATGAGCACTCGCCCCGACCTTGCTGCACGAACACTTTGTCCAATCTTTCCCGCGCTTGGCGCGGTCAAGTGGGACATAAACGTGCACGCACTGAATCGACATGCCCGAGGGAATATGCCTGGGGTACACATTTGCGACCAATCAATCGTATCCGAGCACCTGTGCACACTGCCCTGGTTGGCCTCCACGATAACACGCACGCGCACCTCTGGTGACCTTCACATCGCTCCATACATCCCTGCCATCCACACCTCGCCACATCTATTTGCGACCTCCTTCATAATGCAGTCGGAGGGTGTAGTGACCCACGGGCCGTCTTGGCGCGCAGCAATACCTACCGCGCCTTGCACGGGGCACCCTCACTCGCTTGGGACAACGACCTGGCACTTGATTCTCAGGCGTGGGCCGCAAAACTGGCCAGCAGGGGCTGCTCGAAGGACCACGACTTCAGTGTGCCGGTCGGTGAGAACATTTTGGCCCTGATTGAGGTTCCGAAGCCAGACAACGCATGTGCCCCGGGAGTGGAGGGCTGGTACAGCGAGATCTCAGCGTACAACTTCAACACCGGCAAACCCTTCACTGACAACTATAAAAATGGTGTGGGTCACTTCACACAACTGGTGCGTTGCTGCGTCTATATGCTCGGGGCTTCTGGTAAAAAAAGCTGTTGGGAAGTGGGCAGATGGGCCAACTCTTCCTGACGGGTAAACTTCTCCCATAGGAGGTTGGGGGAGGGAGGGTGGGAGAGGAATGTGCTTGAAACAGAAGATCCTAATAAACCTGAAGCTGGAACGGGGATAGGAACAGAGCTGATGCACGGATCACATAGCGCTATTTGGGTCGAGGATGGCAAGAACATATGTGACTAGCTAAGAGAGCATCTCGCACCAGCTACCTGTATACAGCGTTGTACATGTACGGCGTAAGCATGTGTGTTTATGACCGGCTGTTAGGCACTTTGATGGATGTGTTTGACAATTATTCAATTTTTGTGCGGACAGGTTTGGAAGGCCACTAGCAGAGTGGGCTGCGGCGCCGTCGTGGTTGGTTTCCCCGTCGTGTCTCCCTGGGGTTACAGAATGTCGGGCGGCTGCAAGGTGGTGGTGTGCAGATATATGCAACCCGGCAACGTCGCCAATGACAACGTCTATATGGCCAATGGTACTATGGGTTTGGGCAGGGCAGGAAGGGAACTTCAGGGGAGCAGCGCATTACGTACACATCTCCGTACTGTATCCCATATCTGTTTGTGATACGGCGACCACATCAACCCCATTGATGAGACACTCTGACCATGATGACCTCACTGACAAAAGTGTTGACGACCTCCTCCACAGACACTATGTCCACTTGTACCATACATAAGACACCATCATGAGTTTCCTCACAGGCAGCCTCACCACAAGGTTCCTACCTGTCTGTCTGTCCGTTTACATCGCAGTGTTACCGCCATTGCAGTCGGGGCCATTGTCACCGCTGTGGGCCTAGTCACCAGCTCCTATTCAGTCACGTTTCGGAAGTATGTGCTGGGCGCGCCAATGAGGATCTCGTGGCACAGATTTGCAGTCTCTTACCTGACAGGCAGGCGTATTTAAGGTCAGGTAGACGGTAGATGGGCACAGTTAGATACTGAGAGGTTGAGGTGGGAGGCAATTCAGCGAAAAGGTGGATTGAGATAGGAGGGGATTTGAATAAGGCCCACGCTTGGCCAGGAAGCTGCTTGGATGATTTAAAATGTCTAGATGAAGCAGCACGTCTTACTGCGCCCAGGGTCGGGCAAACTGGGCCACAATGCCCCGACCGGTTCATGTTGTTGCATACACGATGCAGGAGGCTGAAACCCGCGTGCGTGCGATATTGCGACCATTCGCTTCTGCGCGCCTAAAGGGTTTTTGGCATTTGATCGTTTTGGTGGCATTTGCAAAGCTGCAAAGTGGATCAGTTTCGGTCGTCATTTGCGTGGCGCGCCGTAACTATTTTTGAAGGTGGAGTAGAGGGGAGTAGATGAGAAGAACAAGAGCGAGAAATCGACAAACTGCTAGGAGTTCCCACGCCGTGGGCCCAACGCCTAATATGAGGATGGTTTGTATGCATCAAGTAGTCGTCGGGGATGAAGCTACGCTGGTGGCTCTTATTTTGTTGAAGCTCATCTTCGCGACGATGTAGGACTCACAAACCACTCTAGTCGTGTTATCGTGTCACTTAAGGTAGGGGCCCAGCGGGTGCATGTGAAACACTTCACGGACGCCACTCACTCGTGCTGATGGCCGATTCTGGTTGCCAGGTTAATTGTCGTTGCAGCTGCAGACGGTATTCATGTGGCGGGTTGTCCAAGCATGGTTGTGCGCTTGTTGGATGGTACATCGAAACGCTGATAGGACCGCTGATGGAAACACGCACGTACGGATATAATTCACTTGATTTAATTTGATGGTGGACGATCCTTTTCCGGTTCTGGTATTCTACGGACTCGTGTTCCTTACTGAATGCTGCGAGGACAAACGGAGAAGAGGAGGGCGCTGTGAGCTTGGCTTTAATCGTGCCGCCGTGGTTCTGAGTTGGTGACGGAGTGGACGCAGGAAGATGCGCATCCCGTGGCAGCCGCTGTACCTGATTTGTACAGTGGTGATACATATGCCGGCCTTTTTGCCATGACCTGTGCACAGCCCACTACGCAGGTTATGTTTCGCCTTGTGGAATTGGCGAGGATTTTTGGAATACTATTATGGGTTCTTCTATCATATGGTCTATACGGAGATTTGGTCGACCGCGTGTGAAGGTTAGTTACCAGCACCCGTGTCTGACTTCGGCTGGGGGACGATAGTCACTGGATTTCGGTTTTCGATGTATTTTAAGCGTTCGGTAAATCTCAGCACATTTTACCGTCGCTGCTCCTCGTGTCTTTTGTTCATGTCTGCCATTTACCATTTAGCCTGCCCGCGTTCGAACGGGGCCCCTTTCTACAATTTTATTGTGTGGCGGACGTCCAAGCGTTATACCTAAGATATACAGTTCTCCCCGAATCGCACAATTCACACCACGTTCTGGGGTCGACGGAACGGTGGGTGTGGCACTGTGTACATCACTACTGTCTTTTATACATCACATTTAGTCCCGTGCAGATGGTCACGGATCATTTTCTGACTGTAAGGACACCTACTAGGTTGTCGGCACGTTGCGAATAATTGGACAGGGCCATAGGTCTGGCGAAACGGCAGAACATGGGACGTGACATGTGCACTTGCATGAACATGGGTGCACATGAACATTCAAGGGGGTGTGCAGCCGAGCAAGGACACAGGAAACGGAACGAAGGAAACAAACGGGAGCAGAAATACCCGAATCCAATAGAGAAGAAACCGCGAAAATGTGAGCTGGCTCACCAAGCAAGTCACCGCCTGGGGATCGCGAGTCCGTTTTTGGAGTCGGGCACACGGGCCTCAGGTGATCCTCATCAATCTCCAGCACCTTCATCCCAGCCTCTTCCGAGCCGAGCTATTCCACGCGTTATTACATGCCCTGCATTGAGTCATCTCATCTCCTGCCCATATCCCCCTCCCCCCGCCTGCGCTTGTACCTGATACCGTGCAATCTTTCTGAAGGTCTTCAGCCTTTGGTGCGAGTGATAATGCTTCAAATTATGCCGTTGTTGCAGTCACAAGGAAACAGAGAAGATCAGTAGTCCGGTTATTGTGGAAACGTTGGCTTACATCATTGGTCTGTCCACTTACTCCCCTTATTCCGTGCCACAGTGCTACGAACACACAACCGTTCTATCCCGACTGCTGTCCAGGCGCATCAGCTTCCCTGACCTTCAGCTGTACGAACGGCACCCTGCAGCACCTACCACCGATTGCTTCCATTCCGGAAACATCCGCATCCTTAGGCGCTGACGCAGCATTATGCAGCATTGTGCCAGCATGTGTCATGCTTATATTTGTGTCATAGCTTAGTTCAGCCGACGGCAAAACGACCTCTTCCGTGTTACAGCTCCAGCTCTCGGCGCAACTTGCCAAGCAGCCGGGCCCCGTAGAATCCTCGGTAGTGTGCGGGCAGGGCAGTCAGCTGCGAAAGGGCCTGGTCCGCGGCCCGATCCGCCTCCTCAGCCTTTCGGGGCAGTCAGGGGGGGAAGTTTGAATGGTCAGCGCCACGCGGAGTTTCGGGTATTGGGGGTCGAATGCGAAGGGTAAGGGCATGGGTGATTGTTGGGGCTGCAGAGAAGGGGTGATCACCGTTTCGGGAACGCGCGCAACGGGCGGCACCCAGCTGGGGTTGAACGCCCAGGAGCATGCGGGCAACGAAAAAACGCCCTGCCACGTCCCGTCCGTCCGAATGAACCCACCGACCGCCATAGCTGTGCTGCGTACCTGTACGAGATCTCGGTTGCCGTACAAATCTTTGCGGTGGTAGAACTGGGGGAGGGGAATTACGGAGCACGGCGCGGGGACATGAACTCACTGCAAGACACATAAAGATGAACATGCCATGTATGAATGTTTGGGCGGGCCCGAACGGATGGGCTTTGCTTCACGGCGAGGTCCTAATGGCGCCAGGGCCCCCCCCAACGACGCTGTTTACAAGAGCCCTCCCAACAGCCAACCCTCGGTGTTTAGCCCCTCTCCCCCAAAAATCAGGATTCCGACCTCCGGTGCCAGGTGCCTCCAGAAGGCGTTGACGCTGATGCTCATCTCGGAGCCAATGGTGGTGACGTGGTGAAACCAGAGGCTCGGCAGGAACAGCACATCCCCCGGGCCCAGATCCGCCACCATTGGGGGTGGGCAGTCCGCAAACCTGAGACGTACGACAGAGCAGGAGCAGGAAGTCACGGATAGTGAAAAATTTACAACGATACCGTCCACTGTGCGTATAAGTGGACGGTAATTTGCCATGGCATCACGTTGAGTGGCTAAAGAGCTGAAGAGCGCGCGCTGCAGAAACTGGGACTGGAAGCAAAACGGGCTGTCAAGTGGCCTATTTGAGGACTCGGTGGTTGTGTTGATTGTGCCATTGACACTAACAGAGGCAGAATGGAGAAAAGGTTGGTGCGTCGGAAATGGAGGTGGGGAGTCAATACAGCAGAGGAAAGGTCAGCTCGTTTTTCGACCATCTTCACATCTCGATAAGGTTGGTGCTCTCAGATCGGCCAGCGGGATATTGGTGCATGTTCCTTGACACGCAGTCCCTTTCCTTTCCGCACCTGTGGCGAATGTTTACCCAGTCTTAGGAACGCACCCTTGCCCCTGCTCCTGCTCCTGCCCCTGCCCTGCCCCTGCCCCTGCCCCTGCCCCTGCCCCTGCCCCTGCCCCTGCCCCTGCCCCTGCCCCTGCCCCTGCCCCTGCCCCTGCCCCTGCCCCTGCCCCTCCCCTGCCCCTGCCCCTGCCCCTGCCCCTGCCCCTGCCCCTGCCCCTGCCCCTGCCCCTGCCCCTGCCCCTGCCCCTGCCCCTGCCCCTGCCCCTGCCCCTGCCCCTGCCCCTGATCCCTCCACTAACTGTATGAGCACGGCAGGCCTCTGATTACAAACGAAGTGCGCCCGAAATAGCATATAACCCACTTTTGAAGATAATAAAAGTTCCAAATACCCATAAGGCGCCGCTGCCCTTACCCGTACCCGTACCCGTATCCCGCACACATGCACACGCACACGCAATGTGGTTGCTCCCTCCTTAGGTCTTCGGGAACTGCAAAAGGTCGTCATGGGCCCGTACAAGTCCTCGCGGCTCAAGAGCTGAGATGCTGCATCCGGTGGTGCTGCGACACCAGCCGAACCGAATCCCGCCCCCCCCCCGGCAGCGGGCCCCCCAACGCCACGCAGCCCTACCTAGGGTACAACCGCAGGTCCGGGCAGTGCAGGCGGGTAATGGGGGAGGAGGAGCCCTCCACGTGGAGTGCGTCGTGGCAGGCGGGCGGCCACAACAGCACGCGCTTGGTGCCGCGGACCTGACAGCCAAAGGGATTATTCGCATCTCGTTGTGTGCAGCGCCGAAGAGTGCGTAATTGACTGCTCCATACACGAACGGGGGGGGCCCGGGGCTTGTGAACCGCCCGGGGATTTGTACGTGGGAAATAGAACGCGCAAGCCCCACGCGTGGGTTGGTTAGGATTATCCCTTACTCTTACCTCTTCCCTCCACACGCACACACACACACACACACACACACACACACACGGCATTATCTTAACTGCCACTATCACCACCGTTACATAACCATCATTATCCCCACCAACACATCACTATTGCCCCCACCACCTTCGTCCCCAGTTTCCGGCCGCACACCTGCTTCCTCCTTTGTGTTAGTTGTTAGTTGTTAGTTGTAATGACCGACTTTTTATCTGCTTGTCATTTCCTCAGGCCGCCGCCCTTTTTTCCCCTACCTGCACCAGCAGGTTATCCATCACGTCGTAGTGGGTCCACAGCACCAGCCCGGGGGAACTCATCCTCAGGACGCTGCTGTGCAGGCTGGCGGGGTCGAACAGAGGCGGCAGCGTCAGGTCCGGTGCCAGGGAGGGGAAAGACGCGGCAAGGTTGGCAGGCTCCTGGGATTCGGGTGAGAGGGCGGGAAGGGCTCCTGTCATTTCGCAGGTCAGCAGCGTGGAGAGGCTGCTGGTTGGGGTGGGCCCAATTCGGCGCATCTGCCATCGGAACTGCAATCGTGTGGATTGGGAAGAAAGGAGATCGGGTGAACGCAGAACCAAACACACACACACACACAGATATATATACAAGCATGCCCATATACAAACACACACACACGCACGCGCGCACATCATCTACATCCTCCGCCCCTCTTGTATCGGTGCCCCACGGTCGCAATTCCGAGAGGGCCCCACCCTGCGCGGATTTTCGCCGATGCTCCTTAGATAGAGCACCTCGGGACCATCTCCGTACTGCTCGCCGCGAGGAACCAGCTCAGGCCAGCAGCTGCCGGCCTCTCCTTCCACCGGGGCATCAACTCCATCTCCACTTCCTGCTCCTGCTGCTGCTGCTGCTGCTGCTGCTGCTGCTGTGACGGCGGCGCCGGTGTCGGCGTCGGCGGCAGTGGTGGTGGGCGGTACGCCGGCCATCCTCGCCACGAGCTCCTCCAGCGACATGATGCGGAAGGCGAAGTTCTTGTGTACGAAATCCAGGCGGCCGTTCGGCTCCCGGCTGACGTGGACACTTACCTGGCAGCAGCCGGTGCGGGGTCAGACCGAAATGGTACGGGCGGCGGGGGGCGGGACAGAGATAGAGAGAGCGTGTGTGTGTATGTGTGTTGGTCCCCACAGCGGTGGAGGAGTTCTCGCGCGGGATCGCAATGCAAAGGACGTGCCACGCCAATCTGCGCCATACTGCGCTGAAGCCGTGACGAGCCGTGAGGTGCGGTGGGGCTGTGCTGGGTCACGTCTTCCGGACGCATCAGCAGTTCACATTTGCAATCCAATATAAGCTCGTCGAACGACCACGTCTTATTTCGTCTGGAGCGCATGTCTGTACGTGTTCGTGCAGCAGTGGGGGGAGATAGAGAGGGTACACGTGCGCGCGTTGGGAGTATTGCACCTTTGCAGACCACCCAGCAACCCCCCCCCAGTCACCCACCAGCGTTGACTTGGCGGCGGGCAGGCTCATGAGGTACTCCGGGGTCCACAGCCCAGGGGCGGGGCCCAGATCTAGACCTGCCGGCGGGGCGGGGAATGGCGAGGGGGGGGGGCGGGTTATGGCGAAAGTGCGAAAACTGCAGCTGAAGGCCAGAGCTGTAATTTGGCGGTGGGAGGAAGGCGAATCGACGCGGCCTGGTGCTGCATTTGGGGAGTGCTGCGGACGGGAGAAGGAAGGGGCAGGTCCGTCAGGTCGTAAATTTTTAAGCCTTTGCTTTTTAAAAAGAGGTTTGTTAGTATTTTGTGTCATAACTAAAAAATAAAATAAATGCAGTAAAACCACCAGTTAAGTAGTCGTGCATGATGATTGGTACACCTACTTCTTTAGCACATTGAGTGCATTTTATATACTATACTATAAAGTTATATTACATTATAGTATATATATTTATTTTTTAACGGTAATGGTGGTAGATTCTGTTGACGTCATGAATACCTAAGCCGCTGGTGTCGGCGTGTCACCGCTGGATGCCGACACAACTTAGAACCACAGCACCCAAACACCCACACGGGGGTTACTATCAAGAGGCCCATCACCACCCCCTCCCCTTCCGCGTAATGCCATTGGGACCGTCCCTCGCGTATGGCTCCGAAACCACTCCCTTCCCCACCCACAACCTCCTATCCCTTACCTTCCAGGACGACAGGCTTGCGACCTGGGCTAATGTCCCGCTCAAACGCCTCCCGGGTTTGCACTCCCCTTACCCGCCGTACACGAGGCAGCACGTCGTACGGCTGCTCGTACCAGCGAGGTCCCGCCGGTCCGTTCGCCAGTGCAGGTGATGGCGCATTCGTATGCGGCTGGGCGATATCGGTTGCGATGCCGCCAGTCCCGGTGGCACTGGCGGTTGCAGTTGCCGTGCTGTCGTTTGCGGTGTTAACTCCAGGAGGGGATGCTCCCGTGATGATGTTTGTGTTTGTGTTAGGGGTGGCGCTTCCGGATCTGCCGTCTGATGATGTGGCTGTCGCCACGGGCCGGCACTCGATGTCCATAACGATGTGTCGAATGCGGGGTGCGTACCTGCGTGCATGAGGACATATGGGGGCCGCGCAAGGGCAGGAACTCAAGTGGGTTGGGAGGGGGGAGGGCGAGGGGGGAGGGCGAGGGGGGAGGGGGAGGGGGGAGGGCGAGGGGGGAGGGGGAGGGGGGAACTGCTAAGGTAGTAGGAGGCGTGGGAAAGCCGGAAGGGGAGCGGAGATCGGGAAGCGGTCGCGTATCAGGTCATCGGGTGAGAGAGCTGCGGGGCACCCAGTGAAGCCGGAGGCGGATCATGAGGCAAGCAGCAGGGGCCCTCGAAAAATACACTTTTTTCCTGAAGCAGCTGCGACGTTGAGGCCGCCGCGGCATATTCATGCCCCAGCTCCATCCCCATCCCCATCCCCCTATTCACAGCATGGGAGCACACCCGAGCCGCCGCATGAGCTCCCACACACGGCGCATTTCCCTCTTCTTGCCTCCACGCCCCTGTTAAAACATGAGCGTGCCAATACACCTGCTGTGCCTCCCCTTCTTCCCCAGCCCCACCCCTTTGTCGTATGCGCCCGTGAGAGGGTGCCGCCGCCGAGCTCCCTTGCGTGTCGCCATCACCCCCCGTCTTCCGCTGACCTCATCCCGTCCTCCCCCCCTCTCACCACTTCACCCTCTCTACGTGATGCAGCCGTAACTGCCAGTCCCTCCCCGCCGCCACGGCCAGTCGCCTCAGCTCGTCCATGGTGTCGTTCAGCCACTGGGCCTCCTCACTGTCCGTCACGTTGTGGTGCAGGTGCAGCCACCCGCCTGGGGGCAATCATCCGGTACGGCGGTCGTTATTTGGTTTCCTAACCGATTAACTTCTGCAACGATCTGATTCATGGAAAGCCGAAGCGAGTAAGGGAGTAAAGGGCGGAGGGGGCACCCGAGGCCACACCCCCACCCGCCTGTAAACCCAGCTCACCCGGCCACCGTTGAACGTGTCCCCACTCACCGGTATCGGGTCTCAGCGCCCGAATGGCCACCTCCCATCCGCCCCGCGATGATGGCAGCAGCCCCAGCAATACACGGTCCGCCACTCCCACCGGCGCCCCCAGCCGGCAGTCCCCTGCCAGCACCTCACAGCGGCTGGACACCGGAGCAGCCGCGGCTGCGGCGGCTGCCTTGGCGGCCACGCCGGTGGCGGAAAGGGCGGCGGAAAGGGCGGCTGCGGCTGCCGGCAGGGGTGGCTGTTGCAGATTGCGGCGGAGGGCCTCCAATGCGTGCGGGTTCCACTCGCATGCGTATACCTGTGCATATGTGTACGTGTGAAGCAGGGGTTGAGAGTAAGAGAGAGAGCGTGTGTGTGTGTGTATGTGTGTACGTGTGCGAGTGTGTATGTGTGTATGTGTGCGAGTGTGTGTGTGTAGAATATAAACGCACGGAAACCAAAACTTCTCCTCTTCTCCCCCCACCCGGGCCTTATCTCCCCCGCTTTCCCACTCCCAAGCTTCGCTCTCCCTCCCCCTCTCTGTACACGTACCCACCTTCGCCACTCCCGCCACCACCAGTAGCGGCAACGTGTAGTAGCCAATACCGCTGTACAAATCCACAACCGTCTCGCCAGCGGCCCAGCCCGGCTGGCCGCCGCTGACCGCTGCCCTTGCGGCTGCCGCTGCTGCTGCCGCCGTTGTTGCCGTTGCTGATGCAGGTGGGGGTGGGGGTGGTGCGGCTGGCCCCCGTGCTGCGCTGATGAGTCCGCGGCCCCAGCCCATGCGTGTCCGCTCCGTGACATTGCCTGATGAGAACATGCAGCGGGTGACATCCAGGTGGAAGGTGACGCTGCCTTCGCGATGCGCCACCCAGCCGTCGGAGCCCAGCAGCAGAACCGCACGGCTGTCCCGGGTGCCTGGATCACGTGTGTGTGTGTGTGTGTGTGTGTGTATGGGTGGGGAGAGCGCGGGAATGTGAGCGGGGATACATGGAATCCGAGATCCACTGACAGCAAGATCAACATATTTAAATCCATCAAGTCGAGAAACCCCGGGTCGCGTGCTTCCCCCCCCCCAAACCCCCCCAAACCCCCCCAAACCCCCCCAACCAACCACCACCATTGCTGCATTGGACCACCCCCCCACCTCTACTCCGGGCATCAGCCAATACGCCTCCCCCGCTCCTACCTGTGTTTGCAACCGCTGCCTGCCTAGCCAGCCGCTTAACGCCCAACGCCTCCGCTACTGCCCGCCACAGCGGCAGTAGCACGTCCGCCCCTCCCGCCGCCACCGCCGCCATCGCCGTCACCCAGCCCGGGTGCGCCAGACTGCCCGCCGGCAGCAGCACCAGGTCCCCCAATCGCTCCCAGCGGGAAGGCAAATCGGCAAGCAGCTCCGAAACCAGCGTCGCCGGAACGTTTGACAAAGTAGCCGCGGACGCTGCAGTTTCGGTTTCGGTTTCCGTTGCAGTGGTTGGGATGGCGGTTGTGAAGCGCAGCAACGCGGCGACAGAGTCTCGGAGGCGTTGCGCCGGGCTGATCGGTGCTTTCGTGGAGGAGGGCAGATGGGCGCGAAGCAGCTGCAGAGTGGGCAAAGAAATGAGACACACACCGGATATATTATTATATTTTTTGTTTTGTTTTAAACTTTTTTTGTAAAATTTTCACATGTGACATTTCCTTGCATCTAAAAACACGTACTAGTACAAAGACATTCAAAGGAAATGCGGCGGGTGAACACAGAGAGGCGGGCGGGGAAGATACGGCATATCACATGATCGTACGACAAACACCATAGACACGGCGGATGGTTTCTTAACCAGGCCCATTCCCCCGTACGTGAGAGTACATCCGGGCCTTCACCCACACAGGCGTCCTGTGCATACCTGCGCCTTCGTCCGTTGCAGAACCGCCGCTAAATGTGGGCCGGCGCCGCCGACACCCGCCGCCGGCGTCTGCGCCGCCGCTGCCGCGACTGCGACCGCGCCGTCCGTTATCGGCAGTAGCACCCACTGCGCCACTCGGTCTCGTGACGGCAACGCCCTGGCAACATCATCGCCGTCGTTGGAAATGTCCTCCCCGCCGCCACTATCACCGACGGCCGCTGACGGCGCCGCCGCCACCACGCCGCCGCGGCGGTGCATGTCCAGCATCCCAGCTGCCTTCAGCGCGTCCTTCACCGCCTTTGCCTCCCGCGACGGCACGCTGATCACCCAGCCCGGGGCAGGTGCTGATTGCGGAGAATGGCCGTCGCCGCCACCACCTTCCCTGCCGCCGGCCGCTGCTTCAGCGTTATCCTTCACGTCCGCTTTGATCCTGGACTTTGGCACGGTTGCGGTTGGGGCGGTTACGGTTACGGCTGTGGTTGGGGCGGTTATGGTTGCGGTTGGGGCGGTTACGGTTACGGCTGCGGTTGCAATTGCAGTTGTAGGCGAAGCTGACGCTGCTATACCAGATGCAGAAGAAGAAGAAGAAGACGCACTTGCATCTGCGGGGTGGGGGAGGGCCCCGACCGCCGGCGTATGAACCTTCGACACAGCGGCGGTGGCGGCGTCTTGCGATTCTTCAGCTGCGCCTTGCGTACTCTGGCTGCTGCTGCTGCTGTTGCTTCCCTCACCATCACGTTGACAGCGCTTGTTCGGCCGCGGCGGCGGTGGCGGCGGTGGCGGCTGCTCTTGCTGAAATGGGCGCTCCGCCGCCTCATGCGCCGTCAGCAGTGCGGCCTGCAGCGGCCCGGCACCTGCGAGCCGCAGTTCGAAGCAGCCGCCGAACAAGGTGCCAAAGCTGAAGCAGAACGCGCCGCCGCCCATCACGTACAGTGTGTCGTCCAGCACCTCAGCACAGTGCCGTATTGGTACGAAATCAGGGGGGGATGGCGGCGGTGCCGTGGCGGTTGCGCCGCCACTCCCAGCAGGTGGCACAGCTGCCGCCACCGTCGTTTCAGTCTCAGCCACCGTGTCCAGCGTGGCCCAGGCGTGTGAGCGGGTGTCAAACACATGCAGCTGGCGGTGGTGGTCCGTGGGGTAGCCCCCCACCAGCAGCAACAGTGGGCCCCAGCGGCTCAGCGTGTGACTGAAGCACGCCGGCGGCCGCACCGCCGCGGCTGTTCCGCCGTTGACGCTGCCGCCGCTATCGTGGCGCGGCTCGCAGCGATGCCAGACGTACGAGGTGAGATCCAAATAAAAGGTGTCGTCAAAATGCAAGCCGTATCCACACGTACCGCCGTGTACGTACATGCGTCCGGCGGCTGCGGCAGCGGCTGGGCGCGCGGCTGCGGCACCTGGAACCCAGCACGCGGCATGGGACTTGCGAGGGCTCGGCACGTCGGACCCGCCAGCCGGCGCAACCTGCTGCCAGCGCCAACCGCTGGCGAGTGAGGCGCTGACACTGACCCATGGGTCACGACTGAGCACCCACGTGTCGTCCAGAACAGCGTCGGCGTTTCGACCGCCGAAGACGACCACGCGCCAGCCGTTCAGCGAATGGCGGCGGCCGCTAGCGGCAGAGGCGGCGGCGGGGGGGTGGCTGCCAGCTGTCCCCGTCGCCACTGCGTTCAGCGGCGGTACAGATACCGCTGAGTGACGGTACCGGCCTGGGAAGGACGAGTGGCTGCCGAGCGCGCCGGAGGTGGTGTTGGAATCCACGGACGGCTGCAACTGGATCCAAGATCTTGCCTCGAGATCCAGTATCCAAACATCCGCCAAAGCGTCGACGGGGCTCGTCCGTCCTCCAATAAGTACGACATATCCGTCGCCGATGCCAGCCGCAGTATGGCCCATGCGGGGGGGCGGCGCCGTGCCCTCCACGTCGAGCGCCTCCCAAGTACGGCGGCGAGTGTCGTACACAAGGACATCGCTACGGCGCGAATGTGCGCCGCCGCCACCGTATCCACCCAGAAGGTAAATACAGTGGTCATGTACGGCACTGGCGTGGCCCCAGCGTGGTACGGCCTCGTCCACACCGGCCTGATGCAGAGTGGACATGGGACATGGACATGGCTCTTTCCCGTACATGTATACGACACCTTCACCGTCGCGACACTAGAGGTATGACGGTACGGCAGGCGATAACCAGGGACGTTAAGATTGCGGACTTAAGATCGCACCTCCTGGCGTCTTGAGAGTTTGCTGCCACTCAGGCTGATGACATCGGGGCGTATTAAGTGCGGACGGTTAAGGTGCTGCCTTCGCCTTTGGGCCCACGTCTCCCCCCTTCACACACACACACACACACACACACTGACCTGACCCAAACACACCGGCACAACGGGCCGCCACCGAAGGCACCCGCTGCGATCCGCGGCACACGACACGGCTCGTGCTGAAGGACAAGCCGTAGGGGCAGCTGCGGTCGCGGCGGTAGTGCTGCCCGCGTCGCACAGGACGCCGACTTGCGCCCGGGCGCCGGCCCCGCCGCTGAGCCCCCGCCCTCGAGCAAGGCGGATTTCTAGTGCCCGAATGCGCCCCAGCACCCGAACCTGCCGCAACTTCAAGGCCTTCAGCGCCGGCTCCGAAACCGCAACACGGCCGTCGGCCAAGCTGTCGGCGCGCCGTCGCCGCGGCAGTGCCGCCGTGGCCTGCACGCGCCCCGCGTCGCCATTCGCCGCAATAGGTGGCGCAATGACCGATGGGTCAGTGCCTACAGCGTACCGCTGGCGGCGCACTGGCGGCACCGCATTGGCTTTCTCGTCGCGAGTGATGGCCGCCCCCACCGATAAGGACAATGGCGACGTGGAGGGCTCTCCAAGGACCAGGAAAAGTTCCTGTTCAAACCGCCGAATGCGATCCAGATTCTGTTGGAACTTGTCGTTCGCAAGTCCCACGAGGTACGTCAGGTAGGCGTCCGGTACTAGTACGATGCCTGCATCTGCGACGGGGACTTCGAGCCGCAATGAGCAGCGCACACCCACCTGGCGGGGAGGGGTTGGCGGGGATTGGGCCGGCGGGGCAGCACACACATACACACATGCACGCACGCATGATTTCGTGTCCTGCCAGACCAGGTCAGGAGGTCATGCAGTGGCATATGTGCATGCAAAGGCAGCTGACGAGCAGCGGGGGTTGGGACAGACGGCACCGGGCGGCATTGCGGTGCAGTACTTCGTACATGTGACCACCCCGAGAGTCCCGCAGTCGTATAAGGCCCAAGGCCGTCCGAAGCCCTCGCCGACTTTGAGCTGTTCGGATTCCCTTCCTCGTCTCACTCACCATGACGCGCTTGCCTCCGGACCCAAGGGTCAGTCCGCTCTCCCGGAAGCCCGCAGCGCGCGCCGCCCCCAGCACCCGCTGCCCCATCGCCGCGCTGTTCGCCTTGGGGTGCAGGTTTGAGGACCGCCAGTGGGCGGTGGCGATGGCGGTGGCGGTGGCGGTGACGACGACGGTGGCGGTAGCGGTGATGCAAATGATGTCAGCTGATGCGCCATGGAAATCTTTTCAGTGGAAAAGGTGCACCACTCAACAGCCGTACTTCCCCCGATCTTAACGCGGAATAAGGCCTCGTGAAGATCACTCAGTCCGCCGTTCCCCGCCCCGTTCTTTCGTCGGCGCTTTGCGGCAGCTAAGGGCATAGGCATAATGACCCTAAACAGGGCCGACCGAACGGATCGACCGAACAGCTGCCTCCGTTTGCACCAAGAGCCTTCCCAGGCATCAGCCCCCGTCCCTCGCTACCAGATTGGCTCATTCCTACACAGGGCCCCTCTTTCCTCGTCTGCCTGCCACTTGCTTAGGGAGTCCCGGGCCCCCCCCTTACTACCCCCCCTTCCGTTCCCTCCCACCTGCGTACCCATGAGCTATTTATTTCCTTTAGCATTAACTTGCGTTTCTGTCACCTCCAGTTTCTGTTTATGCAGGCGATGCATAGCTTTGCTCATCTCAAGCCCCTCCCTGGAACCCATCCGCGCACCTCCAGCGCCAGAATGAAGGGCTCGAACCTGAACACCAGTCTGTCACCCGACACACACCGAGCATGAATAGCCGAGATCACCTCCTGCGTGGCAATTAATCGGCAACATTTCCAACAGGAGTAGCAGCACCACCACCATGACCACCACCATGACCAGCCATACAGCAACAAAGCAAAAGAAATGGCAACAGTAGCTGCTGGGCTTCCTTCCACCATGTGGGCACACCGCCGTGAAGCCTCTCCCCCCGTTCTTACCCGCCCAAACGCCAGTCCCCTCAGAAACCCCAGATCCAACCCAAAAAACGAGATACGGGTTCCAAACGCAGCCGTGGCATCCGGACCCCTTCTTGGCTCTACCTGAGTCGGGAATGCCCAAACCCCCCCAACAACTGACCTGCGGGTCGGCCGGGTCATGGCTGGCATACACCCACTCGCCCCCCTTCTTGCCGCCCGCACGGCTCTCCGTCGTGGGCTCCCCAAACACCGTGATGCGGCCCGAGCAGCTGCTGGTGGTGTACACGGCCGGGTGGGTGTTGATGCGGGCCACCAGGTCCGCGACCGGGGCGTCTACACTGCCCTTGCGGGACTTGTCACCTGCGGTGCGGGGAACCCGCCCCAATGAGTGTCAAGAACGGCTACGCTGCACCTCGCACATGCGACCAGATGCGGAAGAGGCAAGGAGAGGGGTGTAAGCCCGTTATACGGCATATAAGAATCCGCCCAATCTCTGCAGAAATGCAACAAGTGCGGGCTGCATTGGTCGTGCACCTGGGTAAGCACCAACTCGCACACACCCTGACGCGCCTCAAGAAGCTCCCTACGCCTGGAACGCGCGCTCTGCGTCATGTCCCGGTGCCTTCCTCCCTGTGCTCGGTGCTCCCGGTGCCTTCCTCCCTGTGCTCGGTGCTCCCGGTGCCTTCCTCCCTGTGCTCGGTGCTCCCCCCTTCTATGCGGCCATACACCTGGCAACCTCATCCCTAAAATCACCTACCGCAGTCCGCCTGCAGCTCGGAAAGAGCCACCGCCTTGCGCTGCTGGAAAGCGTCAAGGACCATGGTAGGACGCCGATGCTGCTTCTGGAAAAGCACGGGTGACTGAGATGCTGCTGGTGCTGGTGCTGGGTGCTGGTGCAGGCAATAAACAGATGTATTCGACGGCGCCTACCGTGGCGTAGAAGCCTCCCCGCGTGATCGCCACAGAGGCAGATCAGGCTCAGCACGTCAGCCGTCGCGTCCTACACTGCTAGGGTGCCCTGACTTTTAGAACCGCATGGCGCGGCGTCCAAAAGGAATGTGATGTGATGTGACCTGTCGGCAGCTCTCTCCGTTAACTAGCTACCATATCGCTTACTGTGATACACCGAACATTGACGGTTCAGCGCTGAAGGCCCAGCATGTCCTGCGGGCCAGCCCAGGTCGACAGACGGCATAGGGGGGGGGTCGTAAGGGTCTTATGTTTACTCGTTGGTTCCTGCTTCTCCTGCTTCTCCTGCTATCGATGAAGATCATGGAGTCCGCCCCAACAACACCATCTTGAACTCCTCCTACAGGCGCACACAGAAGGTGCCACGGACTGTTCTGCCCCGCGACGCAATTTTGGAAGACGCGCGCTGAGCAGCGCACCTGCAGCTGCTCAAGGCGCTTTCGACCCTCACTGAGGTGGAACTTGATCGCCTGTCGAGGTCCAAAAAAGGTGAGGGAGGTAGGAGGCACGAAAGATGAAGGATGAATGCGAGGAAGAGGCAATCAAATGAACAGCCCTGCCTCAGGTTCCGAAGGGTGCGGGGGAAGGGGAGGGGCAGCGGTAGCGGCAGCGACAGCGGCAAATACACGGTGCGGATTTCATGTGGCATATTGCCACTGCCATCAACAACCTGGCAAGAACGTGTGGAGGCCGGCTTTCCAGCAAAGAGCAGATGGCAATTTCCAAAATCGCAGGGACCTTCGATTCGAACATGTAGGGTTTGAATGTACCTGTCCAAGCCATGCAGTCGTGACAAGGCGGGACAAATGATGGGCAAGGGTGATGAGGATGAGGAAAATGACACGTAGGTTAAGATGCATGACCCGGCAGTGCCACCCGCGCAAGTGACGTCTGGCAGCTGATTCGAGAGCCGCCATGCATGTGTCCTTAACGTGCTTGACTCGTCTTTTCTTTTAGCAGCGTTTCCTCTTCTGGTATCTTCTTTCCAAAGTTACCCCCACGGGCTCCTCGTACCCTGCCTCAGTCCTAAGCTCGCCGACTCACAGCCGGTCGCTCTGACGGCGCCGGCGGCTCTACTGCCCCGGCCCTATCCCTGATCCCATCCGGTTGCCTTGTTACGGTACCTGCAAATCTGTGACGTCTTTCTGGGCCTCAAAATTGTCTCTGACCTCCTTGACAAGCTCCGCTGCGGCCGGGGTTCGTTGCAACAGGGAACGCGTGGTGTCTGAGCCGCTGGCAAGCAGAGTTGCCTTTAGGGTTGGCTATAGCTGTCACCGGTGCTGGAAGGTTATGTGTAACCACCACGATGTCGGCTGGTGCCAGCTTGAGATACATGTAATTGAATACTTTACTATTTTCATGGGTGACGAGGCACTGCTGTCAGTAAGATAGGAGTCTAGCCGGCCGCCGTTTGGAACAATGGTTCCACCGAAGGCGGAATGGTTCTGCCGAACTCCCATAAGGAATCTTCGCTAATTGCACTGAACCCATACATATAGCACAAAAACACCTATTTGCACCTTTTTGTGACTGTCGATAATACCTTACCCCTCTGCGGCTCCTTTCCAAGGCTCCTGCTTGCCCGGATATACTGTCGGTATAAGTTTAGTACTTGGGATCTATAAATGAAGTGGCGGAGGCTGTGTGGAGGCGACGCCGGCATACCGATAGCTGAGGCCGAGCCAGTCCTTCTGGAAAGGCTTGGTATCCAGGTAAAAAACCTCCGTAAAGTTGTAACGGAGGTAAGAATAAGTTTTGTCAAAAGCGGTTCTTTGTCATTAACTCGTAGGCCTAGCAGGTAACCAGGACTGCACCAGCATGGAGGTGCACGCTTTCTTAGGATCAGACAGCATTGGTCTTACATACCTACCATGTCCTTTAGGTTATTCACCCATTCGCCCGCAACTAGCCCGTTGTTGGATCTCGGTTCATGCCGGTTTCATGCTCGATCGCTGCAGTAACGGACATCATCAACGGAAAACGGCTTGCGATAGGTTGAAACTTGAAAACCCGAAAATTGAAACCTCAAAGCTCGCCGCATAATTGGAAATTTCTCGAAACTCGGATTTTCCCGAGTTTTACTTGTTTCGCCTTCACCTGTTTATTCACAGCCGGTCTGATGCGTCTGATGCTGTGGGCCCATTTGGCGCATCTAAACAGAAAAACTGCGTCACGAGGTTTTTCGTTACATCTCGTTGCACAATATTGTCCCAAGCGAGGTAATTGACATAGCTATGGGTCGCGCCGACGAGAAGCACCGAAGCAGACGCAAACACGGACGGTCAACCAAGGGCCCCGCGTCCACACCGATGACTCCCACGTAGGTAATTAACTCGAAAAGTGACAGCAAATGCGCACTATCGCACCCATACCTCCCCTGCTCCAGAACCACAACCATTCGCACCCATTGTGCCGTGTCGTGTCGCTTCTTATCGTGCTTGTTGGAACCCCCGTTAGCATTCACTTTATCAATCATGCAGGCCAGCATCTTTTTATAGTTCTCATGTCCGTACAAATGACCCACGAACATACATTTTCGCCAGAGGAATTAAATTGAATTTATGCTGATCAGTCGTACAGTCTAAGGCCACGTTCGGAGTCGTAAGGTATCAAGGCAGGCGGAATCGACTTACATCCACTTATGCCAGCTTATGCCCGGTAACTTATGTGGGAGTATGTAAGCACGCAGCCGGGCAAATTACTTATCTTGCGCAAACCGCAGGAAAGGGCCAGAAGATATGTCTGGACCGCAGACAGCAAGCTGAATGCAAATCCGAATATTTCACACGAGACCGCAGGACGCACCATGTCCCCCGGCATCTCCAGCAATATGGCGCCACAGTGTATTGACATTGCGAGCTTCGTTAAGCCCTGCTGAAATCAAAAGAAGAATGCAGTACGCCGCCCGTTTCCGGTGCACTTGTGCATGGTCTGCTTGCCCGCTACTTCTACATTGGCGGTTCGGAGCCCGGTGTGACGACAGCTACTTGATGACCAGACGTCTCAGGAACCTCGCGGCCTCAGGAACTGGGGGAACAATCCAAGGCAAACCACATTCACTTAAATTGTCCCAATGACGTGGGGTGTGGCATACCATAGTGGTTGCCTGCGCCAACCTTATGGTGCCATCGCCTTCCGCAAGTCGTACAGACTGCTGTGGAAACCGTGGTGCCAGGGCGACTGTTAGAAGTGCTTCAACCTGTACTGGCCTTAGTCTGTGTCCCACTGTTGAGGACGCACTTGTACTGAAGTTTAAGCCGCTTTCCTGGTTTCGTCTTGTAGCCCGGCGACCTGCTGGTAAGGCCCCCAATGGCCAGCCGGGTGCCTGACCATGTAGTCCATGTTGTATTGGGCTTCAGACCCGAACGGTCGAGCCAGTGGATCAAAACGAGCCCAACGCTCCAGCGGAAATACCAGGAACCGAAGAACCCCCCCCCTAGCCCAGCGAAGGTCACCCCGTCCCAACAGGCTGTGTAAGCCCGGCTGGCGGAAGGAACCCGGGAACCCCGCCGCGACGAAAGGCAAGCAAGCAGCCATGAAGCTCCTCAGACCCGAGACAAATGCATGCTTTCTCCAGCCCGGCCAAGACACCATTACGGACGCGACTTCTGAAATGTATGGGACCTGAGGCCCCAGGAAGGTCAGTCACATGCTAGCTGCCTACCGCCAGCAGGGCCTACCGTCAACATATTCCCGCCGCTTGTGAATGAATAGCCAAGAACAGTCTAGCCTGGGGAGCCAGGGCAAGAGGCACTGTTATGGCGCTGCGTTGGCCGTGATGTGTTAGGAACCTAGTGGATACTATGCCTTGGCTGCGGGTATGTGGGTTTTCTACACAATCCCCGGGTTGGGTCATGTTGGGCTTGCTCTTTCCCTCTCTTTCCTGCCTGTGTGGACCGCGTGTCGGCTGAGTTTCCTTAGCCGGTCTTCTCTAGGCAGCACACGGCCCGTTAGCCCGATAGGCTTCACCCTTACTAGGGTGAAAGTATAGCCCATTGCAACGATCACCGCGACAACAACTACTCCTGCCTTAAGAGCCTTTTGGAACGAATCAGAGTAATGGATCCCCCACTGCATGCCCTGCTGTCAGCCAACGGATTTTCACGCGAACCGTCAGACCTTGGGCGGTGCCATTAAATAGGGTCCGATAAGAAGCAGCCGCAGGCAGGTTGCGGCCACTAAGCATTAGGTAACCCAGAATGTATTCTATCGTTCGTAGTCCTTGCAACCTTTTTAATTCCCCGTCACACGCAGCACACTACTTCCCTTATGATATTCTGGTGAGAAAGAACCGAAAAACGTCTACACGGGTAGCATTGACGCCCGAAACGGATGATGTGTCTTTCGTATTATAGAGACTTGATTATTCTTAAGGCAATTCTTCCACGCTGAGGTCTCTGCGGGGCGAGGTAAGAACCGCTTGCGACGCACATAGACATATGGTTAAAATGCTGCATTGAAGGCTGCCGCCTTATAGCAGAAAATAAGCATTCGTATGCTGCAATCGGGGACTGGTTATTCGGTGCGGTTTTAGCCGGATTAATGCCGATAGTTGCGGCATCATCGCATCCCCATTACATCGCCAGGAATAACGAGTGAACATGATTTTCTGCACTATTGAATAGCCCTTTTCTTCCTCTACGTGTTCACATGTTATGCCAGGCAGGCAGGACAGCAACGGGGGCAAGAGAGCCAGAGATTTCACGTCTGAAGAGCAGACGCCACGGGTTTTACCGACAGCCCGGCGAACGTCGGCAAATGTTCCCTAAATGGGTGGAAGCATCAGATGAACACGTCATAGCCCATTAACCTTGGATAACGAGATGACATCCTCGTATGGCTAATCATTCGATGTACAAGATTTTCCGACTGAATTAGAGTTTACGGAGCTCATCACCCGTATGTTATACATATGCCAAAAATATATATGGATATTCCTCGCAAAGGACGTACTGAAGACAATCGACACCGTCGACGTCTCAAGCCAATGTAAATGAAAAATGAAAATGTGATTGTTCAGGTCATAAAATATGTGCCGGCTATCCGCATTCGTGGCTGAGACCAAAAAGGGTCTGGTACGGCAACTCCACCAGGGAGGGGCGGATCATCGGAGGATGAGGGTCATAAGCCCGTCGCCCAACCTGAATCGATACACTTGCAGTGACCGAACATTCATCGCGGTGTCATTTAAGCATCTCTGATTATCAAGATGGCCATGGTCATGCGCTCCTCTATCGCCGCCCGTGTGGCTGCTGCTCGCCCGGCCGTTCGCGCTGCGCGCCCCTCGGCTCGCACCGTAAGCGTCCAGGCCTACAAGGTCACATTCAAGACTCCATCTGGCGACAAAACCCTGGAAGTCGGCGACGATGTCTACCTCCTGGACGCCGCTGAGGTCAGAATTGGACTTGCGATAGAAGGACACTATATATCGACACCATATACCTATCGAATTTTTGGATAATTAACAATTTAATTAGTATTATTGAATTGTTCATGCGGCCGCTCACTTGGATCGTATAGTATCAGATGTTGATCATGTCTCTGACCCAAAACGTGCGCATGTTTTTCGAATCCGACAGGAGGCTGGCATGGACTTGCCCTACTCATGCCGCGCTGGTGCCTGCTCCAGCTGCGCCGGCAAGATTGTGGAGGGCACCGTGGACCAGAGCGACCAGAGCTTCCTGGACGAGAAGCAGCTAAAGAAGGGCTTCGTCCTGACCTGCGTCGCCTACCCTAGCTCGGATCTTGTCATTGAGACTCACCAGGAGGAGCTGCTGTACTAAGCGTTTTGTTGGCGTAGTATGGAGCAAGTTGGATTGGGTCGGGATGCCGTGATGGGTCTTCGTGCCAAGAGTTCGCTCGAGACAGTTGTGGGCATCAATTTTGTCAGCTGATGTGACACTCCGTTTTCTGTAACATCTCGGCCTTTGAGAAGAATTTTGTGTCTTTTGCCTGAGCGAGCTTGTCAAGCCATGAATTAGTTTCAGAACTGTGGGATTAAGTCCTCACATTTTAGATCAAACATCAGCAGTAATGGCATGTCGTTGCTAGTCAAGTGGGTACGTAGTATGCAAACCTTGTATGGTATCAATTTTGCGTCATTACAAAAATTAAGGCACATATTGCCAATTGAACGTGTTATAGGCGAGTATCTCTTATCCAAGCAGCTTAAATTCGCATGAGAACGTTGCCATGATTCATTCTCACTTTCCAGCCGCCATGTTATTTCACTACCTCTTTACAATACAGCTCGTCCGACCACTATCTCCAGAAGCAAAATGGCACCGAATCCAAGCATTGCAAGTCGACTGTGTATCTTCTCGTTCCTCTCCGTGAAAACGCCCTCCGGGATACTGTATGTATCCTTTAGAGCCGCCAAGTAGTCTCCTTGAGTTCCCTGCGAATGTACCCGGTGTAGCATATGGCTTAGTGGTGCTGCGATTGTGACACGTCACAGAGCAAGCTGGGCAATGGTCCGTCTAAGGCGCGTTCGTCAGGGCGGGGTGCGTAAGCAGCGAACCCCCGTCATCTGTCGGTGAAGATTATCACGGGTGACCCGCCAGGTGTACCGTCAGATCTGCCACGCTTGCCACATACCCCCGCCCTCGCTCTATGCCAACCAGTCCTGCAGCTGGTAATGGTCCTGGACCGTCAGGACAGCAAGAGCGTCGTGAGCCACTTGAACCTTAGACCCTTCCCATGAGGACAACGGCCATGTGGATGCCATCCGGGTATGGTTTCAGTCCCGTGTTATGCTCTCTCATATTCGCATGCACTATGCAGCAGTTTCCGTTGCCAAATAGTTTCCGCCCATTCGCATCCCAGTTATGATAACCATATCGTATTCTACCAACATACCCGGCGAGGCTTCCGGTATTGGATCTTCCTGCCCCGGGGCGAACTCCATCCGGCAAGGATTCGAGCAGTCTACGGAGATGAGCGAAACCTCTGGCGCACCTTATAGATGGGGATCACCGATGCCGCAATAATTAGCCCAACCACCAGCAGTACCGGCTGCGGCGCCTTACTAAGCTGCGCCAGAATGGATCCGGAACCTAGGATCTCGCCACCCGCAGCCGCCACGAAGCCTACGCAGGTTTCGGATAGGGGCAGGGCGAGAGGACCGAAGCTCGCATGTCAACCGACCCGGTGCTAACTGAAATAAATCTCCGCCCTTACATACATCAGGCATCTGTGAAACCCTAAACCCTAAAACCCTAAAACCCTAAGGCAAATGCGGAAGAAAGCAATCGTCAGACGCGGGGCGAAGGTAACAGCTTTGCGCAGGATTCGGCTTTGCCGACGGAGAAGGCTTCCTCTTTCCGAAGCAGGACGTCGTTCCCTAATATGGAACCCACAGGCTGATCACAGTCTTATGACCCACCGATCATTGCTGTACGACCGTTGATGACCTCCGGGAGCTCCTTCCAACCGGTGGCCTGAAGCGGAAGAAGGAAGGGGCATAACGCATAACGCGTAATACATGGAGCGATTATCAAAAAGAGATACCGAGGGGGCCGCGATAGAGCATGAGAGATCCAATTGGCAGCCGAAAGGGAACAAGGTAAGAACACGAGCGCGCGTTTGTCGCCGTAAGTCGTCACGAGAAATCGCGCGCGTGTCTTTTCACATCACGTAAGTAGTGAAAAACAGTGAAAACATCCTGTGACATCGTAACATATGTCAAAAGCCGTTCCCTTTCTGGGGTGTCGGGTTGCGCACCTGCTTGAAGAACTCGGACTCCACATACGGTTTGACATACGTTTTGAAGGCCTCGACGTCCTCTAGATTGAAGTTCGTGGACTCCAGGAACTTAAGGACTGGACCAGCCTGCTCCGGCAACCTGAACCGCACGCACGAGGTGCAGGTACATGGAGGTAGGTGGGATGCCGTAATGGTCGTACACGTAGGGAGAAACGCAAGGATTCCTGCAAGACAGTTAATCCTCCTGAGCATCACACCCAGTTCCTAGAGATCACGATTGAATAACTCCATTCAGAGGAAATTCCGTGCCATTTCCTTGCGGTAAAGCCGTGCGAATGTACGTTCACCTCAGCCTAGCTACGTCGCAAACGGTTTAGGGTGAGGAGCGAGATTTAAATTTCTAGGTGTAAAAATATCAGATGCGCTGATGGCTTTTGAAACTGTGATAAAAAATTTTGATGATTGCCCGATTATTGGATGTGTGGTGGACATAAGTTGGACACTGCAGTTGATCACACGGCGCAAAATTTCGCACTCACCAATCGGGGTTCTTTGAATGACTTGGTGTGGAGTCCGCTTCGGCCTGAATGCAACAGGCGCCGAGACCAGTGCATTTTGTTAATTCCAATAGGCATGGACGAGGCAATTACCAGTATCTCATTTCAAAACATAACTATAAGCTATTAACTTGCCTTGCAAATAAGGTTACGACGGCCATGGGCTATGCACGCACGCGTTACGCGCAACGTGCCAAACTTCATAGCGAAGGCCATTTTTTACGTATTAAGCAGCCTTACGGCGAATTGTGTCAGTGCCCGCGACTCGGTAATTTAGTTTTGGCTGGCAGATATTGATCGATTAGGAGTATAGTGAGTCTTCGTACAGTCGTACAAGCAAATGAAAGTGGCAAGCTGGCGTTACTGACAAACAGTTCAACAGTTTTTGATAAGATTTCAACCCGTGTAAAATCGTATATCAACTTGGAGAGGGTGGAATGGGAGGCGGACGGGCCGTAGGGGAAGGGATAAAGCAACGTGCAAAGCAGACGCAAGCGGGCCGCAAGAGGGCCGCATGATTTACGGGAGCCGCAGCTGACAGAAACCCATGTATGTCAATAGCGGTGAGCTGCTTCACGGAGTGCACCCGGTTGCACCTTACATCGTGCTAGCGTGTGCCGTATATAGCACGAGTAGTACGGAAAATTTGTGCATTGTTAATCTCTGCACATAAATAAAGCATGCATCGATATGCGAGTAATTTTCGACACAAAACGGGACGGCCAGCTGAGAAGGGTATAAATCTAGGTCGGTCAGTATCACAGGCTTGTGTTGTGTAGGCGGGGTGGGCAGGAAGGTCATTCACAGAGCGAGGGTCATCAGCTGTGGAAAATTTTACCATGCAAATTTTCGACTGGCCATATTGGTCCCCCTCCGTGCCTGTGTGGTGCCCACCCCAAGAACAGTCTAGACATAAGAGTCTCAGAGCACTGCTGCAAGCAAGCGGCGTGTGTGTGTGTGTGTGTGTGTGTGTGTGTGTGTGTGTGTGTGTGTGTGTGTGTGTGTGTGTGTGTGTGTGTGTTTGACGATGCTGATAGACGACATACAATCCTTCAAATGTTGAAGGTGAGTGTCGTATCTGCACACAACAAATGTCCGATCGGAAGATGTATGTCCCAACCACTGGCCATCTCGCTCGGAAATACCCCTAGATGTTACCCTAGGTACTACCCTAGGTATATATCCTAATCAGGATCTTACAGTGAAGTGGGGGCAAAGGCGGCGGTGACAACCGAGACAAAAACACTGGCGTAGAAAGTCAATAGATTGGAACATTCGTCATCGGATGCCGATGGAAGGTCTGTTTAACTAAGCAATTGAGGTTCACGTGCGGTTCACGTGCATCAAGAGCCATTCCGCACACGGCCATACCATCAGGTTGCGGCGATGGAAGGACCAGTACAATACATACATATAGCGCGGCCAGTCTCACACATACCCGCTGAGACTGGCCGCGCTCCAACCTTTTAGGGTTGGTTTGAGAAAACGCCATTTCGGCGTGTAGAGAGGTGTAGAGTTTTCATGGCACACTGCTGCACGACTGTCACCCGAATGGGAAAAGGTGTTAGGGAGGGGTGTCGTGTATATGTGCGTCTCTCTCGTCCAAACAGTGATTTTATCACTACAGTCCCGTCCGACCCGCCCCCTTTTGGCAAGCTTTGGGCCCAGAGCCCAAAGGAGTCACTTTCAGAGATGGATGGAGACGGGGTGGATGTGCTGCCTGCAGCCTTATGTGCCGTAGGACTGTACGATAGCTACTGCCGTGGGATCCTGAGGGATGTGACGGACAGGATGCCACCACTCATTCCCCGCTTTCGTCAACCCACCCATCCCCCCCCGGGGGATCATCGTTGGGAGTCCGCGGAGGCAGCCCGGGGACCCAACCTGGAGGGCCGTCAGCTGGGGGGGGGGCGCCTTCGTCTTCACCAGTGCCGCCGGAGTCGTGACCGCGCGGGACATGGTTTCGGAGGGAACTGCGAATCAGCATCATCCAATAACCGCGGCTGAAGCCGACGGCGGCTACAGGTTGTCCATGATGTCCGGATGTGGCATTTGCCGTGTCATGTATGTGCCGTACCGTAAATAAATTGCCGTCCAGCCATAAGCCCCCAAACGTGATGCCCCCCTTGAACATTTCAAAGCAGGGGTGAGCCCTGATTCAGCGGTGTGTTAGCGTTGATTCTCGACGGAACGATCTCTTAAAGATACCAATAGGGTGCCACGCAACTTGTGCATGGGAATATATAATATATTATAATATATTATAATACATGTATATGAGCCTACAACGTATGAGCTGGGCAACACCATCCAGCAGGCTTGTGCACGACCAAAAGATGTTGCATCCGCCCTTAGATAGGCTCGAGCAAAGGCCCGATTGAAAGCTGATCACACTGCTAACATCTTGGATGCCACCGCCCGTAGATACTCTAATTGATACGTTCCTAAACAGGACAAGTACGGCAAATTTATTTGAGCACGCACCGTGCGGGATTCAAACTGTAGTTTGGAGCTGGCTTATTTGGCAGCAGCGCGCCCCCCTAATTGGCAAGATCCAAACCTCTCCGTCGTCCCTGCTTTCCTGACGAGGGCGAGCCACTGAAAGCTGCATGGCCCCGCATCTACTGTGCAGGTGGCCCCACAATGAACGGCTCCTCCTGGCACAGTAATCATGAACCGCTGCAGAAGAACGAACCGCTGCAGACACATCACAAACAAGCCGCGACCTCAAGTTAGACTGCCTCCGCGCTTTGCTGGTGTACGTAGCCAATAAACCGCCACGCACCTCCAGCGCCACTCACACGGCACGCCTACACTGATGATGCAACCACCACGTGTTCGCGGCAGCTGTAGCTCCAACACGTCGTACGCTTCATGCATGGTCTGGAAATGCAGAATGGCAGTACAATCCGACAATGCATACGCCTCCCGAATGAGGCCTGCAGTAACAAGCTATGCTGACATGAAGCGACCGTACGTAGGCCCTCGCGCCCTAGGTGCGATTTGAATACGACGGGGCACGCACGGTGGCTGGTCCACCTAACCACTCTTCATTCGCCGACAGGAGCTGTATGCGGTGGCCCGTGGTGGCCAGCCCGCGAATCCCGCCTTGAGAACTGGACAGTTTAAGATTAGGCAGCACTGGCATAACATACCTCACTTAATTAGTTAACATCTTCCTACAATCCTGAGCCTAACAGATTTTATCCCTCACTAAAATTTTCTCGAAACATTAAAAAGACTGCCGCCACCACGTACCACTGCTGCCATGCATAGTGGTGGCCCCAATGATTTCATAACATGCAAACACGAAAGCACAGCATTCAGATATATAGATGCAGGGCACGCAGGCTCCAACAAGGCGGCGAGGACAAGCAAGCGGAAAGATTGGAACCAAGAACCGGTGTGATAAGCATGCAATCGCCGCGGGGGGGATATAGGCGCCAACACAGATAGACCCATATTCAGCGCCTCCATTCGGCACATGAGGTGGGTGGGAACCGAGCCTTGACGACCTGCTGCTGGCCGTGCCCCGCCCTCGCAAAACTTCGCATTTTCCAGGTTAGCAAGCCAGTCTGCTGCCTGCGTCCAGAACAACCCAGCCATCACGAAACAAGGTTATTCCGTATCGTCCAAGATTATTCCGTGAGCAGTTGCTAGCTAAACAAAAAACTGACGTTCAAGCCATAACCAGCGAGTACCACAGCAAGCATTTATCTTCAATGTAGGCATCAATGTAGGCATCCAAGGATCCTGCAGCAGGTCCTCCGCCGCAGCTGACGACATTGGTCCCGCTGACGTAAATAAACAACGACCTATGAACGAAGCCGACAGCATCGCAAAGCTTACTTGCTTAAACAAGCATACGTAGTTCTTTCACACCGAAAGGTTTGCACCTCTACTCCTCCCTCTTCTCAGCGATCAAGTTGGCTGGGTGATCATGGGTGATATCAATCGATTGCCAATCGGCCAATCGATTAATGAAGCCTTGATTAGTCGGTATCACAACACCAGCAGGGCCGGGGACTACCCGTGCATAACATTGCTGCTACTGCTGCCGTGCGTCACCGCTCGAGCGCCTCATATACTGTATATATTATAAGCCGCCCATCAGGTTTACCTAGGCAAACTTGTTACGTGTGTATCACCTGATGATAGTATATATATATTTTATATGTGTAGCCGAGACATACAATATAGAAGCATAATACATCAAGTATACGTTTGTTTGGTGATAAGGAAAGCGAAGAGAAGCAAACAACCCTAGAGGAGCGAGAGGAGCGCGCGTCCTAGCTAGCAAATTAGCAATATATATGCTGCAGTGCCACACGCTCGCAGCTCGCCGTGCACACACGCACCAGCGAACACCATGGGCCCCATCCACGCGCTGCCCCACCTTGAATGGCAAGTAAGGCAAGCGCTTGACCGAATGAAGGACCCGCAGCGAGCACCTCACCCGCCTCACCCTACGTACCCTACCCTACCGCGAGACGATTCTGTAACAATCGACGAAAATTATTCAGGACCAATATACTTTCAAATTCATAGATTACTTTTCCACAAAAAAGTAAGCTTGTGTCGTCAATTCGCAGCAGCCCGCCCGGCGATGAAGCGCGCCCGCCGAATACTGAGCGTACTACATACAAGGTTGGCAAACCGCACAGCTCATGGAATGATCACACCACCTCAGGTTCAGGAGCTCGTCATGATTATCATCAGCGGCCCACATACATAAAAGTATTAGGGGGTGCTATGACTACCCGGCATGTACGGATGGAGTCCTACGCCTCCCCATCCAATCCAATCCATGCCCCCCGCCCACGCACATAACAATAACACACGCATGGTCTTTTCCACGTGCCTCTCCATTCTTAGGGTTTATGACTAATGGCTAATGCTGCATTGCACACATGACATCGACTCGCCCGCCTGCGCCCGCAGCTATTTGGCATTTCCAGTACATGGCCGCCAGTCGGCGCACGTGAAAGGGCATCGGCCAAGCATATCTCCATATCAGCTAAAAGGTTTGGGTGCGGTGCCACAAGCCCTCCCGGATCGCATTATGATGAAGCAGCGACTTCGCGGCGTCCCTTGCTTTCTATCGCTGCTCTTTCCGCTAATAATAATTCGTGCCTGCTACTCCTGTCGTATACAATATGTACAGTATAACTTAAACGATTATATAAAATGTTTTTAATTGTTGCATAATACAACAACTCCTGCTGGTATTGTTGATGGCACATGCATGCAGGCGGCCGGTAGGTGGCGGCCGCGCGCAGGAGGAGGAAGAGGAGGAGGGGGAGGAAGAGGAGGAGGGGGAGGGGGAGGAGAAGGCAGGGGTGCTTCCAGCAGGTGCCATTGGCTCCTCAGTCGCTAACACCAATTCCAGGTGTTGAAGCTCCAAAACCACCTGTGTGAAAAGGAGACGAGCATCATGTATCAGTCGACGACTTGATTGAGAAATGAGATATTACTTGGGGCATTCAATAGTGAGTCCGAGGCCAAGAGTCCTAAAGCATGGAGTGGCAGAGATGGGATGAGGTGAGCGGGTAGGGCTACATCGGAGAACCAGCCATGGAATGAGACAACGACATGGACCAGTAATGTTGTATCTCTGTTATATCCGCCTACAGCAAAGGCTCGATCGAAAGGATGCCAGACATCTGATTGTCCTGGATACTATGAGTACCAGATCGGCATCACAGGTAGCACCATTCGGGAGCCCACCTGTTCTGCGGACGGCCCGGAGCCCGAGTCTGCCACCATACAGCGACGAATGAGAGGCCGCAGCGCCGCGTGCACACGTAGGTGAGTCTTTGAGTGCCCCTCATTGGATCCTGACGCGGCGTCTACTGGCTCGATACCGTCACGTACAACAACACGGTGATTTCCTTCATCGCACTCGCCTTCATCTCCCCCTACAGCAGATCGTACCCGCACGCATGGATCCGCGGCATGGAGACACACACACACACATACACACACATATGCACACACACACACACACACACACACATATATATATATATATATATACACACACATACACACAGAGGGAGAGACCGCCGTGCATGTGAGAGCGAGTGGACGCACCACACTCGATCGTGTTGGGGTGATTAGTACCAAGCCACGGATTTAGGACGGATGGTTGGTGGTGGTTGAGTGATGATTCAGTGGGCTCAGGCCACTGGTGGAACTCAGGTCCACCACAAACACGTGCGTGCGAGCAGCTGAAGCATCAGGACACTTCGTTGCAAGCTGGACTGTCAGGCCGACGTTAGGTCTGCGTCTGAGAAAGTACAACTGACATGTGTGAAGGCGTCCCTCTTTCGTTCAGCAGGAAGAAGAAACAGGGCTCCCCCCCAGCAGGTTAGTGGTTAGCAGGTTTGGGGTTGGATTTAAGGGTCGGTGAGGAATACCACCACTACCCCCCCCCCCGTGAGGCTGACAAATGAGCAGCTTGCGGCTCCGAATGCGTGACTTGCACGTGATCCCGCTGCCGCCGTGTGCTTAAGTACCGCCGCCCCACCAGCTGAGCTTCCTAGCATTGCAGCCTCATACTGGACAATGTGACTCACCATTCTGGGAAGTGGCAAATGAACACTGGGATGGTGGGCGGCCGATCATCAAGGTCAGCATCAGGGCTCCCAGTGCGAACACGTCACCGGATTTGGAGGCGGGGACCGTTGGAGCCGCTACAGACGCCCAGGGTGTAGAAAACGTTTCCGGCGCCAGGAAGGCTGCGACCCACGGGTCAGTCGCTATTGTTGATGGGTCCCATTGAGCCCAGCCGGCCGCGGCTGCACGGCTGGCGGCCCCAATGTCGGTGACTCGGGCCACAAATCCCCGACTGTCTTCCGGGGCTTCGAAGAGCAGCACGTTGCTGGGCTTGAGTGCGCCTGGTTGGTGTTGGAGTTAACGCGTCAGCGGTGGGGTAAGGCGACAGCATGCGGTAGCTGGAGCTGGATGGGAAAGCTCTTACATGGTGCTGTCTGAAGCAGGCGTGTGTGGACACAAGCAACACCCGGTAAATATGTGATGCGAAACGGGGACGTCCATGAAGAGGCCCCATGCTTGCCCTGCATGAGAGGTCATCATGATAATGATTATGGGGATCCTGATCTGTCGTCAAGTCGTGAGCCCCTTGCTGAAGGACACGATTCAACACAAGGCATCACGCTGCCACTGCGTACGGATCGGTGGGGCGCTTCTAACACATCTCCATACACACACGCACATACCGTGTACCAAACCCGCGTAGTGCAGGCAAGCCAGCGCCTCCGCCACCTCACGTGCCGTGGCCAGAAGGGCCTTACGAGCCTGCAGAGGGCCCCAGCCGGGCCGTACACGGAAGGGGCTCCGCTGTGGGTCAGATGCGAGATCCCGCAGGTTGCCCTGCACGGAGTTACCCCGGGTGGGGAAAGAGAATTACTCATTACGCATTACCACCCGGGTGGGGAAATACCCACCCGAATCCTCGAAGCGACAAGCACGCAATGCGTATGTGCGCCTGATTGCGGACACACATGCGGTACATGTGGACTAAAGCACAGAGCGCATTATTGGGTTGAAGCTGAGCCGCTGTTGAGGCACTGGAGGCACTGGAGGCACTGGAGGCACTGGAGGCACTGGAGGCACTGGAGGCACTGGAGGCACTGGAGGCACTGGAGGCACTGGAGGCACTGGAGGCACTGGAGGCACTGGAGGCACTGGAGGCACTGGAGGCGCTGGAGGCACTGGAGGCACTGGAGGCACTGGAGGCACTGGAGGCACTGGAGGCACTGGAGGCACTGGAGGCACTGGAGGCACTGGAGGCGCTGGAGGCACTGGAGGCACTGGAGGCACTGGAGGCACTGGAGGCACTGGAGGCACTGGAGGCACTGGAGGCACTGGAGGCACTGGAGGCACTGGAGGCACTGGAGGCACTGGAGGCGGGTTAATAAAAGGGAACCGTGGAACTGCCGAACGCGTCATTAGCCACTGCTGATGGAATGCTTAAGATCAGCCGTACGTAGGCCAAGGGCTGTAGTCCTAGATAGTGTCGTCAAGGCGCGGAAACGGCCACCCAGGTCGGGGAGCCCCCACGCACCCACCATGTCTGCGAACGGCGTCAGCAGCAGCCCAATCCTCATACCCGGCTGTGCTCCCAGCGCCACCAGCGCCCTCTGTCCCGGGGACAACGTCCCCAACGCCTCCTCCGCCGGCATCAGGTCTTCGGGCAACACAGTCAGAGAAGTCTCGCATTCATACACAGGTGATGAGGATCTGCCCCGGACGGCATTGTACGGCTCTGCAATCCCGAGGGCACCAGAGCACACAAGCATAAAGGGACTTATCTTATTAAGTGGCGAACGAAGGCCACCGCGGTAGGCGGCTGTAGTGGCTTAGCCGAAGCGTGTTGCAGCAATGCGGCGGCGATGAGTCATGAGTGCAACAGCCGTGAGTGGGGCGGTGCTGGTGACCATTAGCTGCTGGGTGGTTAATGGGGGGCCATCAAGCAGAGTGCTGTGCCCGATTGGATGCAGGACTTCATAAAAGCTTTTTATGAGCGCTACTGACCCTTTGCCACCTGCTTTTTCCATATATATATATGTATACTTCTGTTTATGTGTGCCGTACACTGTACGACCAGTACAGCCTAGGCGAATGTTAGGCCAGCTGCAATACCAACCAGAGGCAAATAGAACAGGGCGGGGAGGGCGAAAATGTGGAAATTGCAGCTGATGCCAAAAGCGGTCATTTGATGCAGTCTTAAGTAAACCGGACTAAAACAGTTTTTTTGCGGGATATCGTGTACGGCAAGCTGGCAGGTTTCTTGCTGCTTGTGGGACACTCCCGACGTATTTAAGCCCTCAGCTCACGTTCACCCGAGGGAAGGAGCGCTGCAGTTTTCTGCCTCTTGTTCCCTTTTTGGGAACTTGCGCGATTGCGAGCAAGGGTTTAAAAATCAAGTGGATGCTAGGAACGGCAACTTACGACGGAAGTAAAGAAAAGAAAATGGAGGGAATTCTTTTAAGGGAGGGCCCCTATTACTAATTGTGAAATCTGATAAGTTTTCTGAAGCGTAGCGAAGAAAACTACGGTTTCTGCTACACTCGAGGTACGAACGATTGTGGTTCTGGAGCAGGGAAGGTTTGTAGGCGGCGGTGTGTTATTGATTTTACTTTTCGAGTTGCGTACGTATGTAGTCATCGGTGTAGGTGCTGGGCCTTTGGCTGGCCATTCTTCGTCGCATCTGCATCGGTGTTCCCATTCGGCTCGACCCATCCATTGTTTATTACCCCAATGGGGACAATAGTGTGTAACGAGATTTAGCAGAAAACCTCTGATTCTTCGGGATTGGCGGCGCCAAGAAGGTTTCTGATGAGGGGACGAATATAAACCCTTATATATATATATATATATATATATTAGGGTTTATATTATATATATATATATATATTATATGCGCGAAAAGATTGCCTACACATGCAAACCCCTTCCTCATTCTACGTACGTTCCCCAGATAAGCGCATAATCCGCCAAGATGCGATACTCCCCCCTACCCCATCCGCAAGCCTTTCAAACCATCAGCACGCGCATGCACGCACGGAAATACCTTCTGTGGCCGAAGCGCCTGCCGGTATTGGCAGTGGAGGTGCGGCCATTGGGGCGTCCGGAGTTCGTAAGCTGGACAAAAAAATCCGGAGCCGGCTGACCCTCGCGGCCTTGCGTCCCCAGCCAGGTCGTAGGCGTAGCGGTGGCTCTAAGTCCGGTAAGTCCTGCGACCGCGCCCGCGTGACTCGTATCAGCAGCGGCTGAAGCAGGGCAGGGTGGAGGGGATGATGACAGCAGCTGAGTTGCAAGTCGCCATCAGCACCGTTGCACCTGTTCCCGCAGTGGAAGCCGCCGCCTCCGCCGCCTCCGCCACCACCACCACAGGTGGAGGTCATGGCGGTTGCAAACCGGCATCGGCAGGACCAGGATGATGATGATGAGGAGGACGACGACGATGATGATGTTTCTTTCTTCATCATGGCCATGATCAACAGGTCTTGCAGTGCGAGGGAGTCGTCCTCCCAGCCAGGTCCGCAGAACAGCTTTACAGCGACTTTGCGGCCGTCCCACAATCCTGCGCGCAATAGCGGTCAACATGATGGTGAGGGCATGTGTGGTGTCCCGTCCCTGTCGTCGTGCGTCTGGAAAAAAAGGGACCCGTTCAGCTCCAAAAATGATGTTTATCATGAAGGAGACATGGGACGCGTGCCGTGTCATTTGTGAGCACATCGAGAAGGCGTGCCGGAGCATTTCAAAGACACATCACAGAGGCGGGGTGGCAGGGATAAAGGAAGTGCAGCATACACAGGGAAAGGGCGTGGGCGCTGCGTCAGCGTGATGTAGTATCACCATTGGATGAATGTAAGCTGTCTGTAGCGCAGTAATATAAAAAAATCGATATTAATCTGTAGTATGTAGTATCGCGATCCAATTAAGTACATGTTACAAGGGGTAATATGTCATGTTATTGACGGAGCTCGTTCCCGCGGCCGCCCACGGCTTCCTGCGGGAAATGCATGTGGGCCTTTTGGCGATATGTACGACCGGAAGTAGCAGTCCCCGCGTCCTGGAGCAACGCTGACATGATGATTTGGTTAAGTTGACCCACCATCACCACCACTACCATCACCATCACCACCACCACCACCATCACCACCACTACCACCACCACTACGACACACACATACGAACAACGTGCATGTAGAGTAGCGAAACACGAGTCAGAATTCTGCGTGCCTATTTACATGTTTACATATTCGTACCCGAGTAGATGAATCCGTACCCGTCAGTAGCGGCGCGCTTCTTCCCGCCGCCGCCGCCGCTGCTGCTGCCAGACCGGGACTCCTGCGACCTGCGGTGGCAGCGGCGGCGGCGATTCCCCCGGCGGCGGGAAGCTGTAGCAGCTCTCGTACGGCCTCTATGCCCTCCATAAGCATCTGCACGGACACCACCCGCAGAATGCCTCGCTTTGAAGCCGACTTCACTGGATTATCAGCTTCGGCCGTGTTTGCGGCAGCAGAGTCGGCGCCTCTCGACTGCATGCTCAGTAGCAACAGACCACAATTGCCCTGAACAGTGTCGGCAGCACTGATGATGTCGTTATCCTGTCTGGCCTCAGTGTTGGGAGGGTCGCACGAAGCAGCGCCGATGGCGAACGTTCCTGATGCCTTCGTCGTGGTCGACCCCGCAACATCACCGCTATCGCACCGCACGAGGTCGACGACTTCCTGGACGTTGTCAGGCAGCCAGCAGCTTGATTGGGGCAGTATGTCACTGTAAGCGCCGCGGCGGCCACCGTCGCTGCCTTTGCCACTGCCCTCGCTGCCCTCGCTGCCCTCGCTGCCCTCGCTGCCCTCGCTGCCCTCGCTGCCCTCGCTGCCCTCCCCGTCTTCGCCATCGCATTTTCCAGCTTCAGCTTCGCTACAATCGTTGCTGCCGCCAACGCTGCTGCTGGTATTCTCAGTGACAGGGTTTGGGGGCGTCGCTGCCTCACTTGGCGGCAGGATGAGGAAGCGCTCGGCGGCATGCAGTACCACAGGAGGCCGCAGTTTTTTTCGGTCTGCCTCATTAGCCGGCACTGTCGAGCGGGATCCGACGCAGCTACTTGAGATGTATAAGCACCGGGGGAAAGATTGGGAGGTGATGGAGGTGCAAGGAGGCAATGTGTTGCCGTTCTTGGCTCCATCCGCCTGGAGACTTGCACCGGTGCCAGGTCCGGGCTCCGACTGAGTGTTGGGTGGGTGTGCAGCGAAAACAGTGGAGGTGCTGGAGAAGCCAGCCGGACCTAACAGCTTCACTGCTGATACTGCTGCTAGGGTGGTGGCAGCGGCAGAAGAGGTGGAAGCGGCAGTCACGCAAGGCCCGCCGTCGGGAAGCCTTTGCCACTCATTGTACAGAGGGCAGCATTGGAGTGACTTTTCAGAATGCGTGTTGGCATACGCGGCTGAGGACAGGCCCAAACCTGTTAGAAAGAAAAGCGCCCGGCCCCCGGCCGTATTACTTCTTTCTCATTCTCCTGGTTTATCACGGTGTGTCGCTCATTCTCAACACACCCCCGTGAGCGATACACGCTCCACGGTCTGCCGTTACTGCGAGGACTCTACCTCACCGGCACTCGGAGGACCCCTCCTGGGCTTCCCAATACTGGACAACAGCCAGTGGGAAATCTATCCCGATCCGCGGGACTCGAACCCCCGACCTCAGACCAACCGCGCCCAGCGCGTACCATCGGTCTCGATACCATGTTAGAAAGAAAAGCGCCCGGCCCCCGGCCGTATTACTTCTTTCTCATTCTCCTGGTTTATCACCGTGTGTCGCTCATTCTCAACACACCCCCGTGAGCGATACACGCTCCACGGTCTGCCGTTACTGCGAGGACTCTACCTCACCGGCACTCGGAGGACCCCTCCTGGGCTTCCCAATACTGGACAACAGCCAGTGGGAAATCTATCCCGATCCGCGGGACTCGAACCCCCGACCTCAGACCAACCGCGCCCAGCGTCGTCTGTCCTGTCGTAGAGGTGTCATTGAAATGCAAGAATTGAGCCGCAGTTACGATTTTCGGAGTTTCGGTTTTGATTATTTCATCCGTTGGTTGACAGCAGCTCTGCGACTGGCGCTGTGCAAAAGCAACTAGACGCGGGCTGTGGGCCCGCGAGGGGGGCCGTAGTTCCCCGTCCCCGCGGCGGAGGCGAGGGCACGCGTGCCGAATGGAAGGGGTAATACAAGAATGCAGAGGGATGCAGAGATGCAGTTCACCAGCGTGGGAGTCGAACCCACGAGCGCGCGGATCGCACTCGGCCGTGCAAGTGTGTCGTCATACAGCGAGGTGGCCGTTTGACGCTGGCATTTAACGCCATCCAGTGGCGGCAACTCCATGCACGCTCCATGCACGTTGTGTTTGGGGCAACCGGAGTGACTTACTGCTGGAGGGCCGTGACGAAAGTGGTCCGGCCCTCCGTGCTGGTGGTGACGGTGCCGGTGATGGCGAAGGAGTCGTAGGCGGTGTACGCGACCCGGTCGTTGTCGTCCGCGAAGCTCGCGTCGGCGAAGAAGTCCGCGTAGTTGGGCAGCTGTTGGAGGACGCCGGGGCTGTCCGTGCAGACTGGATACTTGCTATTGCCGACGCTGAGGACGAGCGGTATCACGGGCCGGGAGCCGACCGTCGTGACGGAGCTGGGATTCGGGGAGAGGCTGGCGGCGGCGTGTGCTCCATCCGACGGTAGGACAACGGCGGCCCGGTCGCGTTGCTCCCACGCAACCATCATGTCGTTCGTGTCGGCGCGGCTGTCGGTGGCCGCAGTGGTCTGCTGGGTAGCTGCTCGGAAGGTCTGCACCCGCTTGGGAGGGCGCTTGCCCGGGGCAGCTGCTGCCGCGACTAGCGCTCCGTTGAGGAAGATGCTGTTGTTGTACTGAGTATTGGACGGCGCGCTGATTTTGGCGGCGTAGATGTATAGCGGCGTGTTGTCGTCAGCCGCCGCTTGTAGCTGGGCAACGAAGTCGTCGGGCGCGGATTGCTTGACCGCCAGCTCCACGCAGCCGAGGTCGGGGGCGTCGGGGTTGCCGCACGCGACCCAGGCGTTGAACTTGCGGAAGGGTCCGCCGCGGAACAGCTTACCGTGCGGGACGACCAGGAGGGCGCTGCCGTCGGCCGGGTACTTGTCCTCGGCGTCCGCTTTGTCGGTTGCCGCGTTGTACGTCGGATAACGCAGCTTGGCGGTGTAAAGCATCGGGAGGACGGAGGTGCTGGCCACGGAAATTTGAGTCGTCGGGGTGACCTTGTATTGGGCCAGTGTCGGTCCGGCGAAGCGGGAGGTGACGAAGGCGGGCAGGGCAGCTGGCTCCACGTTCGTGAACGTGACGGCCCGTGCAAAGGCGTGGTTGGTTTCCATGTCGGCTAGGGCGCGGTTATCGAGCTGCAGGATGATGACGCCCTGTCCGACTGTGTTCACGCCTGCGACGAAGCTGCCGTTTCGGTTGGGTGCGCCGGCAAAGAGCCGGTCTTCATCTTTAGTCACCGGGCCGGCGGTGAAGGTGACGTGGCAGGTGACGGTTCGCGACCTACGGATGGGGTCGTTAGTCGCATGTTAGTCCTCATCCTTAAAGATGGCCCGTAGCTATCGCTTACGTGGACGCGGAGGCAGCGTCGGTGGGGCTGCCGAAGGTGGACGTGCTGCTTGTAGACGGTGCCGGGGTGAGTCGCCGGCGTTTGGGGTCGGGCGATTCCATTCGGGGCGGGAAGGGACGACGGAAAGCGGCGCAGTATATGGGTAGAGAGACGTTAAGGTAGAGTACAAGTTATGGGAAGCTCCGTGTGTTTAACGCTGTGCAACGCTGGACACCGCGGTACAACGCCTGTACAAGATTGGCAATCTTGTGTTCAAATCCGCCTCATCAACCCACGGGTCACCGCGGTCCACTTGCTGCGCGCGGCAACCTCGACGGCCCCGTTCTCGGCATCTTTCGGACGCGCAGAGTCCGTCCGTCCGACGGCTTCGTTACCCAGCTGCAAGTCACACGATTGTCGGGCATCGGCATTACAAGGCATCCGTCGTCCAGCGCCAACCCGCCCGATCCACACCTCCTACCTCCCCTTCTTCGCGCCTTCTGCCTTCGCTATTGCCGCGGTCACCACTTCGCCACTCTGCCACTTCCATCACGACTGTCGCCGTCGTTGCCGCCGCCTTGTCCTTCGTCATCGTTGCCTTCGTTGCAGACCTTCGTTGCAGAACCCCCACCATCGTCGCCGTGTCACGTGGTGGGCTAGACGCCTGATAGCTGCGGACGGCTCGTGTGTAGACTAGGTCCTCAAGTGCGAAATCCCGGTTTGTTGCGTCAGGTGGTGATGGATGCGATAGTCCGGTGCCGGGCGTGCTTTTACGGACTTTGGCAGCGGGATGTCGGTGGCGCGCACACGGCGAATGAAAGGGCTGGTGTTGGCACCGAGTGTGGCGAATGAAGGGGCTGGTGTTGGCAACGCAGGTTGCACAGACGTTCGCAGGGACGGTCTTGTCAATTCGGTTTCGTTCGTCAGGTGTGGCAGAGAGCGGGTACAGGAGGCGGGAACGTGTGTCGTAACGGTCCAGCAGCATTTTGGAAGACTCGAAGCGAACACTGAACACGGGTGTTTGTCCGTGTGCTTTCACTCCGGCACCCAGGCCACCTAGGGTCGCGGAACCTAAGGTACGCTGTGGATTGCAGGGGGCGTACAGACGGGAGGGGGGGCTGTCCGTGCGCCACCGCGTCCTAAGGCGCAATCGACTGCGGACGAGCGCAATCTACAACGCCCCCTTCAATTCACAGCGTACTTTAGGCTCCACGACCCCGTAGTTTCAACCTGGATGGCCTGGCTGCCGAAGTGGAACACGGACTGGCACCCGTGTCACTTCGGTGCTCGCCTAGAGTCTTCGAACATGCTGCCGAGTCGCCACAACACACTTGACTACGGCCGTCTCCTGTACTCATTCTCTGCCCCACCTGTGTGATCTGCGTTGCTTGCATGCGGCAGATGTATCGTAATGCCAACGTCCGGCACATATCTATACTTACACCTACGGCCGAAGCGCTACCTGGTCAGGTAAGATCCACTCTCCGGAGCACGTAGGAGACCCATACCACGGATCTACACCTCCCTCCCTACGTGCACTCCTTCTTCGCGCGCTCCGTCCTTCGCCTTCGTAGGTCAAATGCAACGCCTCTTGCCCTTGTCACTGCCGCCGTCGTCGTACAGCTATCCGCCGAGTCCGTCAGACCTCCAGTTCCCCACCATCCTACGCGCTCTCCTTCTCCGCGCTTCGCGCCTTTGTTACTGCCGTCGCCGTCGTGCAGCCATCTGCCGAGTCCGTCACTTCCATCATCACTGCCGCCGTCGCTGCCGCCGCGAGGGGTGCCGGTCTTGTGTTGAAATGCGCGTCATGGACTCAAGGGTCACCGTCATGGTCATGGTACGGACATTGACATTAGAATACGTCGGCCGCATGCAGGCAACACAGGTCGCAAAGGGGTTGGGAGATGTAGGGACGGCGGTGTGGCAGAGAGCGGGCACAGGAGGCGGAAAGGTGTGTTGTAGCGGTCCAGCAGCATGTTGGGGATTCCAGGCAACCACCGAAATGGTACAGGTGCCTGTCCGTGTGCTTGCATCACCCGTACTTCACTCTACAGCGTACCAGGTTCCACGACCTGGGTGCCGGAGTGAAGTACGGGTGACGAAAGCACATGGACAAACACCCGTGTCATTTCGGTGCTTGCTTCGACTCCCCAACACGCTGCTGGACCGCTACAACACACTCGACCACGGCCGTCTCTTGTGCTCAACCTTTGCCCCACAGACTACGTCGTCCCTGCGTCTCTCAACACTTGCGCGACTCGTGTTGCCCGCATGCGGCAGATGTATTGCAATGCTAACGTCCGGCACATATTTACACCTCCCATCGCAGCATCCTACGCACCCTCCTTCTTCACACGTTCCCCCCCATCCGTCGTAGGTCGGACGCAACGTCGGTGACGACACGGTAACACGGTGGTGTTCTGTCTACTCCCTCTAGTCTATTTTCGCGACGAAATCGGCATGCAGAGCCATGAGCACCTCGGCGTCACCAGCCACTCCGGGACGAGCAACGTACGATCAACGTACCGCGTCCGCCACATCTCGGGCCCACCTAGCACTCGGAATCGGCAACCTGCCACAGCGTTCTCATCCACACCCGCATCCTCATCTTCATCCGCCGCCCTGTTTTTCGCCACCGTCGCCTCCGTTGCAGACCCCTCACCATCGTCGCCGTGTCACGTGGTGGTGGCTGCGGTAGTCCAACGCTCCTCCAGGTGCCGGGCGTGCTCGTATTCGGGTGCATAGCGGTTGCGGGTTGCGGTCGCGCGGCGGTCAAGGAGGCGCAGTTCGGCCGCCAGGTCGGGGTCGAGCTTTGTTGCTGCCAGAAACTGCTGGACAACTCGTTTTCGCTCGTCGGGTGTCGTAGAGAGCGGGCGCAAGAGGCGGATGTGGTTGAGTGTCTTGTACCGTGTCAGTAGTACATACACGGTTGCGCGCTTCAAGCCGCCAGGTGGGACGGAGAGGTCCGCAACCCAGCATTCTTCCTTGAAACTGCGACCCTGTACGAAATAGTCGGTCACGGCGTAGTAGTCACCCAGCGGCACGTTGATGCGACGCACGTTCTTGGTGGCGGTGCCGGTGTTGACAGCAGGTACGGTGATATTGGCTGCTGGTGAGGGGCGTGGTACGACGGTGAAGGCACCACCTTTGGATGCGAAGTCCGCCAAGTCCGCTAGCACCGTATTGGGCGCGTGTCCTTTAATTGGACGGACCATGACGGCTGCGGGTAGGTAGTGAAGGCGCCAGTACGGGCCGTGGCCGTCGTCGGGCGGTTCGCGGCTGTCGGTGAGCAGGCCGCACGCCTCGACTTCATTGTTGTGGCAGGCGCCAGCGTCGGCGGCAACGGTGTCGAGTAGCGTGTAGCGTGCTCCTTCGTAGTACCAAGTGTCGGCGGTTGTGTGGTCGAAGGCGGCGTCTTTGACTCGCATCGCGACAGCCTTCTCGACGTGCGAGAGTAGCGGCTGCTGGGCTGTGCCGTGTTGGCGGACCGGGACGTGGTCCGCGTTCCAGCTGACCAACCGTGCACCCTTGCGACGCGCCTGGAGCATGAGCAGTCGTGTGTTGAGGACGTGCCTGGGTTCGTTGCGTTGCAACACCACGCGGGGCTCGAGGTCCGTGAGGTCCGATAGGTCGGTGATGACGCGTTGGTTGAGCGCGTCTATCAATGCCGCCATGCGCGCTTCAGTGGGTTCGCCGCCGCCGAACATGGTCGCGAACTGCGTGAGCTGCTGACCGGACGGGCTGTTGTCTTGTCGTTGTTGTTTTTGCAGCATGAACACGACGTTGCCGAGCTGCCGGTACAGCTGGAAGCCATCGTGCAGGCGGGCGTGCGTCTGTGGTACGGGTCGGCGAGGGCGACGCATGGTCGCGGCAGTGTCGCGGTCGTTGTTGTGCTCGTCACTGCTGCTGGTGTTGCTGCCATCCGCACGGCGACCTTCGTCTTCGTCAGCCGAGGCTGGCCGGCGCCGGGTGTTCGGTGCCGACGGAGTGAAGTTGGGGTTCCGCTCAACGTCGGCCGCGAAGCGGTATGGTGGCGAACCGCCCGGTTGAGGATGCTGTAGCAGGTCGCCGATTCCGGCAGCGGCGCGGCCGGACAGGACACGGGTGCTCGAGTGGGTGGGTCCAAGATGTGACGGGGGCGGTACGCTGGCCGTACAGGAGTAGCTGATGGCGCCGAGGTGCTCATGGCTCTGCATGCCGATTTCGTCGATGAAGACAGCGCCATCACCGACGTTGCGTTTGACCTACGAAGGGTGGGGGGGAGCGCGTGGAGGTGTGGATTCGTGGGATGGTTGTCGTACGTGCTCCGGCAAGTGGATCGTACCTGAAGGCTGGCGTGGGCACCGCGCTTGGGAAGGTTGGCGCCACGCGAGCTGCTTTGGCTCGCAGAGATGCCGAACATCGAGTGGGTCGACAGGCTGCGGTGCACTGGGGTGTTGAAGGCGATCGCGGCGGCCCAGGAGTACGCGCATGTGGCGGCCCAGTCGGGGCTGTCGTGCTGGTACGTGTACCACAGCAGCGCGTGCACGAACCTTGTCTTGCCCGTGCCCGGGGGACCCATGATGAGCATCTGCGGCGGAACGCCTGGATCGGGTTCGTTGCGGCGGTCGAAGTAGCGTGCCACGAGCATGAACGGTACAGCCTGATCCGGCGCCAGGGTGAAGAGCTCGATGGTGTCGTCAACGGTAGGCGGCTGAGCCAGACGCAGGTATGTCGGCATCTCCGCTGTGACGAGTGCGCGGTCAGATTGTTGGCCGTCGTTCATGAGTACCGCCACTAGCGGGTAGCCGGGGCGGCGATCCAGACACAGGCGGGGGGGGCGGACGGCGGTGGCCGGCGTGGCGATGGCGCCTTCGGTCAGGACCACGTAGCGCTTCAACCGCTTGGAAGCTTCACTCAGCAGCGGGATGTCGGTGGCGCGTACACGGCGAATGAAGGGGCTGGTGTTGGCACCGAGTGCGTCGGGTAGAGGAAGCGCACGGCAACGCCGGGCTGCACCGTATGCGTACAGCCCCTCCACCGTGGTGCGGTCGTACAGGTCCGTCAGGGCGACGTCAGACAGGTTGAGCCCCGTCGTCGGGTCGCCTTGGCCTGGCACGAAGTCATATCGCTCGACCTGATTGTCGTGTGGTGGCTGTGTGTCAGGGTCGGGTTCGAGGCGGCCTCGCGCGGCGTCCGGGTCGTCATCATCCGAGTCACTGGAGGTGTAGTTCGGGGGGAGACCGGCAGCCGCAGCGGCGGCGCGGCGCTGGCGACGTCGCAAGTTGTATTCGGCCTGGCGCCGGCCGCTGGCGAGGTGCTCTGCTTCGATGTTGTCAAGCAGGGCACTGACGCAGGCTCTGTAGGATCGGCCTGCACCGGTGGTTCCCAGGTCCGTCCACCAAGCAGCGTACGCTTCCTTCACCGTTTGATTGGCAGCCACCGGCTGGCCACGGTGAGCCTTGAAGATGCCCAACACGAATGCGTAGTAGGCGACGGCGGCTGCGGTGGTACTGCCTGCTTGAGGACGGCGGGGCAGTGCACCGCCCAGCAGGACGTACTTCGGCTGCGCCAGGCGACGGAGGACGTGTGTCAGGTACAGCGGGTGCGTCGGTTGGAAGGCCACCTTCTTGGGGGGAATGGTCGTTGCTGGACTGGTCGGTAGCTGGTCCGCAGCTGAACCGCCTGACGCAAGGAACGTCGCGGCGGCGGTGGGCTGGGCGCCAGATGGGCCGGAAGGTGCATCAGTCACGGGGGTCACAGCGGTGTTAGAGGCCTTGCGTTTGCGGTGACGAGTCGCGGGAAGGACTTGGGCGCCAAGGATAGCAGCGTGGGGGTGCTGTGCGGGCGTCACACGTTGCACTTCGAAGTTGGCCACGATATTGTAGGCGCTGCAATCGAAGCCGCTGAGCTCCACTCCGCGCTGCGTATAGTTCTGTACGGCGTCGGCGAGAGTGTAGCCACCGTGCTCCTCTGCCTCCACAAGCTCCACGCCGGTTTCCGCGTCTTCTGGCTCCACGGCGGACTCGGCCGCCAGTGCAGTGAATGCGCCCACCGGCAGGTAGTTACGTTTGTACGACGCTTGAAACGTATCGTGACCCGAGAGCTTGAAGACGATCAGTGCCATGCCGGCCGTGATGGTGGCCGTCATGCGGTGTACCGCGGCGCATAGGTTGGCGAACGCGCTGGGGCCATCGCCGCTGGCGCTGGGCGGGCTCCCCGCCATCATGAAGTCCTGCACGCGCCCGACGGCGGCACAGGTGAGGTGTGCCTGGCTGCGCTCGATTGTCTTTGCGGTGTACTTTGAACTGTAGTACGCAGCATCACGGGCACGGTCGATGGCGGGCTGTAGGAGGGGGCAGTCACCACGTTCGTTGACGGGGCGTGCTAGTTGTGCGGCGACGTCAGCCGTGTACTCCCGGTCGACCTCACAGGCCAGGGACATCAACTGGTTGCAGCCGAACGCGAGCGCAACGGCAGGCATGTGCGGCACGAGGTTGGACGCCAGGCGGGGCAACAAGAAGAGGCCGCCGGTGCCGATCCACTGAAAGGCCGTGCGGATGAGCCGGGGGAAGGCCATGCCGCAGCTGTCGTCGGTGCCGTGGCAGCCGTGGCGCTTGCAGGTCGTATTGTGGGTGTGGGTGAGGGTACCGTGTATGACGGCAGCGTGGTGGGCACGGCAGGCGGCGTGCCGTGATGGTGGAGGGAGCCCGCCGTTCGCGCACCCGGCCAGTCGTTCGAAGTCGCACGCGGCAGGTGGGCAATCTACCTGCACCGCCGGCACGGGCAGGCCGTGCTGCTGCGCCTCCGCTTCAGACATACCCATGACCAGAGGCTGCGTTGCACCGTCCGGGGCCGGAGCGTAGTACGGCGAAGGATACCACATTTCGCAGAGCGCATACGCAAGTGCCAGAGCCCGGCAGTTGGGTCCACAAAAGAACGCCTGCAGGTTCTCCAGCGCGAAGCACTCGAGATGTGCAACTCCGTGCAGGTGTAACGCCAATCGCCCGCTCTGCTCCACCTTGACAACCACCTCGAATACGACACCGCAGAAGCAGTTCGGGTCAGTCTGCCGCATTGCCCCAGGTGCAAAGCCAAACAGCTGCTCGACCACCACTTCTTTCGTGGCAACGAGCAGCGCGGCGCAGCTGTACGGGTCTTCCTTAACGCGGCGCCACTTTTCCACCGTGCTGGTGATCTGGGCGGGACGGCCGGTGTCGTCGAACTCGATGAACCGGCCAGACGCTACAACGGCGCAAGCAGCATGCATGTCCGCCGGGTTGAGGTTGAAGAACAGCGGCGGCCAGCCAATAGTGAGGGCAGCTGCACGCATCGTGGCCTTCGCACCGTTGTAGTAGGCATCCGTGAGGTCAATTCGCAGCAAGCTGGCACGTGCGCCCTCGAGGAGAGCGCGCACCACGGGCGACTGCTGCGACAGCAGCTGCCGTCGCTGGGCGTGACGGTACGGCAGCGCCAAGATGTCCGCCATGGCGCGTACGACATCCCTTGAAACTCGCGCCGCTGGTTCACCCAGCCGTGGTCGCATGCGCAGGGCCACTCCCACCTGCGCCATGCTCTGCTGCCGAACATTGATGTCGTACATGCGGGCAAGCAGCATCAAGTTGCCGCTGAACTGTGCCCGAGGCACCCGCCGTACCAGGTGGCTGCAGTATGATGCGAAGGACATTCCCGGCGGCCGCTGTCCGGACAAGCCATACGGAAACGAGACCGGGAAGCAGACGTTGAGGATGGCCGGATGACGATCATCCAGGATCCGAGCGTCACGGCCGCCAGCGGCGAATGCAAGACGTGCACGGCCGGTCAGCAGATCATGCACCACGTTGGGCCGGGTATCAAACTCGCTGCCGTCGGTCGGAACGGCAGCGGGCTGCGGCAGGACCAGTTCCAGCTCATTCGGAGCGCCCAGGTCGGCATCAGCTGTGTCGGACAGAGGGGACGGGAATCCACAAGCTTAACACGACGGGCAGACAGATGGACGGGTGCACCCTCTTGAGGTCGTATGTATGCGCGAATTGTTTCGAGGCCGTTCGGTGGATGTGACGGAATACGCGAATGGAGGTGTACGAAGGTGATAAAATGCACGCCCTCACTCACTCCGGATGGGAGCAGGGTCAGCTGCCTGACGCACGACGACCGCGAGGGGCGGTAAGCCCGTAGCGCCAGCTTCTGCAGTGAACAGTAGTCACAGTCGCGCACACACCGTAGATCAACAAGTGGCAATACGTAGAGTATTCCCCCACGCCTAACCTGACAGGAGGCTGAGCGCGTCCGATCGACACACAGACCAGCAGCCGCGACCCGTGCAAACCCACGGGTACGTACAGGTCGCAAAACACAGCAGCGGCACGGGCAACTCGCAGCTGTGCCCTCACAGACATACCCGCCATAGGAGTGTCCGAGACGGTAGGCCCGGTCGTGGGCACATCGGGACCTCCAGCAGATGTCAAGGCCGGAAGGATGCGGGCAAAGCACGTGGAACCAAAATTGTCAGTCCGATAGTGACGTATCTACGTTTCCCGCCCGGCACGTCTCCCAACCGTTCCCCGTCTGTGAGCCCCGTCGGCTTACCCCGACTTTCAACAAGAAGGAAGCACACCTGTATCAGACGGCGATACATACGCACCGTCGCCCTGAACGATTTCACCAGCCGTGTTTTCTTGTAACGTCTCCTGCAGCTGCCGTACATCAGCGGCGCCAGTGCGGTCATGGAGGAACGTGCTCCGTAGTACGCCGGCGACTTCCGGATCTGTAGGACCGATCGCGGAGCGCAGCAGCGCCTCGGGTACCTGCGCAACACATCCCATACGCTCGTACTCCCGCAGAGCATCTTCATCCACCACGAGCTCATCCTCGTCGTTGTGTTGAAGAAAGCGTACCCAGGCGACGACGACGTGTCCTCGCACTTTAACGCCAGGCGCACGGCGAACGCGATCCAGCAAGTCCTGCCGGTCTCGGACCTGATCCACGCACACCACCGTGAACGCACCTGCCAAATCCGCAATGCGCGCAGGCAGCTGACCGCGTAGCATGTTGGGATCGGGGTTGACGACCGCGATACCATGCGACTGAACGGCACACGGGAAGACCTGGGGGGGACGGCCCGTGAGATGCACAATCAGCAGCTGCTGCATCAGACGGCCCCGCCCCAAGAGTTGACTTTCCACAAACGTCGGTGTAGGCAGCGGGTCGCCCAGGTGATTGACAGACGGCACGTCGCCCGGATCGAGACGCGCCAGAGCCGCTTCAGGCACTCGGCGTACTGCAACGAGAGCGGCGACAGGCGGACATCGGTTAAGCAAACTCGAATGGCAATATAGGCGGCTCGACGAATCAAATGTGTTCATGTTCCCCTAAACGAGCCGGAAAAGATCCTCACCCGCCAGTGCCTTCTCGCAAGAGGCGCAGATAACGAATCGCTCGGAGCCACCATCGCCGCAGAACACGGTCCGGTTCGGCAAATCCGCATCAAGGCGCATGCAGAACGGCACCTCCACACTCCGCGGATCGTCGAAGCAAGGTCGCGGCTGCACCCGTGGTGGATATGGCCGCAACTCCGATGGGGCCGTGCCCTCTGCAGCACCCGTCGATGAATCCGACTCGTCAGCCCCATCGACACCACCATCACTGTCAGCCGCCGCCGCATCTTCATCCACGAATGCCGTGGGATCGGCGTCAGCGCTGGCACCCGCAGTACTGCCGCGCTCCGATCTGCCGATACGATACCGCACCGGTAAAACCGGATCCGGTGCCGGTGGTGCAACACCTTGGGCGGTGCAGGGCATGCGCCGCCAAGCCAGGGTACGCGCATGACGCGGCACGGCGCCTGTGCACATGATGTCAGCGCGTAAGATGTCCACGTTGGGGATGTCCACCCAAGCACGAAGCGCGGATTGGTCCTCCGAACACTGCTCCGAGCAGACGGCACACACCCGGGAAGGCATGCGCCGACGCAGTGCGGCGGCCATGCTGGAAGCAAGCTGCAGGTGTTTCTCATATGGTACCTGCCGCTCCACCGGAAGTTGACCACCAGGCAAATCCTGCACGCGCCCTTCCGGAATCACCCCAAGAAAATCAGGCGGCGCAGGGTGCCGGCCCTCGTGCAAGCAGGGAAACCGCATCAGGTCCCGCAAACGCTCAAGCAAGCTAGTTCGCGGAAGCTGTATCCCACGCAGCTGAGCACGGGCCTGCGCGTGCGCGGCCTCTGCAGCCCTGCACTCCGGGTCTCGACGGGCAGCCGCTCGTGCAGCGGTGTTACGCCGCTGTTCCGCAGCCCTGCACTCCGGATCTCGACGGGCAGCCGCTCGTGCAGCGGTGTTACGCCGCTGTTCCGCAGCCCTGCGCTCCGGATCTTGACGCGCAACCGCTCGCGCAGCAGCGTCACGCTCCTGCTCCGCAGCCGCGCGCTCCGGATCGAGACGAGCATCCCGCATCCGTGCTGCATCCGCGCTGAGCTGCACGCACGACGCACTCGTCCCTCTGAAACCTCTGAAATGGAAACCGCCGGCCAGTGTACCCAGACGCTCCCGACTACGCACCTCGGACTGCGGCGCCGCACAGAGCGAAGTGGCAAGCGCGGACCTCTGCCCGTCAGCGACGTCACGCCCCTGCTCCGCAGCCCTGCGCTCCGGATCGAGACGAGCTTCCCGCATCTGTATTGCATCCGCGCTGAGCTGCACGCTCGACGCACTCGTACCTCTCAAATGGAAACCGCCGGCCAGTGTACCCAGACGCTCGCGACCGCGAGCCTCAGCCCGCCGAGGCGAATCATTTATTCGGTCCGTCATAACTGATGGGAGCCGTCTCTAAACGAACCGACGGCCGGGCCAACGGGGGGACGAACCGACGAGGAACGATCCGACAACTGTAAAGAGCCCAAGTCCAGGAAAAGCCGGCGACTGCACGTTAAGAGAAAGAAGTCGAACGGATATATATATATATATATCCGCGACCACGATGCATATGATACCTGGGGCGAGCCGACGCACGCAAAGAAGGCCGTACGCCTTTCAAAAAGCCACACATTTTACGCAAACAACGTTGGACGGGACGCGCACCGGCGTTGGATGACGCGGTCATCCAACGCCGGAAGGTTCGAATGTATGGCTATCAAATATGTATGGGTATATATCAATCCGGTCCGACTACAATATTACAAGTATGTATAGCGAACCGCGCACCCGGAGATGCATCGAGTCGCGCCGCGATCGCTCAGCGAGAACCATCCGGTGACGACCGGAATCGAACCCGCGACCTCGCCTTTTACGCCGCGATGTCTTAAGCGCGCGCGGAGCTCCGAAACCCGAGAACGACGGCCCGAAAAACGCGAGTTTCCAGAAAAAACCGAACAGACGGACTAGACGCGGGCCGTCCGCCCGCGAGGGGGGCCGTAGTTCCCCGTCCCCGCGGCGGAGGCGAGGGCACGCGTGCCGAATGGAAGGGGTAATACAAGAATGCAGAGGGATGCAGAGATGCAGTTCACCAGCGTGGGAGTCGAACCCACGAGCGCGCGGATCGCACTCGGCCGTGCAAGCGTGTCGTCATACAGCGAGGTGGCTGTTTGACGCTGGCATTTAACGCCATCCAGTGGCGGCAACTCCATGCACGCACCTGTGTTTGGGGCAACCGGAGTGACTTACTGTTGGAGGGCCGTGACGAAAGTGGTCCGGCCCTCCGTGCTGGTGGTGACGGTGCCGGCGATGGCGAAGGAGTCGTAGGCGGTGTACGCGACGCGGTCGTTGTCGTCCGCGAAGCTCGCGTCGGCGAAGAAGTCCGCGTAGTTGGGCAGCTGTTGGAGGACGCTGGGGCTGTCCGTGCAGACTGGATACTTGCTATTGCCGACGCTGAGGACGAGTGGTATGACGGGCCGGGAGCCGACCGTCGTGACGGAGCTGGGATTCGGGGAGAGGGTGGCGGCGGCGTGTGCTCCATCCGACGGTAGGACAACGGCGGCCCGGTCGCGTTGCTCCCACGCAACCATCATGTCGTTCGTGTCGGCGCGGCTGTCGGTGGCCGCAGTGGTCTGCTGGGTAGCTGCTCGGAAGGTCTGTACCCGCTTGGGAGGGCGCTTGCCCGGGGCAGCTGCTGCCGCGACTAGCGCTCCGTTGAGGAAGATGCTGTTGTTGTACTGAGTATTGGACGGCGCGCTGATTTTGGCGGCGTAGATGTATAGCGGCGTGTTGTCGTCAGCCGCCGCTTGTAGCTGCGCAACGAAGTTGTCGGGCGCGGATTGCTTGACCGCCAGCTCCACGCAGCCGAGGTCGGGGGCGTCGGGGTTGCCGCACGCGACCCAGGCGTTGAACTTGCGGAAGGGTCCGCCGCGGAACAGCTTACCGTGCGGGACGACCAGGAGGGCGCTGCCGTCGGCCGGGTACTTGTCCTCGGCGTCCGCTTTGTCGGTTGCCGCGTTGTATGTGGGATAACGCAGCTTGGCGGTGTACAGCATCGGGAGGACGGAGGTGCTGGCCACGGAAATTTGAGTCGTCGGGGTGACCTTGTATTGGGCCAGTGTCGGTCCGGCGAAGCGGGAGGTGACGAAGGCGGGCAGGGCAGCTGGCTCCACGTTCGTGAACGTGACGGCCCGTGCAAAGGCGTGGTTGGTCTCCATGTCGGCTAGGGCGCGGTTATCGAGCTGCAGGATGATGACGCCCTGTCCGACTGTGTTCACGCCTGCGACGAAGCTGCCGTTTCGGTTCGGTGCGCCGGCAAAGAGCCGGTCTTCATCTTTAGTCACCGGGCCGGCGGTGAAGGTGACGTGGCAGGTGACGGTTCGCGACCTACGGATGGGGTCGTTAGTCGCATGTTAGTCCTCATCCTTAAAGATGGCCCGTAGCTATCGCTTACGTGGACGCGGAGGCAGCGTCGGTGGGGCTGCCGAAGGTGGATGTGCTGCTTGTAGACGGTGCCGGGGTGAGTCGCCGGCGTTTGGGGTCGGGCGATTCCATTCGGGGCGGGAAGGGACGACGGAAAGCGGCGCAGTATATGGGTAGAGAGATGTTAAGGTAGAGTACAAGTTATGGGAAGCTCCGTGTGTTTAACGCTGTGCAACGCTGGACACCGCGGTATAACGCCTGTACAAGATTGGCAATCTTGTGTTCAAATCCGCCTCATCAACCCACGGGTCACCGCGGTCCACTTGCTGCGCGCGGCAACCTCGACGGCCCCGTTCTCGGCATCTTTCGGACGCGCAGAGTCCGTCCGTCCGACGGCTTCGTTACCCAGCTGCAAGTCACACGATTGTCGGGCATCGGCATTACAAGGCATCCGTCGTCCAGCGACAACCCGCCCGATCCATACCTCCCACCTCCCCTTCTTTGCGCCTTCTGCCTTCGCTACTGCCGCGGTCACCACTTTGCCACTCTGCCACTTCCATCACGACTGTCGCCGTCGTTGCCGCCGCCTTGTCCTTCGTCATCGTTGCCTTCGTTGCAGACCTTCGTTGCAGAACCCCCACCATCGTCGCCGTGTCACGTGGTGGGCTAGACGCCTGATAGCTGCGGACGGCTCGCGTGTAGACTAGGTCCTCAAGTGCGAAATCCCGGTTTGTTGCGTCAGGTGGTGATGGATGCGATAGTCCGGTGCCGGGCGTGCTTTTACGGACTTTGGCAGCGGGATGTCGGTGGCGCGCACACGGCGAATGAAAGGGCTGGTGTTGGCACCGAGTGTGGCGAATGGAGGGGCTGGTGTTGGCAACGCAGGTCGCACAGACGTTGAAAGACGTAGGGACGGTCTTGTCAATTCGGTTTCGTTCGTCAGGTGTGGCAGAGAGCGGGTACAGGAGGCGGGAACGTGTGTCGTAACGGTCCAGCAGCATTTCGGATGACTCGAAGCGAACACTGAACACGGGTGTTCGTCCGTGTGCTTTCACTCCGGCACCCAGGCCACCTAGGGTCGCGGAACCTAAGGTACGCTGTGGATTGCAGGGGGCGTACAGACGGGAGGGGGGGCTGTCCGTGCGCCACCGCGTCCTAAGGCGCAATCGACTGCGGACGAGCGCAATCTACAACGCCCCCTTCAATTCACAGCGTACTTTAGGCTCCGCGACGCCGTAGTTTCAACCTGGATGGCCTGGCCGCCGAAGTGGAACACGGACTGGCACCCGTGTCACTTCGGTGCTCGCCTAGAGTCCTCGAACATGCTGCCGAGTCGCCACAACACACTCGACTACGGCCGTCTGCTGTGCTCATTCTCTGCCCCACCTGTGTGATCTGCGTTGCTTGCATGCGGCAGATGTATCGTAATGCCAACGTCCGGCACATATCTATACTTACACCTACTCCAATCGTCTTCGCCCCACCTGGTCAGGTACGATCCACTCTCCGGAGCACGTAGGAGACCCATACCACGGATCTACACCTCCCTCCCTACGCGCAGTCCTTCGCCTTCGTAGGTCAAATGCAACGCCTCTTGCCCTCGCCACTGCCGCCGTCGTCGTACAGCTATCCGCCGAGTCCGTCAGACTTCCAGTCCCGGATCTTCCACCCCACCATCCTACGCGCTCCCCTTCTCCGCGCTTCGCGCCTTCGTCACAGGTCGCAAAGGGGTTGGGAGATGTAGGGACGGCGGTGTGGCAGAGAGCGGGCACAGGAGGCGGAAAGGTGTGTTGTAGCGGTCCAGCAGCATGTTGGGGATTCGAGGCAAGCACAGAAATGGTACAGGTGCCTGTCCGTGTGCTTGCATCACCCGTATTTCACTCTACAGTAGTTTGCCGGAGTGAAGTACGGGTGACGGAAGCACACGGACAAACACCCGTGTCATTTCGGTGCTTGCCTCGACTCCCCAACACGCCGCTGGACCGCCACAACACACTCGACCACGGCCGTCTCTTGTGCTCAACCTCTGCCCCACAGACTACGTCGTCCCTGCGTCTCTCAACACCTGCGCGACTCGTGTTGCGCGCATGCGGCAGATGTATTGCAATGCCAACGTCCGGCACATATTTACACGGGCACCCTCCTTCCCCCTTCTTCACACGTTTGCCCCCATCCGTCGTAGGTCAGACGCAACGTCGGTGACGGGGCTGTCTTCATCGACGAAATCGGCATGCAGAGCCATGAGCACCTCGGCGTCACCAGCCACTTCGGGACGACCAACGCACGATCAACGTACCGCGTTCGCCACATCTTGGGCCCACCTACCCGAGCACTCGGAATCGGCAACCTGCCACAGCTTTCTCATCCACAGCCGCATTCTCATCTTCATCCGCCGCCCTGTTTTTCGCCACCGTCGTCGCCGTATCACGTGGTGGTGGCTGCGGTAGTCCAACGCTCCTCCAGGTGCCGAGCGTGCTCGTATTCGGGTGCATAGCGGTTGCGGGTTGCGGTCGCGCGGCGGTCGAGGAGGCGCAGTTCGGCCGCCAGGTCGGGGTCGAGCTTCGTTGCTGCCAGAAACTGCTGGACAACTCGTTTTCGTTCGTCGGGTGTCGTAGAGAGCGGGCGCAAGAGGCGGATGTGGTTGAGTGTCTTGTACCGTGTCAGTAGTACATACACGGTTGCGCGCTTCAAGCCGCCAGGTGGGACGGAGAGGTCCGCAACCCAGCATTCCTCCTTGAAACTGCGACCCTGTACGAAATAGTCGGTCACGGCGTAGTAGTCACCCAGCGGCACGTTGATGCGACGCACGTTCTTGGTGGCGGTGCCGGTGTCGACAGCAGGTACGGTGATATTGGCTGCTGGTGAGGGGCGTGGTACGATGGTGAAGGCACCACCTTTGGATGCGAAGTCCGCCAAGTCCGCTAGCACCGTATTGGGCGCGTGTCCTTTAATTGGACGGACCATGACGGCTGCGGGTAGGTAGTGAAGGCGCCAGTATGGGCCGTGGCCGTCGTCGGGCGGTTCGCGACTGTCGGTGAGCAGGCCGCACGCTTCGACTTCATTGTTGTGGCAGGCGCCAGCGTCGGCGGCAACGGTGTCGAGTAGCGTATAGCGTGCTCCTTCGTAGTACCAAGTGTCGGCGGTTGTGTGGTCGAAGGCGGCGTCTTTGACTCGCATTGCGACAGCCTTCTCGATGTGCGAGAGTAGCGGCTGCTGGGCTGTGCCGTGTTGGCGGACCGGGACGTGGTCCGCGTTCCAGCTGACCAACCGTGCACCCTTGCGACGCGCCTGGAGCATGAGCAGTCGTGTGTTGAGGACGTGCCTGGGTTCGTTGCGTTGCAACACCACGCGGGGCTCGAGGTCCGTGAGGTCCGATAGGTCGGTGATGACGCGTTGGTTGAGCGCGTCTATCAGTGCCGCCATGCGCGCTTCAGTGGGTTCGCCGCCGCCGAACATGGTCGCGAACTGCGTGAGCTGCTGACCGGACGGGCTGTTGTCTTGTCGTTGTTGTTTTTGCAGCATGAACACGACGTTGCCGAGCTGCCGGTACAGCTGGAAGCCATCGTGCAGGCGGGCGTGCGTCTGTGGTACGGGTCGGCGAGGGCGACGCATGGTCGCGGCAGTGTCGCGGTCGTTGTTGTGCTCGTCACTGCTGCCGGTGTTGCTGCCATCCGCACGGCGACCTTCGTCTTCGTCAGCCGAGGCTGGCCGGCGCCGGGTGTTCGGTGCCGACGGAGTGAAGTTGGGGTTCCGTTCGACGTCGGCCGCGAAGCGGTATGGTGGCGAGCCGCCCGGTTGAGGATGCTGTAGCAGGTCGCCGATTCCGGCAGCGGCGCGGCCGGACAGGACACGGGTGCTCGAGTGGGTGGGTCCAAGATGTGACGGAGGCGGCACGCTGGCCGTACAGGAGTAGCTGATGGCGCCGAGGTGCTCATGGCTCTGCATGCCGATTTCGTCGATGAAGACAGCGCCATCACCGACGTTGCGTTTGACCTACGAAGGGTGGGGGGGAGCGTGTGGAGAAGGGGGGTGCGTAGGATGTTGGGGCGGGAGGTGTGGATTCGTGGGATGGTTGTCGTACGTGCTCCGGCAAGTGGATCGTACCTGAAGGCTGGCGTGGGCACCGCGCCTGGGAAGGTTGGCGCCACGCGAGCCGCTTTGGTTCGCAGAGATGCCGAACATCGAGTGGGTCGACAGGCTGCGGTGCACTGGGGTGTTGAAGGCGATCGCGGCGGCCCAGGAGTACGCGCATGTGGCGGCCCAGTCGGGGCTGTCATGCTGGTACGTGTACCACAGCAGCGCGTGCACGAACCTTGTCTTGCCCGTGCCCGGGGGACCCATGATGAGCATCTGCGGCGGGACGCCTGGATCGGGTTCGTTGCGGCGGTCGAAGTAGCGTGCCACGAGCATGAACGGTACAGCCTGATCCGGCGCCAGGGTGAAGAGCTCGATGGTGTCGTCAACGGTAGGCGGCTGAGCCAGACGCAGGTATGTCGGCATCTCCGCTGTGACGAGTGCGCGGTCAGACTGTTGGCCGTCGTTCATGAGTACCGCCACTAGCGGGTAGCCGGGGCGGCGATCCAGACATAGGCGGGGGGTGCGGACGGCGGTAGCCGGCGTGGCGATGGCGCCTTCGGTCAGGACCACGTAGCGCTTCAACCGCTTGGAAGCCTCACTCAGCAGCGGGATGTCGGTGGCGCGTACACGACGGATAAAGGGGCTGGTGTTGGCACCGAGTGCGTCGGGTAGAGGAAGCGCACGGCAACGCCGGGCTGCACCGTATGCGTACAGCCCCTCCACCGTGGTGCGGTCGTACAGGTCCGTCAGGGCGACGTCAGACAGGTTGAGCCCCGTCGTCGGGTCGCCTTGGCCTGGCACGAAGTCATACCGCTCGACCTGATTGTCGTGTGGTGGCTGTGTGTCAGGGTCGGGTTCGAGGCGGCCTCGCGCGGCGTCCGGGTCGTCATCATCCGAGTCACTGGAGGTGTAGTTCGGGGGGAGACCGGCAGCCGCAGCGGCGGCGCGGCGCTGGCGACGTCGCAAGTTGTATTCGGCCTGGCGCCGGCCGCTGGCGAGGTGCTCTGCTTCGATGTTGTCAAGCAGGGCACTGACGCAGGCTCTGTAGGATTGGCCTGCACCGGTGGTTCCCAGGTCCGTCCACCAAGCATCGTACGCTTCCTTCACCGTTTGATTGGCGGCTACCGGCTGGCCGCGGTGAGCCTTGAAGATGCCCAACACGAATGCGTAGTAGGCGACGGCGGCTGCGGTGGTACTGCCTGCTTGAGGACGGCGGGGCAGTGCACCGCCCAGCAGGACGTACCTCGGCTGCGCCAGGCGACGGAGGACGTGTGTCAGGTACAGCGGGTGCGTCGGTTGGAAGGCCACCTTCTTGGGGGGAATGGTCGTTGCTGGACTGGTCGGTAGCTGGTCCGCAGCTGAACCGCCTGACGCAAGGAACGTCGCGGCGGCGGTGGGCTGGGCGCCAGATGGGCCGGGAGGTGCATCAGTCACGGGGGTCACAGCGGTGTCAGAGGCCTTGCGTTTGCGGTGGCGAGTCGCGGGGAGGACTTGGGCGCCAAGGATGGCAGCGTGGGGGTGCTGTGCGGGCGTCACACGTTGCACTTCGAAGTTGGCCACGATATTGTAGGCGCTGCAATCGAAGCCGCTGAGCTCCACTCCGCGTTGCGTATAGTTCTGTACGGCGTCGGCGAGAGTGTAGCCACCGTGCTCCTCTGCCTCCACAAGCTCCACGCCGGTTTCCGCGTCTTCTGGCTCCACGGCGGACTCGGCCACCAGTGCAGTGAACGCGCCCACCGGCAGGTAGTTACGTTTGTACGACGCTTGAAACGTATCGTGACCCGAGAGCTTGAAGGCGACCAGTGCCATGCCGGCCGTGATGGTGGCCGTCATGCGGTGTACCGCGGCGCATAGGTTGCCGAACGCGCTGGGGCCATCGCCGCTGGCGCTGGGCGGGCTCCCCGCCATCATGAAGTCCTGCACGCGTCCGACGGCGGCACAGGTGAGGTGTGCCTGGCTGCGCTCGATTGTCTTTGCGGTGTACTTTGAACTGTAGTACGCAGCATCACGGGCACGGTCGATGGCGGGCTGTAGGAGGGGGCAGTCACCACGTTCGTCGGCGGGGCGTGCTAGTTGTGCGGCGACGTCAGCCGTGTACTCCCGGTCGACCTCACAGGCCAAGGACATCAACTGGTTGCAGCCGAACGCGAGCGCAACGGCAGGCATGTGCGGCACGAGGTTGGACGCCAGGCGGGGCAACAAGAAGAGGCCGCTGGTGCCAATCCACTGAAAGGCCGTGCGGATGAGCCGGGGGAAGGCCATACCGCAGCTGTCGTCGGTGCCGTGGCAGCCGTGGCGCTTGCAGGTCGTATTGTGGGTGTGGGTGAGGGTACCGTGTATGACGGCAGCGTGGTGGGCACGGCAGGCGGCGTGCCGTGATGGTGGAGGGAGCCCGCCGTTCGCGCACCCGGCCAGTCGTTCGAAGTCGCACGCGGCAGGCGGGCAATCTACCTGCACCGCCGGCACGGGCAGGCCGTGCTGCTGCGCCTCCGCTTCAGACATACCCATGACCAGAGGCTGCGTTCCACCGTCCGGGGCCGGAGCGTAGTACGGCGAAGGATACCACATTTCGCAGAGCGCGTACGCAAGTGCCAGAGCCCGGCAGTTGGGTCCACAAAAGAACGCCTGCAGGTTCTCCAGCGCGAAGCACTCGAGATGTGCAACTCCGTGCAGGTGTAACGCCAATCGCCCGCTCTGCTCCACCTTGACAACCACCTCGAATACGACACCGCAGAAGCAGTTCGGGTCAGTCTGCCGCATTGCCCCAGGTGCAAAGCCAAACAGCTGCTCGACCACCACTTCTTTCGTGGCAACAAGCAGCGCGGCGCAGCTGTACGGGTCTTCCTTAACGCGGCGCCACTTTTCCACCGTGCTGGTGATCTGGGCGGGACGGCCGGTGTCGTCGAACTCGATGAACTGGCCAGACGCTACAACGGCGCAGCCAGCATGCATGTCCGCCGGGTTGAGGTTGAAGAACAGCGGCGGCCAGCCAATAGTGAGAGCAGCTGCACGCATCGTGGCCTTTGCACCGTTGTAGTAGGCATCCGTGAGGTCGATTCGCAGCAAGCTGGCACGTGCGCCCTCGAGGAGAGCGCGCACCACGGGCGACTGCTGCGACAGCAGCTGCCGTCGCTGGGCGTGACGGTACGGCAGCGCCAAGATGTCCGCCATGGCGCGTACGACATCCCTTGAGACTCGCGCCGCTGGTTCACCCAGCCGTGGTCGCATGCGCAGGGCTACTCCCACCTGCGCCATGCTCTGCTGCCGAACGTTGATGTCGTACATGCGGGCAAGCAGCATCAAGTTGCCGCTGAACTGTGCCCGAGGCACCCGCCGTACCAGGTGGCTGCAGTATGATGCGAAGGACATTCCCGGCGGCCGCTGTCCGGACAAGCCATACGGAAACGAGACCGGGAAGCAGACGTTGAGGATGGCCGGATGACGATCATCCAGGATCCGAGCGTCACGGCCGCCAGCGGCGAATGCAAGACGTGCACGGCCGGTCAGCAGATCATGCACCACGTTGGGCCGGGTATCAAACTCGCTGCCGTCGGTCGGAACGGCAGCGGGCTGCGGCAGGACCAGTTCCAGCTCATTCGGAGCGCCCAGGTCGGCATCAGCTGTGTCGGACAGAGGGGACGGGAATCCACAAGCTTAACACGATGGGCAGACAGATGGAGCAGGAATGGTACTTGTAACGTATGCGCAAATTGTTCCGAGGCTGTTCGGTGGATGTGGCGGGATACGCGAATGGAGGTGTATGAAAGTGATAAAATGCACGCCGTCACTTACTCCGGATGGGAACAGGGTCGGCTGCCTGGCGCACGACGACCGCGAGGGGCGGTAAGCCCGTAGCGTCAGCTCCTGCAGTGGACAGTAGTTACAGTCGCGCACACACCGCAGATCAACAAGTGGCAATACGTAGAGTATTCCGCGACGCCTAACCTGACAGGAGGCCGAGCACGTTCGGTCGACACACAGACCAGCAGGCGCGACCCGTGCAAACCCACGGGTACGTACAGCTCGTAAAACACAACAGCGACACGGGCAACTCGCAGCTGTGCTCTCGCAGACATACCCGCCATAGGAGTGTCCGAGACGGTAGCCCCGGTCGTGGGTGCGTCGGGACCTCCAGCAGATGTAGAAGTACAGAAATACCAACGCCGGAAGGATGCGGGCAAAGTACGTGGGACCAGGATTGTCAGTCCGATAGTGACGTATCTACGTTTCCCGTCCGGCCCGCCCCCTCACCGTTCCCCGTCTGCGAGCCCCGTCGACTTACCCCGTCTTTCAACAAGAAGGAATCACACCTGTATCAGACGGCGATGCATACGCACCACCGCCCTGAACGATTTCACCAGCCGCGTTTCCTTGTAACGCCTCCTGCAGCTGCCGTACACCAGCGGCGCCAGTGCGGTCATGTAGGAACGTGCTCCGCAGTACGCCGGCGACCTCCGGATCTGTAGGACCGATCGCGGAGCGCAGCAGCGCCTCAGGTACCTGTGCAACACATCCCATACGCTCGTACTCCTGCAGAGCATCTTCATCCACCGCGAGCTCATCCTCATCGTTGTGTTGAAGAAAGCGCACCCAGGCGACGATGACGCATCCTCGCACTTTAACGCCAGGCGCACGGCGCACGCGATCCAGCAAGTCCTGCCGGTCTCGGACCTGGTCCACGCACACCACCGTGAACGCACCTGCCAAATCCGCAATGCGCGCAGGCAGCTGGCCGCGTAGCATATTGGGGTCGGGGTTGACGACCGCGATACCATGCGACTGAACGGCACACGGGAAGACCTGGGGGGGACGGCCCGTGAGATGCACAATCAGCAGCTGCTGCATCAGACGGCCCCGCCCCAAAAGCTGACTTTCCACAAACGTCGGTGTAGGCAGCGGGTCGCCCAGGTGATTGACAGACGGCACGTCGCCCGGATCGAGACGCGCCAGAGCCGCTTCAGGCACTCGGCGTGCTGCAACGAGAGCGGCGACAGACGGACATCGGTTAAGCAAACTCGAATGGCAATATAGGCGGCTCGATGAATCAGAGGTGTTCATGTTCCCCTAAACGGGCCGGAGAAGGTCCTCACCCGCCAGTGCCTTCTCGCAAAAGGCGCAGATAACGAATCGCTCGGAGCCACCATCGCCGCGGAACACGGTCCGATTCGGCAAATCCGCATCAAGGCGCATGCAGAACGGCACCTCCACACTCCGCGGATCGTCGAAGCAAGGTCGCGGCTGCACCCGTGGTGGATATGGCCGCAACTCCGATGGGGCCGTGCCCTCTGCAGCACCCGTCGATGAATCCGACTCGTCAGCCCCATCGACACCACCATCACTGTCAGCCGCCGCCGCATCCTCATCCACGAATGCCGTGGGATCGGCGTCAGCGCTGGCACCTGCAGTACTGCCGCGCTCCGATCTGCCGACACGATACCGCACCGGTAAAACCGGATCCGGTGCCGGTGGTGCAACACCTTGGGCGGTGCAGGGCATGCGCCGCCAAGCCAGGGTACGCGCATGACGCGGCACGGCGCCTGTGCACATGATGTCAGCGCGTAAGATGTCCACGTTGGGGATGTCCACCCAAGCACGAAGCGCGGATTGGTCCTCCGAACACTGCTCCGAGCAGACGGCACACACCCGGGAAGGCATGCGCCGACGCAGTGCGGCGGCCATGCTGGAAGCAAGCTGCAGGTGTTTCTCATATGGTACCTGCCGCTCCACCGGAAGTTGACCACCAGGCAAATCCTGCACGCGCCCTTCCGGAATCACCCCAAGAAAATCAGGCGGCGCAGGGTGCCGGCCCTCGTGCAAGCAGGGAAACCGCATCAGGTCCCGCAAACGCTCAAGCAAGCTAGTTCGCGGAAGCTGTATCCCACGCAGCTGAGCACGGGCCTGCGCGTGCGCGGCCTCTGCAGCCCTGCACTCCGGGTCTCGACGGGCAGCCGCTCGTGCAGCGGTGTTACGCCGCTGTTCCGCAGCCCTGCACTCCGGATCTCGACGGGCAGCCGCTCGTGCAGCGGTGTTACGCCGCTGTTCCGCAGCCCTGCACTCCGGATCTTGACGGGCAGCCGCTCGCGCAGCGGTGTTACGCCGCTGTTCCGCAGCCCCGCGCTCCGGATCTTGACGCGCAACCGCTCGCGCAGCAGCGTCACGCTCCTGCTCCGCAGCCGTGCGCTCCGGATCGAGACGAGCATCCCGCATCCGTGCTGCATCCGCGCTGAGCTGCACGCACGACGCACTCGTCCCTCTGAAACCTCTGAAATGGAAACCGCCGGCCAGTGTACCCAGACGCTCCCGACTACGCACCTCGGACTGCGGCGCTGCACAGAGCGAAGTGGCAAGCGCGGACCTCTGCCCGTCAGCGACGTCACGCCCCTGCTCCGCAGCCCTGCGCTCCGGATCGAGACGAGCTTCCCGCATCCGTACTGCATCCGCGCTGAGCTGCACGCTCGACGCACTCGTACCTCTCAAATGGAAACCGCCGGCCAGTGTACCCAGGCGCTCGCGACCGCGAGCCTCAGCCCGCCGGGACGAATCATTTATTTGGTCCGTCATAACTGATGGGAGCCGTCTCTAAACGAACCGACGGCCGGGCCAACGGGGGGACGAACCGACGAGGAACGATCCGACAACTGTAAAGAGCCCAGGTCCAGGAAAAGCCGGCGACTGCACGTTAAGAGAAAGAAGTCGAACGGATATATATATATATCCGCGACCACGATGCGTATGATACCTGGGGCGAGCCGACGCACGCAAAGAAGGCCGTACGCCTTTCAAAAAGCCACACATTTCACGCAAACAACGTTGGACGGGACGCGCACCGGCGTTGGATGACCGCGTCATCCAACGCCGGAAGGTTCGAATATATGGCTATCAAATATGTATGGGTATATATCAATCCGGTCCGACTACAATATTACAAGTATGTATAGCGAACCGCGCACCTGGAGATGCAACGAGTCGCGCCGCGATTGCTCAACGAGAAACACCCGGTGACGACCGGAATCGAACCGACGACCTCGCCTTTTACGCAATGACGTCCTAAGCGCGCGCGGAGCTCCGAAACCCGAGAACGACGGCCCGAAAAACGCGAGTTTCCAGAAAGCCGAACAGACGGACGGACGGACAACGAAAAATCGGGGTAAGGTCTCCGTTCCGACGACGGAACGACTATCGTCGTTCACGTCTATGTCGGAACTACGACGACGGACAACGAAAAATCGGGGTAAGGTCTCCGTTCCGACGACGGAACGACTATCGTCGTTCACGTCTATGTCGGAACTACGACGACAGTGTAATCGTACTGAGCTGTGGCGGTGCATTCAGCTGCGCGCTCTGAGGCCCCGCGCTCTGCAGCCGAAAGCGGAGCAGGTCGGAGCTTACCAACGCTGCTTTCCCGTTCAATTTGGGAGATCTTGTAGCATAAGCAGCACAAGACTCCGCCCTTGAAAATCATTGCGTGTAAGCTCGCAGCATGACGGCTTCACCAACGAATATTGTTGGCGTCCGGAAAGCCGTTTAGGAGCCCAAGGTCACAGCCATTAAAATCCTGAGAAGTTCGTTATACTAATACAGTACTTATATTATTTAATAATGCAACTTGAGCGTTCGAGTCCCACGAAACGCTGTTAATACAAGTCTGATGACCTGCACCGGAGCAATTTGGCCATCAGCTCAGCTGCTACCGCGATGGTCATGTAACGTGTGAAAATATTTTTATTTGAACCAAGCGAATGATCATCTACGAAACTGCACGACTGCTGATTCCGGGTAGGTATGGTAATAACTACAAATGTACGACATATGTCAGGCAATACGTGGTGTCACGTATGTAAATCATGCAATCATGATAACACGCCATTGAACTACGTTACAAGTCACTGAAGATATAGTACAGAAGTCCTTGATAATGAGACGCCCTGCAAAATTTGGCCCTGCGTCGTCGAGGTTGCGAAATATTTTAATACGAACGAAGCCGCGAGCGCCAAAGCGTAACCCCTCAAGGTAGGTTCCCATATAGATCAGGGGGCGAACAATCATGTAATACCAAAAACGTATTGATAACTCCGCACGCCCATAGGGAGGATAACGGCCTAAGGTGCTTGCCAGACGCGTCAGAACACAGATGCGACAGCACGCAATCGCGGCGCTCTGCACGCGAAATGCGTTTTTTGAGAGCAAACCACGCGCTATGAGTCTTAGGCATTTTGTAATGACAAGCTTGGCTCATCTCATCAGCTAAGGGAAGGAAGGTCCCATCGCATTGACGAATTCCTGTACGAAATCATTTCCCCTGACAGTATTGTTACGGCATTTATAGGGGTGGTTACGGTCAGCGCTCTGTTCTTCAGCCATGATCTTACGGATTACCGCTTGTCAGTTTAACTTGGACGTATCGCAGTTGGAGAGTGAGAGGCGACGAGACTGCTTGTTATCGTGTTCACAAGAGGACTTACCTGACCCATACTTAGATAATTCAGAAATGTAACTTTGCCAGGCTCATCTCAGACTCGGAATGATATTGCGAGTTAGCTTAGTACGGAGGATGGAACATCTTGCAATAACCGGTGCTTGCATCGATCACGTGTGTGCTTCGTTGCTTCCAAGCCCAAGCCGCAGCCTCGTCCGGCGATAGATTGAAGCTCAAACCGCTACAGATGGAAGTGCGGCATAAATGCAGGCAGAAAGAGCACAGGGCCACAGGTGACCCCAAACCCAACGCTTACGACCATGTTTGTTGACATGTTGACGCAGAGGCCTCCGTTCGAACGTTCGAGCAGGAAAGGCTCCGGCGCCCGGAAACCCAGTTTTGTTGACAAATCCCGCATAACGATATATCGTACATTCCTTCAAAATTACGCAGCATACGCGCGTCCCTCCCAACGCTCTCCCAGAGGATACCGCACTCAGGCGAGGTGTTATACATCCCCCACCGTCAATCGACTCCTAAACATAGCGTTGCGATCCGCGTGTCCTCCATTCAACCATACCTGGGTGCGACATAAGAAGGCACCAGTGTCCAATGCCTCTACTGAAGGCATCAGAGGTTTAACCTGAGCATCGTTTTTCTGCACCTTAACCTGGTATTCATTCTGCCACCCGCGCAGGTATTGCGCGCACTGCATGGTGAATTGGGTCGTTCGGACATCCAGGCCAGGCGGGAAGCAAGCAAACCTAATGCCGCTAAATCCCATCCAGTGCCATCAGCTTGAACCACTTCAATAATCGGCTGACGTTCATCTCCTTTGGATCGCTATGGGAAAAAAGACCTGCATAACTTGTAACGGAAGCCGCAGGTCTGTACGGACATATTCGGCACCCCCCAAAACGCGGCTGCTCACATCCATGTACCACGCTCCACGTCCGCCTCCCTCACACAACTACGTAACACCTCGTGACTCACTCCGGTGACCGGTACCCATCCAGCTCCCATACTGCGTCCCGAATTACCCCTGAGCCGCCTCCCTAGTCCCCGCCTAACCCAGCCCCTCATGTCCCACCCATGCGGTTCTGTTGGCTGACCACGCGCCTGTCTGCTAGATTGGAAGGAATGCGTTCTACTGGCTCCTACAAGAACGCCGTGCATGCCATCCCTCGACGACTGAAGGGCCGGAACATAAAGATCTGAAGGTTCCAAAGAAACATACTCTCCTAGCACTAGACCAATCTGTGTACACCTTTACATCGACATATCCTCTGCCCCATAGCTCATCCTGCCACACCCCCACCTCCCCGCCCCGTCCCGTCCAGAGCCACTCGCGCATTTGGGACAACGGAGACGGAAATCCCCAGGCCCTCTCTCTCATACTAACCTACAGACCCCGCCCGCTGCCCTGGTGGTGCTGGTGCTGGTGGTGCTGCTGCGCGCCCTGACCCAGCCTCCCCCCCCCTGCCGCCGGCCCTGTCCCAGCCACAACTGCTGGCCTCACCGCCCCCATAGCTCCCAGCATGGTGCTGCCACCAGCGCCTCGTGCTGCCGCCGCCACCTGCGAGCGCTGTCTGGACCTCAGTGTGGCTATGAGGGGCGCCAGTGCAGTTCGGTGCTCTCCAAGCTTCTCCCGTAGCTGGCGCTGCCAGTTCCGCGGCACGAAGGCCTCCATCGCCACTTCCACCTTTTCTGTGTGCGGGTTGGCAACAACATCATCATCATCACGCAGGTCGTCAGTGCGACATGCGCCCGGTAACACCCGGTCTTGTTGAGGGCGTCCTTGTTGAGAAGTGTTTATTCATTCGCAGCTGTGTTGCGTTGGTGCTTTGGTAGTGAGACGGACATGCCGCGGTGTCGCCAAAAGTAAGGAGCCCGGCGTACCGTACACAACCGGTACCGTACACAGCCGGGCGTGTATGGTACGTGAAGAGAACAGAAGGAGCACACAAACAGATTGGGGAGCAGCGCGGAGGCATCGGCAAGGACACTGTGTGGGTTAATGTCCCGGTTGGTGAAAGCCCCCCTCACCCTCGTTTTCACGCCCTCACATGTCCGGCTTCCTCCGGCTCCCGTCTTCTTCCCCTGCGGTCCCCCCCACAACAGCACTGGGCGCTCACCTGACCCCTCCGCCGCCAGAAACCTGGCCCACTCCTCCTGGCGCTGCGTGGCGGTGTAGTCTGTGAGCAGCAGGTCACTGAGGGTGCACAGCAGGTCGGGGTAGTGGCGGCCGAACTGCGACTGGCGGGCCTCAGATAACAGTGAGGAAATCTGCACCCGATGCAGCGCAGTGCAGGAAAGAAAAGAAAACGGACGGGAGGGCGCAGCAGACGGAGTGGGGGTGTGTGATTGTATGACATATCTGATTTCCGGCAGATACATACTACAGAGGCACCCAACGGTGTAATGAGTGTCATGAAGCGGGAAAAGAAACAAGGAGGCGGGGGTGGCTCGCCTGCAGGATATGAGGCAAGGGAGGGGAACAGGGCAGGCCCAAGCGTGAACGTATGGAGTAAGCGCAGAAGGCGCGGGGCAACGAAGTGAGTTGTGCCGGTGCAATGTGCAATGTGCCGTGTGCCGTGTGCCGGTTAATGGGGCAAGGATGCCGCTATGACACGCACGCCTACACATACACACATGCGTACACGCATACGCCTACACACAAATGCGTGCATACACATACACATACAATCTCTCTCCGTTACGGCAGCATTGCTGGCCCCCTGACCCTCGCTCCCTCCTAAACTACACGCGCCACCTCGGCCATTCCCGGTCCATAGCACCAACCGGTTCGTATCGCTCGGCTGCGCTCCGGGGCATGAGCTCACCGCCGGCCCCCGCCGCCACCACTACCAGGCAGGACAGCTTCAGCTCCAGGGGCAGTTCGGCGGGCAGGGCGGGGATGACCGTCGCTATCACCCGCTTAAGATGTTCCTGCGGGCAAGTAGACGAACAAGGGAGAGAGACGGGGAGGGTGCCTAAAGCTCAGTCCTTGGGATGGCGGGCTCGGCGCTGTTGCCCGTGCGAAACAGGGGGACGGTCCCACGCACGTGCGCGCAGGTCCGGGCCAAGGTTTGTGCGTTGGGGGCAGCGTGTTATGGAAAATGCACCACCACCCTCCGCGAACCTGATGTATGCATATGTGTACGTGGTGGTTTTTGGAACTGTTCGCACAGCCCTTGACACCCATCCGCATCCCCCCGGGGACCTCCATTGGCCCGCTGTCCGGACGGTAAGACTGCGAGGTGCTTCCCAGCTAGCTGCCAGCGGAATGCATTGGGCTGGGCAGTAACGTCGGTGGCGGAATGGAGATGGTGATGGTGGCCCATCCGGGTAATTTTTGTGGAAAGATCATGCTGCATGTGTGTGTGTGTGTGTGTGTGTGTGTGTGTGTGTGTGTGTGTGTGTTTGTATGTGTGTGTGTGCGCGCGCGCGTTGAGTGGGAGAGGTGCGGGAGTGCGGGGATGTGGAGGAAGAGGAAGAGGAGCTACTCGAGCGATGTATTTCCGTTTCTGCAGGCTCAAGGAGGTCGGTCAGTCGGTCAGTCACCTGCGGAAGACGTGGAAAGAGCGCCTCCAACGCCCGCCACTCGCGACACTTCTCCAAAGCCTCTGCAAAGAGGCGGCTCCCGCGGCGCCCACCGGTGCTTAGTACACCGACCTGCGGGTCAGTGCCACCACCTAGGTGTCCACCACCACCACCACCACCACCACTACCACCACCACCGCCACCGCCACCGCCGCTCAGGCCTTTGCCATTGCCTCCCCCTCCGCTGCCGCTGCCGCAGTTCTTATCGAGGTCGTTCATTTTTGAGAGCTCGCGATACACCCTGTTGCCCGTGACGCCGTTTTCTGGGGTTGGGTGTCAGCAACCCGGGGGGATGTGGGGTGTTGGTGGTCGAGACAAGGAACGATAGCCCCGGGGGGATATACTTCCAACAGTTGGCGAAGTCTGAGCGGTTATGACAGCGCTGGGACCGAGCACGCATGGCCATGGTCACCACGCCGATAAGAACGCTTTTGCAACCGCCTTTATCCGTACACCCCAGGAGGTTAGCAAAAGGAACGGGATACGCTAACCGAGTCTCTTTAAAAACCTGCCTTCACAACGCAGAGCATCTCCTCTTCCCTTCCCTTCCCTTCCCCTCCCCGCGGAGGGTGAATAAATTACCAGTTTTCAGCCGCTGCCAGCCTTTTGGACTTTGGCTTGTGGCTCCACCCCCCGTGTACGTGCGTGTATCAACCCCAAGGCACAACTTACGTCGCAGCACGCACTTGGCTGCGGCCCGCCGCACCCTGTCCTCCGTGTATCCGTCCAATCTCAGGCCCAGCTCCACGGACAACCTCGCGGCTCGGAGCACTCGGAGAGGGTCCATCTTGGATGACGGGGAGGCGAGGGTGGAGAGACGGGCAGGAGGGGGAAGGGGTAGGGAGTAGGGGGGGAGGGAAAATGTCCATGAAAGAGCCCCCAACATTCAGCACCTTTGGAAGGGTAGAAAGCGGTGAGGGGTTGAGAAGCGACGGACCGCGAACCGCGACCCATATCCGTCCCTTCACACCCGGTCGGGATACGCTGCTCCTATCCCTTCCCCCCTCCCTCTCCACGTTCCCTCCAACGTCCCTCTTTCCCCGCGATACATTTCCGAGGTGTGGTTCCGGAGCGCATGCATATCTACCTGTACTGGGAACCTCTCCTGTGCCATTACTACTACTCCCTCCTGACACCTCCTGTCATCTACAGGAGGTAGTCTTGTTGCTTATCCTAACTCCCCTCCCTTTCCCCCGAGACGTAAAAACACACACGCACAGACATGTCCGGGAAAGCCATTGTGGGTTTAGTCCCCAGTCCGCGGGGCCCCTGTCTCTACATCGCGCGCACCTCCACACTGGAGGCGGTGTTCCCCAGCAGCTGGTGATTTCTGAACACCCTCAGCTGCCCCGTCCGAAGGTCCACCACACCCCCCACGTAGTCCTTTACCACTCCGGCAGGTTGCGAGGAATCGGACAGCGGTGGCGGCGGCAGGGGCGGCCAGGGAGATGCGGAAGTGGATGTCGACGATGATGACTGGTGGTAGTGCGGAGGCGATGGTAGCTTGGGATCGAAGAAAAGCGCGTTGATCGTGAAGTCTCGGCAAGCTGGGTCCCGCGGAGGAGAGGGCGGCGGTGGCGAGGAGAGGAGGCAGACACACAAGGCGGTCACGGCGATGGCGACAGAGGCGGCGATAGAGGCGGAGGCGAAGGGTGAGGGGGGTTAACCCGATGCAGTGGAAGCGAAGGGCCACATCCACACGGCTGCACACATTCCCTCTATCTCTCTCACACACACATACACATGAACACATAAGAACCATCCCACCCCACCCCACCCTATCACACACACACACACACACACACCGCCCTCAGGCCGTATCAAACATACAGCCCCCGACGAAAATAACCCCAAACCAACAAACACACACACACACACATCGGCATATTCGCACCTTGGGCCCCCTTATAGACTCACCCGCGTCACGCCACTCCGCCTCCGCGCAGTCGTCGTGCAGGCCCCCCCGGTAGGTGGTCACCTCGAAGGCGATACCGTCCATGGTCACATCGCACGTGTTGCCACCCTTCAGTTTACACTGCCGCGGACCGAACACGTCGAAGATCTTCGCCGGTCGTGAAGGGTTGGGCAAGCAACGGATCCGGCCACAGGAGCCCAAGGGGGGGGGAGGCCAGGGCATCAGGGGCCACCTGACAGACCTGAGTACGCGTGCTAGGAATGCCGAATAGTGCGGATGCGCTTCCGAGACGCGCTTCTAGATGAGATGGGAGGACGCCGGTGACAAGAGAAGATAGGGGTATGACGGGGTTGGGGGAGTACCTGAAAGCCAGGACAAATGGATGTCTGAGTGGCGCGGAGAGGGGAATGGAGTGGAGGGGGGAGGAAGGCGGAATTTGGGACGGAGAGGATAAATCTCTTATCACTACGAGTGCACTCTAGAGACCTCCGCAGTGCGGTCTGACAGAAGCGACACCCGACACCCGAACGGGAAGCAAATGAACAATTCAGCAACGATTTGCGGCTAACGACTAACGGATGCAGCGGCTAAGAGAAGGCTTCTCTCATCTTCCGGAAGCTGCCCCCCGGAAGCATCACTGGCTTTCAATACGGGATACGGGATTTCGATCACACGAGCGATCCTGTCCGCTGCTTTCACATCTCAGTGGCTCCAGTACTGATCTGGTACTTGCTCGTGAGCAGATCTGCCTGCGGAGGCCCCCTGCCAGCATCTCTCCGGCGTTGTTGTGATCTTGTGATCTTCCCATGCAACGCACTTACCTTTCTAGGGATGGGGCGAAATCATAACAGCCGCCGCAGTCCACGGCGGCGCCATCCCAATACGCAGCCTCACCTCCCCGTGCTGCCGACGCCCTCCCTTCGCCTTTCCTTAGTTCCTTTCTCCCACCCCACCCTGCCCCGTACTGGCCCCACCTGCACGGTGGTTGCGTTCGTGACCAGGTCGATGTCCGCGGAGGGCCGCCCGAGGAACTGGTCCCGCACCCACCCACCCGCCAGCATGGCAGTGTAGCCGTGGCTGCGGAGACTGCAAGCAGCATAGGGCAGGGCGCACAACAGGCGCACGGGGGCACCGGCGTCGGCGACGTGACGCCAGACTAAATGGGAAGTAGTGCTGGCCTTGGCAGCTACGAGTGCACACACACACACACATACACTAGCCCCAGCACATAGCCGCAAAACACACACACACACACACACACACACACACGTGCGCACATATACACCTCCTCTATCCTCCCTCCACACAAACGAACGCACCGCACGCACACACACACACACACACACACACACAGACACAGCTCTCACATACTTACCGATTCACCACTCCTAGGGCCGCCCCCAGGCAGCGCTGTTCCGCCAGGGAACGCGGAGTGCTCAGCGGCGGCAAGCGGTGCAGCACCAGCGTGAAGTTGGGGAAGTGACGAATAGCCAGCGGGCCACTTGAGGATGGTGGCGGCGGCAGCGGTGGTCGTGTTGGGGAGGAAGTCGGGAGCCCGCCGCCACCGCTGCCGCTGCTACTACCGGCACGGCCACTGGCCTCATGCGGGGAACTGCCGCCGCCGCCTCCGCCGCTGCCGCCTCCGCCTCCGCCTCCGCCTTTGCCGCTTCTCCTGTGGGTACCGCCGGCGTCGCGTCTGATGTGGCTATTACTACTGCCGTCACTGCTGTGCCCGCCGTGACGGGGCCTGCTCCGATTACCGCCGCTGTTGCCGCTGCTGTTGCTAGGACCACCGCCGTCTGTACTAACGGCGGCGCTGCCGCTGCTACTATCATTACCAGTGCTATTGCTTCTCCCGCTGCCTATGGTACCTCGCCCACCACTGAGCCCGCCGCCGTCCCCCGGGTCCCGCTCGCAAGATGAAGCATCTTTCACGGTAGCCCCAGCTTCGCTGCCACTGTGAAGCTGGGCTTTGGACCAGCCGTCGCCGTGCCACGTGTGGAAGGTGGTCAACCTGTTGCCAACGACTGTGGCCGCTTCCCTGCTAGCGCTGTCGCAGAGAAGAGGGAGTCGACGTCCAGCGGCTGAGGCTACTGTGGCGTTGTCCAGCTGCGGGTACCGCACCGCCTGAGGTTGGCCAGCGACTGCTGCTGCGGCTGCTGCGCGGGTAGCCGAAGCTGATCCCGCAGCTCTCGCAGCGCAAGGCAGTTGATCTGATGCCGAAGCCGAAGGTGTAGAAAATACGCTGTGGGCATAGACCGAGTCTGTCCATGTCTGGGGGTGGAAGCCGATGTACTGGATGGTTGAGCCGCTGCCATTGAACAGCGCCCAGCACGCGCGCTGTAACTTATGCAGCGAGCCGATGAGCACAGCGACTGACGTTGGAGTCGAGGAACATGTCAACATCGCAGCGGAAGCGTGAATGCATGGGTCCGAACAACCCAGCACTATAAGGGTAGAATAAACATTAACATAATCTTACGGCTGTTATATTACAAGATAAGAAGAACAATCGGGTGCGTAATCAATTGGATGGGCAATACGCCAACACCAGCTTTTGTAGTACGACGGCGAGTGCGTCCGTCTTGGCCCGATTACGACTTGCAGACCAGATTGATTCAATGTATACATCAACTAGCATTATAATTATATCATGACCTGTTATAGCTACCCGATCCCTGAGAATGATGCCTGTTAGGGCACGATGGCTATACGCGCCAGGGCGAACCTGGAACATCGGCATGGAAGTCCTTGATGGACCGAACCTGAGATTTATAGCCGATTCCTTACGTACTATACGATGCGCAGCTGACGTTCTTCTTGACGCAAGTGAATCCACTTCGAATAGGGGATGGTCCCAACCATCCGCGAGTTGCTCAGACCACGGATGGTGCAATGACGAACGGGACATGCCGCGGCCGGGACGGGCTGAACGGCCATGCACCCCGTCATGCAGCTGTACGGCATACGCACGCCCGGCGGCTGCAAACGATCTCACGCCCACCCACGTCAGCCGACCAGCGTGCGACACCGCCCTCGAAATCTTTCTTCCATTCAACCGGGGCGGTCCGTCAGTCGTTCACGCGGTTCGCCTTCCCCTCCCACCTGCCAACACAGTATGCCTACACCCCCTTACCACGCGCCACGAAAGGAACCTCCGACGCCATCAAGCCATTGGCACATTGGATTGCCCCAAGCACCTCAGCGGTATCTGCCTCAGCCTTAGCGGCTCCACCATCACTCCTAGGGGCAGCTCCGCGCTCCGTGCTGTGTATGGCTTCAGCTCAAGTACCCGGGGAGGCCAGAGCCCGGCGGGGAATTCCCCCCGGCCGGCACCGGCATCCGCCATAGCTTCCGAAGGGGAAACCCGGATGCAGACTGCGGCCTCTGCCGCCACCACCGCCGCTGCCGGCGCTCCGCCCAGGCAGGAGCGCGTGCCGCCATCGCAGCTGCCCGCCGCACCCCAGGCCGGTGCGGAGGCAGCGGGTCCCCTGGAACGTATCCCTATCCTGCCACCGCGGCAGCGCCACCAGCCTCCATTGAGTCGCGATGTATCTAAGTACCTCTGGCGCAATGCGGAGGAGCTGGCGGCTGCTGGCAAGCTGCTGAGGCTGCAGGTCGGCAAGGCAGGTGCAACGCGGGCACTGATGGCGCGGATGGGGCACTTGCTGGAGCACCACCAGCTGATACGGGTAAGTGCTGGGACAGGAACGGCACTTGGAGAGGGGACCTTCATGCAGCCATGAGTCATTGCCGGGTATTAAAACTCAAGGCGGGGATTAAGATCCTAGGGAGCCTAGTCAGGGCTGCAGTATGTTCTAGGTATGTGGGTAAACATCATACACGTGAAGTTCAGCTCGGGAAGTTTCAGGCAGGAGGTGATTACGAATGAGTGATCGGTGGGTGGTGACGGCGGGTCAGAGGTGGGCGCTGCGTGCCTGGGTATGGGCTGCGGGTGGGTGGGTGGGTGACTTGTCAGGCGGAAGAGGCGGCATCTGGAAGGTGTGCCAGACATCGACCCAGGAGCCCCGAAGACGGATAAGAACACTGAACAAGTACGGACCGTAATATTTTGATGACCGTACTGGTGGGATGTATATCTCGAAAAGAACAGTTGGCGTGTGGATACAAGTACGGAAGGAAATGTAAGACGGAAAGGGCTAGGGAGCCAAGGGACCGCTTTTGTATCGCCCCATATGTCGCTGCCTGACCACGTACTCCTGTCCCGGCCCTCGGCCCCTTCTAATTCTGGTTGCGGTCGCATGCTGTGCGATTGCCGTATCCAGGTGAGTCTGCTTCAGAACTGTCCTCTGGATGTTAGGTTCGTTGCGTGGCTGGCG